>CM053588.1:84422022-84506850 GCA_028646515.1 Pseudochirops corinnae | reverse complement strand
TTGAATTCAGGGATTGTACTGCTTTTATCAAGTCCATGCTGCCTTTTTCTGGGTTTGTCATATTACTCTTCACTGGCCACCATTAGCATCCTCACTGGCCACTCCTCAGTATAAGACTTAGCCAAATTTTATTTATTGGTTCCCACTGTTACCCATTCATGTCAGTTGGATACCAGACTTTCTTTTTTCTAATCATGCCCATTAATCACAGTGGTAACTGGGTTATATCGCAGTGCACAAACAGCAGAGTAAAATATTGGAAACCATCACAACTGTTTCCTTGAAAATCCTCATGTGTAAGGGGAAAAAAATAGACTGGTGGATTAATACATGGAAATTCTCCTTAAAGTGAATGCCTGTACAATTCTATAAGAAACAGCGCTTCTTGCTTGGTTTTTAAGATAGATTTGATTTGAATTTAGTGGTGGAAGGATAGCAGAAGAATGGGAACATACTATGGGAATTTTCACAAGCCTCTTACAATAAATAGCTAGGACTGGGAAAAGAATTTATGATGTTCTCATAAAAGTGTAGTAAAATCCACTTCATACATACCACTGAGGTGATTATGCTTGTGAATCAAGTTATGTTCACCATGTACATGAGGGCATATAGAGAGTCTCATAGTACAATTTAAGAAGCTGATGATAAGTTTTATCCTTATTCACCATCATCTGTAGTCTGATGAGATTCTACAGTAAAATGGGAACAACTTTTGTAAATTGGCATATCTAAAACAAAATTTCCTAAATTAATTTGGCTTCAGAATTATCTAGGTCTTGAATTTATTGACAGAAGCCATAAATGCTAAGAGTGGAGTTATGGAATACCTCCAACCGTAAAAGGGGATAGAAAGGTGGTAGGATACAGCAGATAAAGCATTGAATTTGGAGTCAAATGACCTGGTTTTGAATCATGAATCTGTTACTACTTGTGTGACCTTGGAAAAATCTCTCTTGATTTTCCACAGCCTCAGTTTCTTGTCAATAAAATCAAGGGGCTGAGATATTGACTTCTAACGTTACTGTCTGCTCTAAATCTATGCTTCTACAGCATTCTTGAATGTTACAAAGACTAAGATGATTTTCATGCCAAAAAGAAAAAAGAAACTACACACAGTAGGCATTTTGGCCATCAACTTGAACAGGGCAGAGCTGCAGCATTTCAGAGAGGAACAGTCCTCCAGTATCTCAAGCCTTGAATTCTCTCCCCAGTGACTCTGCTAGGATTGTTCAACACTTCACCTTCTTCTCTTTTTGAGAACTGTCCTGTCCTGTCTCTATGTTCAGGGTGTCTGTTCTTCAATGCCAGCTCACCATTCTGTAAGGATCTTTCTTAAGTTCAGCCACAATTGTGTCTTTGACTTATGCTTAGACCTTTGTTTTCTGTAGTCAATCTAACATCCTCCTGAATTGAACCCAGTGGGTCCTTGACTTATCTTCTTACTGACACTTGGTGCTGCTTGCTATCTTGAGATGGAAGATCATAGTCTGCCTCTTGGTTTTTATGCCTGGGAGGGACATTTCATACTCTCCCTCTGTCTTCAACCTTTCTTTCATTATCCATCTTAATTCTTTCCTCTCTTTCTCAGATTTAGAGAGCAACAAATTTCCTACAGCTAGATGGCACAGTAGATAGAGTGCTGGGCTTGGAGTCAGGAAGACTAAGTTCAAATTAGGCCTCAGACACTTACTAGCTATGTGACCCTGGGTCAGTCACTTAACCCGGTTTGCCTCAGTTCCTCACCTGTAAAATGAGCTGGAGAAGGACGTGGCAAACCACTCTGGTATCTTTGCCAACAAAACCCCAAGTGGGGTCACAAAGAGTTGGACATGACTGAAACAACTGAACAACAGCAACATCTCCTATCTCTTTCTGTTTACATATAACTATTTCTAATATGGATTCTTTCATATAGACCTATTCACATCCTGTGGAGTACCTAGGTTTGGGGGAACATAGTTTTGGAAACCATTCGAAAGTGTAAGTCTAAACATTTCAGTGAACTCCACATTTGAGGGAAATGTAAAGATCTGGGCAGGGACTCTTTTTTTGCTTTTTATCCCTAATTCCTAGCACAATGCCTTGCCTATTGTAGAAATTTAATAAAAGCTTATTGAATTGTTACCTTCTAGATTTTCCTTAGTAATCATTGATTGTTGACTTTTTTGGAGTCTGCAGAATATTCATTTCATTCAGCCTCTTTCTTGCTTCCATTTATTTTGCATCATGGAATTTTAGAGTTAGAAGTATTAATATTTCTTATCCAATTTATGTAGTTCATGAGTTCTACCTTTGTTTATTTCATTGAACTCACATGCTTGCATATTTTTCATACCCTTCTGCTGTGTTTAGTGGCAAATGAAGCTCCAGAGTAGTACCTCAGTTCCCAAACATATCGTATGTCTCATGGTTAATACTGCAGGGTGAAATTCTAATTTTAAATTATGAAACTTACAGTGAAACTAACATTAAGGAAATACTATAATAGGTAAATATTTGAATGGATTACCTGCGATAACTGGCCTAATGTTTTTTCATCTGAAATAAGGCCACCCTACTTTTTCAGTTAACTATTTAGAAATTCAATAAAGGAATTTTGGTTAGACTAAATACTTTGCAAACTTTTCTGCTGTGAATTTATTGATTGAGTTTGAAAAATAAAAGACTTTCTACTCATCATGCCTTTGGCAACTCAATTTTCATGCCATACAGTGCAAAGCATTCTACTTATATATTTATTACATCTTCCTGCATATAATCCCATCAGTTAAAATGTTGCTACTTGAGCAGGATTTCTATAGCACTTCATGGCTGCATAGAATTCATCAATGTTTGGTTGTCTGTCCTCAAGGGTCTGGTAACTTAAAGCAGTTCCATCAAGTTACTAGTTAAAGATAGCCAGGAGTGAGTGCTTCAGTTTTCACTAGGTTGCCACTGTTGATGCCACAAAACCTCCCAAAGATAGGAGTAGGAAATGGACCTATCATTTCTATGGTGTAGGGAATGTATGGTAAGGAATATCTTTTGCTAATGAAATTTATTACCTCTCCCACTTAGAGAGCTAGAGATGAGCTAGCTAGAGCTCTGAGAGATGGTGGCTCCCAAGATCACGCAGCCTAGGTGTCCCTGGCTCTAAGATCCACAATATCCCATACTGCCTCCAAACTCCCATAAAATGGGGGTGGTTGTTTTGACACATACATAAACAATTGTATAGGGTGGGCTCTAGATTTTTGCATTTTGAAATGGCTACAGAGTTTCTTAGGGCAGCTAGGTAGCCCAATGGACAGAATGCCCAGCCTGGAGTCAGGAAGACTCATCTCTCTCAGTTCAGATTTCTTCTCAGATAGCTGTGTGACCCTGGGCAAGTCACTTAACCCTGTTTGACTCAGTTCCCTCATCTGTAAAATGAAATGGAGAAGGAAATGGCAAAACACTCCAGTATCTTTGTCAAGAAAATCCCAAATGGAGTCATGATTGGGACCACACATGACTGAAACAACTGAACAATACCACAGAGTTTCTTAATTACAATTCACATGATAACATAGTCATGCGTTGTTACAATAAAAGACCTTCCTTCTATAAACAAAATTGCTTATACTGGAAACCTACCCCACTCTTTTTTAAGTATTCTCAGAGAAATCATATGTTCTGGGTGAAAGCTACAACCCTAGGGCTTCTTTGATTGGGCTAATTACAGCTGGAACATGAAAGAAATATTAATTACTTGACTTTTACCGCCTGCTTTTCTTTGTAATGTATTACCATGCTCTGCATTACTCTGAGGTTGTACCCCAACATTCATTTGAATTAGCATGTGATGGCTTTTATGAGACTCTCTGGGCATCCAGAAAGGAAGGTTTCAAGGTCCATGAAGACTACGGGTTGGGATGGAAGTAAGTGGAATAATAGCAGAAAGTAAAGAATGGATTGCGTGTGTGTGTGGAAATTCTTCAGATAAACCTCTTCTCTGGAGAAGATGCAGCAAAGATTCTTAGAAATGGAGTATTTGTGAAGCCATCAGTATGTTTTATAGGGAAAATGCTAAGTATTGTCAGAGGACAAAAAATCATGCAGCTTTATGTTGAGCACTAGTTTTTTTTAATGCATAGACTTCTTTATTTTTTTTTATTGCATTAGGAGATTGAAGTATATTTTGTGTTAAGAAAGTAAAAGAGATCCTGACCACTTCAAAGAGAAAAGTTTCAGCCTTCTGTATAACAAAGATGAAATAAGGCAGTATGGTAGCTTGGGAATTTAGCTTAAATACACACAAGCTGAAAATGTAGGTAATTTAAGAAGAAGAGATATGAATAAAACTATTATAATACTTAGACATATAATTTTTTTCTCAGGTTTGGGTACTCCCTCCATTGATAAAAATCATAGCTTCTATATGCCTTAGAAAATAGTGGTTATGAGTTGCTGTGACTAAAAAAAGTAATCACTTTGTGATGAATTTGCTATTAATGATGATTTCTAGACTTAGCTAGGACAGTCCTTGAACTATGTCAGATTTATGTTTTAAGCCTTTCCAAAAATTGTAGGACATTTTAGATTCTTATACCCTTCAAGAACTGAAAGTTATCTCCATCTCACCATGTGGCATGAGAAGAGCATTTTAATGGTCTAAGATGCTTTATATAAACAGGATATAGAATGGTGCTAGAGACAAGCACAATACTGAGGCAAGATCTTTATGGTGAAATGTAAAATCTCACACTAATTGGTAACCTCATGATTTAATGTGGATGTTAGGTAGAATGGATAAGCTCACTGCTCCTTATAACCAGAGAGGGCAATTCTAACTAAGAGGAAGCGGGGAGAAAATAGGGGGCGGATGTGCTTTAGAAGCATGTGCCATCACTATAATCAGGCGCTCTCTTAATTAGAGTATTAATCGGTGTAAAAGTGGGAATTAAACTTGGCAACATGATAGAAAAGCTGACATCAGAGTTATTAACCTGAAATCATTGCCACTCAAATCAAATCAGAAAATACCATTGCTGTCATTGCTGGCACTCTCAACACTCTATACTGAGGAAGAAAAAGAAATTCCAAGTAAAAGAGATGAGGGGAGTTGTGTGTGTGTGTGTGTGTGTGTGTGTATGTGTGTATGTGTGTGTGGTGTGTCCCCTGAGATTGATGTCATAATACTAATATATTAAACATAAATTAAAACAAGAAGGGTTGTTGTATATTGACTTTTATCCAAATATTAAAAACATATCAGCACTGAACTCATTTTCCTCCAGCTGTCTCAAATGGGTAAAAGTAAGAGCTCATTGCTCTAGGAAAAGAAATTACTCTTGTGAATTTCAGAAAAGTGATTTAAAAATAGTTGGTATAATTTTTCCTATCAGGAACTTGTTCTCTTAATCTTTACGTGGCATAGAAGTGAGTCATAGGAGCAAGAGATGAGCTCTCCTTTTGAACAGCCTCACCACTCTCCATAATCCCTGTGTAGTTAAGCTGAGCCACCCTTGTCCATTAAGGGTGAAATGGGTTCCATCTTCACCATTGGCCAGCTAGTCCTACAGACCTTTCTTACTTTGTTGTCTGCTTTTCATATCTCCTTTTGATCAATAGCCATGACCAAAGCTTGCATAGTTTCCACAATGACCCCTGGATTCTCTTAATCTCTTTTGTGCAGCATCACTCTAACAACTGAAATCTTACCCCAGCTCTCAGCAACCTGTACAAAGAATGAACATTGACACATTAGTAGTCTGGTGAGGCAGCTTACTTCTCTAAAATGATGATAGAACTGATCTATCACCCAATCCTCACTCCCTACAAAAGGCGATTGTTCAATTTTATTTTCACGGTGCTTCGATTTACAGTTAGCAGTTAGGTCTGGGATAGGTTTTGCATTTTGGACATTGGAATGCTATGATTTTAGGGATGAGGTTTCATGTGGCCACCTGCAGGCTGCATATCACAGGAGCTGTCAATACTCTGTGCATTGCTCCCAGTGAACTTAGCTAGACCTATGTGGTTTAATTCACAGTATTGATTATGCCAAGTGGGCAGCTGCTATCTTTTTTTTTTTCTTTTTAAAATAAACCAGAAAACCTTGGTCTGCTAGATAAATACCAGTAGAATAATCAGGTTGGGAATCTCACAGGGCAAACTTTGTAAAAAATGGGATAGAACTAGCTATTTAACTAATAAAAGATTGCCCATCCTCCCAGTATGATTGTTTTTGACCCCGACATCTGAGAAACTGAATATTGTTGCTTTGTGGTTCTCTTGCAGTGGGCAATTGAGGCTGCTGCTTTTTTCCAAGAACATGTTTCCTTAACATTTGGGTGACTTACTTCTTATGTGCAACAAAATCTATTGGAGCATATTAGAGTCTTTAAATGTCACTGAGTATTATATTGGGTGCACTGTCTTTTAAAGTGCTCTACCTACTGAAGCCTTCATGTCTTACACACCCTGACTTATTTTTTTTTATAGTGCTACTGTTCATAAGCACAGAGTTGATTACTCACTATTCCTCTTTCTTTTGCTCTTTTTTCAGGCCTTTTTGGATTCTGCCCTTCATCCCATTACTTCTTTTTTTTTTTTTGGAGGGGGAAGATAGGGCAATTAGGGTTAAGTGACTTGCCCAAGGTCACATAGCTAGTTTTTTTGTGTTAAGTGTCTGAGGCTGGATTTGAACTCAGGTCCTCCTGACTCCAGGGCCAGTGCTCTATTTACTGAGCCACCTAGCTGCCCATCCCATTGCCTCTCTTATGTCATTTATATGACATAAATTTTGAGTTCCAAATTTTCTCCCTTTTTCCCAACCCTCCCTTATCAACTGAGAAGGCAAGCAAAATGATATCAATTATGCATATGAAGTCATACAAAGCTTATTCCATATTAATAATATCACGAAAATAAAGCAAAAAATTAAAGTAAGAAAATTGTACTTCACTTTGTACTCAGAGTTCATCGGTTCTCTCTCTGGTGTTGGATAACATTTTTTTCATCATGAATACTTTGCAATAGTCTTGGATCATTGCACTATCAGAGTAGGAAGTCTTTCACAGTTGTTCATCATTACAACATTGCTGTTTATTGTGCATAAT
Organism: Pseudochirops corinnae; assembly: GCA_028646515.1. Classification (NCBI taxonomy): domain Eukaryota; kingdom Metazoa; phylum Chordata; class Mammalia; order Diprotodontia; family Pseudocheiridae; genus Pseudochirops; species Pseudochirops corinnae. The sequence goes on along the minus strand of CM053588.1, from coordinate 84,499,765 downwards.
GATCTCCTAGTTCTCTCACTTCACTTTGCATCAGTTTGTATAAGTCTTCATATAGGTCTTGCCATGGTTTTTTCTGAGACCATCCCCTTAGCACAGTAGCATTCCATCACAATCTAATGCCACAACTCATTCAGCCATTCCCCAATGGATGAGTATGTCCTGAATTTCTAATTCTTTGCCACCACAAAAAGAGCTGCTTTAAATACTTTTGTACATTCAGACACTTTTCCCTTTTCCTTTAATCTAGTTGGGTGCAGACCTAGTAGGGGTATTGCTGGGTCAAAAGGTATGCACAGTTTTCAGCATAGTTCCAAATTGTTCTCCAGAATAGTCAGACCAGTTCACCACTTCACCAATTTATTTTGTTGATGTTGTTTCGTCATTTTTCAACTGCACTTGACTTTTTGAGAAATCTTTTTGGGGTTTTCTTGGTAAAGATACTAGAATGGTTTACTATTTCCTTCTCCAGCTTATTTTACAGATGAGGAACTGAAGTCAAAGAGGGTTAAAGTGACTTACGCAGAGTCACACAGCTAGTAAGTGTTGCAGGTTGGATTTGAATTCATGAAGGTAAATCTTCCTGATTACCCATCCCATTGCTCTATCTACTGCACCACTAGCTGCCCCCAAATTTATTAATGTGTCTGTTTTCCCTCATCCCTTTCAGCATCTTTAATTTTTGATGGGTGTTACCTCAGAGTTGTTTTAATGTGCATTTTTTCTAATCAACAATGATTTAGAGCATTTTTTCATATGAATATAGATGGTTTTGATTTTTTCTTCTGAAAATTTCCTGTTTATATCCCCTGGCCATTTATCAGTTGTTCCCCATTAATTTCTGAAGATGGCTTCATGCTACACCAGAAGAGCTGAGGTCTTAACCCTGGGCCTTGAAGAACAGAGATGATTTTGAGAGAGAGAGAGAGAGCTAAACTATTACAGGCAAATGGAGCAATTTGAACCAAAGTCCTGAAGCCTCAACATTTTGACAAATGTCAAGTAGTCCAGTTTGCTTGATGTAGAGGGTACCTGGAGGAAAATAGAGCAAGATAAGGCTGGAAAGGCTAAGTTGGGGCCAGTTTCAAAGAACTCTGAATATAATAAGACTTAAGCATTTAGCCTTTATTCTTTAAGTAGCAGAGAGCCATTGAAGGTTTGGGAGCAAGGGAGCCCCATGAGCCATTCTGTGCTTCAGGAAGAATTCTTTTCATAAAGTGGTATAGGCTTTATTAAAGTTAGAGGAGACTGAAGGCAGAAAGGCTAGTTAGAAGGCTAATGAAATGGTCCAGAAGAGAAGGAATAAAATCTTACTCTTAGGTAGTGGCAATGAAAATGAAGAGGTTGGGAAAGACATTCCCTAGGTAGAATCAGTAGGATTTGGTGACTCTGTGAGTGTGCATCAAGAAAAAAGGAGGAAATCAGCATTTCCCGAGTCTGAGGTTTCAACCATGAAGAAAAGATAGAGGGAAGTGGTCAGTATACATTTGTCAAATTACTCCTAGATGTCGGGCCCTGTGCTAAGGGCTGGTGATGTGAGGAAACATCAGACATTCTGCTCTCAAGAAACTCACAGCTCATGGGGGAGGGTAGATTTGTGAGGAAAAGGTGATGAATTTGGATTTGGACAGGTCACATCTGAAGGACTGATGGGACATCTAGTTCAAAAGGTCCACCAAGTAGTTCTAAATAATGACATCATGAATTTGGGAGTTATTTACATGGGGATGCTCACATTACAGTTGTTTTACCCATGACTTAACCAGGGTAGAAAGTATATATAGGGAAGACTACAGAAGGAAAGATCTCAGGAAAACCTACACATAAGGACTATGAAGAATGGAAGTTAGCAAGACAGGCAGAGAGGAAATCAGCAAGTTAGGATACTGGATACTGAAATATCGTATAAACCAAGGGAGAAGAGGAATAGTTAGCAGAAGGAGAAGCGCAGAATCAAATACTCCAGAGAAGTTGGGGAGGAAGGAGACCAAGAAAAGACTATTGAATTTGATGATTGAGTTTATTAACAACTTTGGAGCTGCCAATATCAGTTGAAAGAAAGTTCAATTATAAGGGGTGAGGAGAGAGTAGGAATTTAATAAAACATTTATTACTCTATCTTGACGTGTGGTGGTAAAAGGAAGGAAAGAGAAAGAAAATTTGTTCAAGAGGAGAAGAAAGAAAATTTCTTTTCTTTTTCTTAAGACAGGGGAGAGTTGAGTACATATATATAGCTGAAAGAGAAAGCAATAGTGGAAAAAGAATTTGATACAATAAAAGAGGGAATAGTTGATTGCTCTAAGGAGACTGAATGGAAGAAAAGGTACAAGGAGAAAAGTTAAGTGCTTGTATTACTGAGATAGGAAAGGAAAATGTGATAGAAAATACAGAGAAATGCTCCTACAGAGAAGAGAACCTTGAAAGATCATCATTGAGAAGATCAAAGCCAATGACTTGGAGGTAAAACCATTTCTTGAGAGTAGGAGGCAGAAAGGGAACCAGAGTATGGATAAGTCATTAGGAAGAGTGGAAAGGGTAAGATGTCATAGAGATTTACCTCTTACATCTAAGTGGTATGGAAGGCGGAGCTAAAGTTTAATAGTATTGAGTTGTTATGGAGCCTATCTATGTAGTTAGGGACTCTCCTCTAGCAATGGACAACAGTCCAGGGGTAGAAGTAGTGACAGCAGAAGGTAGGGGAGCATGCAGTGACAGTACTTCTGAGGCAAAAGGTGCTTCAGAGCATCAGGATGGTAAAGGTTTCTACGGTGTTAAATGTGAACTTTGTTGCAATAGCAATCCAAGATATCCAGGCTCTGTATGTAGAGAGGCAAATAAAGTCAGAAAGAGGTTGATAACTTGAAAGAGAGGGGGTTTGAAAAGTATAAGGATTTCGATTCTTGATGATGAGAGCAATAAGTAGGTGCTGTGGGTATGAGAAGAGCAAAAAGAAAGACCGGATGATCAGAGGGGGATTTCAGAGCTGGAGACCTTGGAAGCAAAAAGAAATTCTGAATAACAATGAGGCCCAAGCTGTGGCTTGTGAAAGATTAATGGGGAGTGGAGATGATGAGTTTTTGAGTTAAAGAGGTTAAACAACTGTGAGTTCACACAATTGGAATGGCCCTCAGTATGGACAGTTATTCTCATATTTGAATAAAGTATATTTGATTTTTGAAAGAAGTATTTTTTAAGAAGTCTTATAGTTAATTAACTAAATCTTCTTTTCCATTTCTCCCTTCCACATGTAAGGCTTACATAAAGGGCATTGAAAATAAAATTGAAAGAGAACATGAGAAGTTAGAACCTGGCCTACTTAATTTTCTAACTTGAATCTCTTGATAATGGCTATGTATGCAGACAGCTGATATTCACATCGATAACATGGTTTTATGCTTCTCTCTTACTTGATCTGCAAGTGATCTGTGATAGAAGTATTCTGGTAATGAGTGGAAAATCCTTATCTAATTGGGAAAATTAATGGCAGTAGTCTCACCAAGTGAAGCATCTATTTACTGGTGGCATTGGAGAAAGCTAATGCTCCTTTAAATGGTGTCATATAGTAAGTAGGGCAAGTATTGCTTGAATTAGATTGGAATTAAGTATAAGAATAATGGAACCGAAATTAATTTCTCCAGTGAAACAACAGCTTTGTGAGATGTGCAGAGAGGTGGGGGGTGGGGGTGGCAGGGTGGGGAGAGGGAGATGGGAGGATCTTTGTCATTTGCCTATCTTCCTTTTAGTATTAGTAGAGTGATATTCACATTTTCATGGAAAGTTTTTTTTTTAAACAAAGAGATGTAAGCAGTTCTCTAATTCTAGTAAAGCTTAAGGATAGCATGTTTTATCTGTATTGCTTTTTCATAAAGGAAGCTATGCTTCAGAAACTAAGCCTTAAATAAGTGCATTGCAAATAAAGTTATTCCTGCAGGAAAACCATTTTTCTTATTTTTTTTTTTAAATGCAGATCATACAGAAATTATCCGGGGACAAGTTGTTATCTCTTCTACTAGTGTGTTTTTTATATTTGATGTTCTATGGTCTACTGCACACGTGAACAACATAACTTCTTGCTGTAGTTAAATACAAGCATTAGGATGGAAGTGCATCATCTGTAATTGGTCTTCCTGCCTTCAGTTTCTTCCTATCTAATCCATGATATATACTGGCACCAGATTAATATCCCTGAAACACTACTTGGTCTCCTTGCTTCTGGCCTTTTCTATTCCAGTCCCTCCCCCAACACAATTCCTCCCCTCAAAGTGACTGCAATTATGCCTATCACTGTTTTACTTAATAAATTCCAGGGACTAATTATTATCTCTAACATCAAATAAAAACTTCTCCATTTGTCATTTAAAACCTTTTACATTTTGGCCCTAACCTTCTTTTCTAACCTTCTTCCAAATCCTCACCTTTATGTATATACGATAGTCCATCCAAACCGTTCCTAATACATGGCATTCCATACACCATTGCTTTAACCTTGGAAGGCCTGTCCTCAATGCCTCTCATCCATCTCTTAGAATCCTTATTTTTCTTCCAGACTCAGCTTACACATTTTATTCTATGTAACACCTTTTCTGATCTACTACCCGTCAGACTATCTTGTACCTAGTTTGTATATACTTAATTTGTATATAGTACATGTTATCTCCCCTGGATAGAATAGAAACTCCTCAAGGATAGAAACTATTTAAATTTTGCCTTTCTGTTACCTGGTCCACAATGCCTGGTACAAAGTAGGTACTTAATGAATGTTGATTGATACAGTCTTCCCATCAAAAAAATCTTCAGTTGCTCCCTTTTGTCTTTCAGAATCTGATCTTCATCTTCTTCTCTAGCTTTAATCTCCTATTCTTGCCCAACTGAATCCTATGCTTCAGTCATTCCAGGCTAGGGGTGAAGAACCTGCCACCTCAAGGCCACATGTGACCTTCTATGTCCTTGGATGCCGCCTTTTGACTGAGTCCAAGTTTTACAGAACAAATCCTTTTATTAAGGGGATTTGTTCTGTGAAGCTTGGATTCTGTCAAAGAGCTGGATTTGAGGATCTAGAGGGCTACAAGGCAGAAGGTTCCGCATCCCTGATTCTAGGAAATTCACCATTTCCTGAAAACCTATTGAACTATGAATCACACCTGTTTTTTCCCCATGAAGTTTTCTCTGTCTAGAAAGTTCATAATGCTAGAATTTCTCACTATTCAATTATTATCTGTCCTCAAGTCTGGAGGTCAGGGACCTCAGATTAAATCTCACTTCTGAGGCCTACTGTCAAAGTAACCTTAAGGAAGTAACTTAAACACCCTAGGCCTCAGTTTCTTCATCTGTAAGAGGAGGGAGTTGAATCAGATGACCTCTGGCATCTTTTCTTCTATAATCTGTGTCTAGTATCCTATCATCTTTCAGGGAGCCCTTCCTTACTAGCTCCACTTGGAAATGATCCTTCTCTTCTATCCTCACAGCACTTATTTGATGTCATTCACATAAGCACTTTTGGGATGTTGTACCTGGGTCTTTTCTCCTATACTAGATGGTCAGCTTTTCAAGAGGCAGAGTAGTACATCTTTAATCTCCACAGTGATTAGCAATATCTCACACACAAAATCATCAGATTTAGGGGCCTTGGAGATCTTCTAATCTCCCTCCCCCCACTTAATAGCTAAGGAAATAAAATAAGCTACACATTGGGTTGGATTATTAAAGGTCACAAAGAGGAGGAATGACAAAAATAAGTCTTCTAACTCCCCAGGTAGAAGGTATTATACAACATTATAGAAGATTTATTGAATGAACTAACAAATAATTGAATAATGGAATGAATTGGGAAAACTCCCTCAGCCTTATCTTTATTATAGTCATGTGTTTGAGTTCATTTGGTGGCACAGTACCCCATTTTCCACTGGCCTTTAAAATGGATTTAACATAACTAGCCACTTATCTATTGCAGCATTCATTGCTAATTGGCAGTATTGCGTTTCAAAATTGATTCTGTAAGACTTTCAGGTAAAGTTAGTGAGAATTAGATCTGAAAGAGAATCCTTGATAGCCTTTTGAAGCAAAGGAAAAGAATGATAAAGAAAATCTGTGTCCTTAGCAGCCACCCTCCCAATCTGTTGATGTTTCCTGTGGAATGAATGACTAAAGCTTCTCTGACAACACTGTTTAAATTCATGGTGTTACCACTGGACACATTTGTAGTTGGGATTCCATGTGCCAGATACTTAGGCGTTACATCTAATTACTTGACTACAGATGTAGGAGTAACCTCAGGGTAAGAGAAATCCAGCAAAGCAACTTTAGATGTGTCCAGTACATTCTGGAAGAGTCCAGATTGGGACTGGCACAATGCTATACATACTTTGATAATGTCTTTTTTCCAGTTGAACTAGGAGGAGATCACATTGGGCTGAATATCTTAGCCACACACTCATTTTAAAAAATCTGCCTTGCTGATAATGTTTCATACTCTTACTTATTTGAACTTGGTGCTTTGTTTTCCAGTCTTTTTTGTTTTGTCTTGCATATTTGCTATGGCTCTGTTGTTTGAGGAGCAAGTGGAGAGTAATGGATGAGCAAGTCCTGTGCCCTTTAAAGAGAGGTCTAGGAGAAGAAAGGGAAGGAAAGCTGGTTTGATATTGATTCATAGAATCTTGGAGTGAAGAAGGCCTTGAGGTAGCATCTATTCAAACCTTTTTTGAAATATGATCATATTTAGCCTCTTCTTGAATACCTATAGAGACAGGGAACTCATTAAATTGAAATACAGCCCATTCTGTTTGTGGGTCATTTTCATTTACAAGGTCAGTTTCTGCTTTTGAGCAGCTATATCTGTTGATTTCCCCCCTTTTTAATTTAGGAAGGAAAAAAGACCAAATGGCCCTAAATTCTGTGTGGCCCCATTTTTCTTTTTGCAGTGGCACTTAAAAGAATACAAAAACTACTCCAAAGTCTAAGATTTATACATTAGGAATACTTTCTTTTAGGAAGAGGGCTAGGAGTCTTAAGAAATGGCAAACACTGAGCAACATCACAAAAATGAAGCTATAATGGATAGTGGTTACTGATACGAGAGCTACTTTTGAATCAGCCATCTGACTCATTAGAGAAAAGATCAAAATCAACCTCAAATTAGAAGGAAACATGAACATGAGAAAAAGATAGTACAATCAGACCAATTTCCAAACTACTCTATTCAAGCAGGCTTTCATTGCTGAAAAATAGGAACTAGGTAAGGAAAAGATGTCAAAGTTCACCATCACAATTTCTAACAGAATGGTTAACCTGCAGCATTAAAGTAGTTGGTACAATAAGGAAGCCAGAAGAGCCAAGAAACACCTCTATCATCAAACCCTCAATTTTTTACACCAAGAAAATGGGTGGCAACCAAGCAAAGAGTAGTAGGGAGCAAGAAGAAGCTGTTGGGTTGTTCCTCCAACAAGGAGCCTTCTATGAAAATGTTGATACCTTGACAGATGTAACCACAGAGATATTTTTAAAATCTTCTGATTATCATTATCAAACAAGGCAAGATATATATATGACCAACTATCATGGAAGATGTTCTTCAAAGTTCAAATGAAAGAGCAATTTCCTTTATATGGTGAATCCTCCCTTTGATCCCATTTTTGGTTGACATAATGTTGAGTGCAATGAATCAACTCAGAATGTTGGGTGGCCTCCTCAATGACGTCTATGAATATTCAAAAGAAAGTAGTCTAATAAATTACATGTAACATACCAAATGAGTGAAAATCCCTGTTGTCCAGACTGGTATGTAATTAGATAGACAGCCCTCTGAAGTAGTCCATTAGTGCGTATGTGTGTGCATGCATGCTTATATATATATATACACATATATGTAAGGATACATGTTTATGTGTGCACAGAAGTATAACTATATAGATGTACATATATGATAAGTGCTACAGATATACAATGAGATGAGGCCAAAACTGAAAATAAGGAAAATGTGAGCTGAATTCATTTAGGAAATTGTTCCATGCTTTCTGTGATTTCAAACTAATTCCTAGAGTATGCACATGAATGTGAACACATACATGCATACCTCACCACCACTATCACCATCACCACAATCTTTTCTAATGCTTAGATTTTTCTGGTGATGTTATGTGGTTATGAATGGAAAGACACAATCTCCGAAGAATCAAAATTGCAGAAAAAACAAAGGGCAATGGAGAGATGAATAGTAAATACAATTAAGTTACAGAAATTTTGAACAATGATTTTAGTATAAGTGTTATAAAAAGTATTATTCAGGAAATGTATGATTGGAAAGGGAAGTGGGTTGGTATATTGTTAATGTATTTTTGCTTAATGGGAAGATCTTTCCCATCCATTAAAAAGCCCATGTGACCTGCTTAAGTCACATAGAAGCCTAAGTTACATGAATTTGAGTCACATGAAACCTGTGGTTGGAGGAGCTTGCTAGATGGGTGGAACAGGAAGGGGTGAAGGAGAACCCAGAGGAAGTTGGTCAGAGTAGTTAGAGCTAAGGGAGAGAGAGGAAGCAGGCAGCGAACTGTGCCTGTTCATTTGTGGGAAGGCCCTAGCAGGGAGAAGGGTTGGGGACGGTGGTGCCTCTTGCATTGTTTCTTTAATTGCTATGATGGACTTAGCTTTCTGGTGTTGGCATTTGATTTTCTGATGTTTGATGAAATGTTTTAGTTCTGTCTTCCATTAGAGAGACTGTTATATTTTACAATTCAGAATTATGCTGGCATATTCATAACTGCAGTAGGTGCTGTGAATATCACATTGGTGCTACATTTGGTCAAGAAGGAAGGGATAATAGATGGATGATATGAGGGCGTCAGTAGTAAACACAGAAAGTTAAAAAGACCTGAAAGAGGTTTTCAGTATTTGGGATAGATCTATGTAGAATTTCTGGAAGAACATGGACAAGAATCCCATAGGAAGAGGGATAGATTTGTTCCACTACGTACTACTCTAGGGTATATCCACATTGAAGAGATCAGTGCTTCCTTTGAAGGACTACAATACAAAAAAGTGAGGGCCAAGGGTTTGAGACTGGATCTGAATTGGTCTTTGCTTACTACTGTTTTTGCTCTTTCTTCTCTATTGGGCTTCTGTTGCAAGTTTCCAACATTTGGGAGATCTCCAGCTTGGATGTACTGGACATTGGTGTTCAGTCATGTTCAGCTCTTTGTGACCCTCCTTAGGGTCTTCTTGGCAGAGATACTGGAGTGGTTTGCCATTTTCTTCTCTGGCTCATTTTACAGAAGATAAAACTGGAGCAAACAAGGTCAAATGGCTTGCTCAGGATCACACAACCTAGTAAATGTCTGAGGTTGGATTTGAACTCAGATCTTCCTGACTCTGTGCCTGGTGCTCTGTTGACTGTGCCAACTAGCTGCCCAGATTTGCTATCTACTCTATTCCAGTTTTCAGATATTATTATGTAGCCAGCCTAAAGTCCTCTATTCAAAGTCTTTGATGCATTTCTCTGCTACATATGCCTATTAAATTAACATGCATAAAAGTCAAATTTATTCTTCAAGCTGCTGCGGCTAAAGAAAGCGTCTGCTTTGCAACATAATTCTTCAAAGGCAGGTTAGTCATTTTCTAAACCTCACACCTAGGAAATTCTAATATTCAATGTCAGGTTATTTTATTGCTTAGTCTTTATTACTCAGTGAATTCTGCAGAGCTGTTATGAAGGTCGTCTTCTTGATCCCACAGTCTGCTTGGTGAGAGGCCATAGGACCCTAGGCAGCAAAGACATAACCAGGCATTACAGTTTTGCAATGTTTTTGACAGAAATTCCCCCACTTATAAGAACACTGAGACAGGTTCCTTTAAAGGGCTCTGTAAAGAACAAGGTCTCTGGTTACCGTTTAATAAAGTACAGGCTTTTGCTGGGGAAATAACTAGGAAGCAGAAAAAAAAAATGAGTTCCATTGAGGGACTTTGTATTTACTCATTCTTAAACTTATAAAACTAAACATTAACTTTTCACTTAGAGTGTTCTACTGATTCTGGTAATTGGTTCTGACAAGGCCACACAAGTCACAATTCATTTCATTTCTTGGTTATTTGTGACAGTTTATTAATGAACACTTGCTCTTATGATAGTGCTATAAAAAATGTGATTCTAATAATAAAGTCAGTCACCCAACAGTGTATTAAGTTCCACCTGTGTTAGTGAGCCCTGTACCATGCTCGAGAAACTTGCATGGAAGAGCCAGAACAAGTATAAATCAAAATGCATTAATGCATGCCTTGTACCATTGAGTAGAGTATATGGTTCTGCAAATACAACTGTTGAAATTATGAAGAGGGGGTGGAGGGGAGATGTGGTGAGAAGCCTGCCCAGGGGAGCTGAATTGTGAACAGTTCTTAGGAGGAAGGGACATGGTTTTGCTAGAGAGAGATAGGAGAGTAAGTCAAATTATACAGGGAAATTTTCTGTAAACTTTTAGAAGCCTCATTGGCCTAGCCCTAAGTGTCTACTGCAAAGTATGTTGGGCTTGGGGTTGTGGGAACCTCAGAGGGAAGCAATGAGATGGAACGGGAAATGGTGCTGAGTTGTGAGCCTGAGGATGTAGTTTCAGATTCACTCTGCTACTTACAACCCTGTGTGACCTTGGTTAAGTCCTTTAACTGCCCCAGATTTCAGTTTCTTCATATATTAAAAGGATAGGGTTGGCCCCCAGGTGAGGTACTTAAGCTTTCTGAGTCATAATTTCTTTGTTTTGTGAGGGATAGAGGCCACTACCAGATTTTTAAAATCAGAGTCTGAGTCAGAAAGCAGAATTCTTTCTCATAAGAAAGGGCACAGCCCTTCTCACTCAAGTGGTGCCAGCCAGGGAGTACAAATTTGAGAAGCTGGCAGGCTTCTGTTATCCTAATCCTAACTGTACCCATTCCCCTCTGGTCGGTGAGGTGAGCTAGCTAATGGGTGCAAAGCAATCTCAATCCTTCATTACCATAATTATTCATGAATTAGTATCCTATCAGAGGACAGTGTTTTCCAATCCCTCATTGTGCACCAAATTTGGAGAGAGCCAATGAGAGTTACAGTTGACAGTCCTTTATTATCATAATTACTCATTTGACCCTTGCACCTGATCAGAAGGTAACGTCCTTCGATCCCTTACTTATGCATCTACACACCAAATTTGGGGGCAACCTATGAGAAGAAGACTAGTGTTGTTTGCTTTAAGTTTCATTACCTCCTTCCAAGGGCCTGTGGAAACTTAACCCTTTGCTATCTCTCACAATCTGAAAAATGGGTCTAAGAATACCTGTTTTTACCTCATGGGGTTGTTGCGAGAATCAGATAGGATACTGTATAATAAAGATAATAGCTTTCATTTAAAAAATATGTTGCATCTATTACATTTAGATGTGAAACCAATCTGAAAAATGTCAAGCATTCCATAGAAGATATTATTAAACATTTTATGAAATATAAGAATATTTTTCCCTGTTAATGTTTTGTAAAAAATACAAGGTTTCTAATTGTCCCATGAAACACATAAGGATATTTGGGGGATTTACTAGCTATTCTTAAGTGATTTTAAGAGATATAGGTAATTTCAGAGACTTGCACTTTTAATTTAGAAAAAATCCCACAAAAACCCCCTACCACCTTGGATCATATACATAGTCAGTCTTTGTCGTTACCATTATTACCCAGTTGGGGGAGAGAACATCTCTAGTCTTCCTGATCTACATCCTGCCACTGGCCTCAGATGACTCTGGAGGAGAAAGTGAGGCTGGTGACCTTGCACAGCCCTCCTTCACTTAAATCCAATTCACTTTCTAGTCATGGCATCATCTTCCTGATGTCATGGTCCTCTTCGAGAACAAAGGACAAAAAACAACCACCCAGTTGGAGAAACTAAAACACAGCAGGGTAAATGCCTTAGCCAACGTCCCTCAGAGAACAGTTGGCTCATAGGAACACAGAGCTGGAGACGACTTTAGGAATCACCACCAATTTTCCCCTTTTTTCTCAAAGTGAGTGAATTTATCCAGGCATAGGCAGGATTTGTAGTGCTCTTGAAGAAGAGGCCTGGGATTTCCATCCTAAATTCTGATTTTTTTTTCCTCCTAAAACCTTCACAAGAATGAACTGTCTGGTTATCAGAATGAGAGGCTCTGTTCCTTTTTTTACTAACTGTTTTATTAAGTTGAGATGAATATATCGAACCGCCCAGCTTGATTGGTGACCTACCTACTTTGATTAAGATTAACCATTTATAGTTGAATTGGTTTTTAAGATCTTTTGCAAGAGTTTCCAAAATAATATTTCAGTTAGTGTGAAACTGTTCCAGTCCCAACTCTCTAATAGCTAAATGCATTTCCTTTGGAAAGAAAGAGAATATTTGCATTTCAATAGAGGTGAATTTTGACATTTGTTTAAGCTGTAGCAGGTTTAGAAGATAGCACCATTTGTGTTAAAGCCTTTGTTGTGAACTGATTAAGGATCATTAAACCAATTAGCAAGAATATTTACACCTTTTGGGGTAGAAGAGAAACCTTTTATGGCCTTAATCAATTTATAAGAAAAGACGTAAGTTTTAGTATTCCATTTTCTTCCATTAAAGAAACTAACTCATACTTGGTGATTGAAGTAGGGTAACCTAGTCTGAACCTGCATTAACTTTTCCTCTGACAGGAGACACTGATGTAATCAAAGTTTACTTCTCTGAGAAAGGGTCTAGAAGTGATGATCCTTACTGTCTAAGCTATTGAAACCAAAGTCTAATTTATTAATGAACTTGTCCTCTGAGTGGTAGTAATTCACACACATACATATGTATATGTATACATATATGGTATGTATGTATATATATGTATACATGTGTGCGCATGTGTGTATATAATTTGATATCTTTCCTAACAACCTTATGAGATGAATAGTTTAAGTATTGTATTACTCAAATTATTCTCAAAAATTGAGGAAAATGCTCTCTCAAACTAATGAGACTGAGACTCATTATCTAAAACAATCAAAGTTAAAGCAAAAAAGAAAGAAGTATAGATCAATATGCAACATATTTTCTAAATACTGATTTAAAAATTTTAAATAAAATCTTGGTCAAAAGATATATGTATGACATACACATGGATTTGTATGTGTATATATATTATATGAAAATGTTATTTACTATGATCAAATTTTATTTATAAGAGGAATTTCAGGATGGTTTGACCTCAGAAAAACGGTATAATTAACCACATTAAAAACAATAACAACACACCACTAAAATACCCAGAGCCACATTATCAACAGCTATAGATAAAACATCTCTGAAAAACCATACCATTTATTTATGCTGAAAACCTCTTTGTCTCTTGAACCATTCAGGAACATCCTGTTGTGCTTCCATGCTCTCTTAGAAGTCTACAGGGTTCTCTGTCATATCAAATGTTGATTCATTTTCCTTTGTCTTGCAATATTTATTCAGAGATATTCAGAGATTTAGATATACTGGTTTCCATTCTCCTTTCTGTTAATATCTTCCTGTTCATTTTTCTGTTGTGCATAACCTCTAAAACTTTTGGTAATTTATATCTCCCCTGCCCCCATCTTCAACCCTATCATTCCTTTTCTTACTCTTTCCCTTTTGATGGCAGATTGCCCACAGTTGAATCTCAAAGTTTTCTCAGATTTTTCCCACATTAGGGCAATTTGCTTTTCACTATTTCCCCTCCCTACCTAATCAAATGATTTCTGTAAAGGACAGAACTGACCCCAAATGGATTCTAGTAATTTTCCTCATACACACTCATGTCCTGCCCATGTTCCTTCTGTTCTTCAGTTCTCTAGTTGAGTGTTAGTTGCAAGACAGTATGTTATAGCCTGCAGTAGAACAAGCTTCTGTTTTCGTATGCCTGTTCCTCCTTTTATTGATATGTATGTTGGGGGAGCAGAATTGAGTTCTGTTGTTTGTCATAGGATTTTAGGGTGAGTCCAGGGACTTGGTGTGCTGGCAGATGCGGCAGCATCAGCAAAGAAATTGCTCAGTGTACCACAGAACATAAGTCCGTGGATCTCACTATGCCTCTTTGCTAGAACATTGAGGCTGATGGAAGAGGGTGTGCTGAGTACATTATGGGCACTTAGCTTTCTCTATTGTAAACTCATCATTTTGCTTTTTGGCCTGAAGAGATGATTGGAATTATTTGCTTCTTGCATAATTTCTATTCTGAGAAAGAAAAGAAAGGATGAAGCAAGATTTTATTAAGTGCCAACTATGTGCCAGTCATCGTATCATTTACAATTGTCTGAGGTCACGTTTGAACTCAGATCTTTCTGACTCCAGACCTAGCACCCTATCCATTGTGCCACCTGAGGGAAGGTAAGAACCAAAAAAAAACCAAACCAAAAAAGTTCCCATCTCCTGTCTTGTTGGTCATATGGCCTAGAAGTTTTTGGACTGACCAAATCAATTATGTTATGTGTATATAAGGGAAATTAGTGTGCTGTAAGAAACAATGATTATGAAAAATTCAGAAAAGCATAAAAATATGTACATGAACTGATGCAAAGTAAACAGAAGTAGGAAAATGATATATAATTACAATAATGTGAACATAAATAGCAACATGAAGAAAAATCGAATTCTGTGAAATTATAATGACTACGTTTGGCTCCAGAGAAGAAAGATGAGAATTCATGATCCTCCCTCTTTCACAGAGCGGGAACTATAGGTGTATGATACTGCATATAATGATTGACTTAGTTCATGTGAAAATAATCGTTTTATTCTCTCTTTTAACACCTTGTTATAAAAGATGATTCTCTAGGAATGGGAGGAGTAAATTAAGAAATGAAAATTATGTGAAAACAACACATGCCGACAAATACTTAATTTTTTAAAAATAACAGGGAATAAAAACCAGGAGAACATTGTACACAGCAAAAGCAACATTGTGCGATGACTGACTTTGATAGACTCAGCTCTTCTCAACAATGCAGTGATCTAAGATAATTCCAAAAGACTCATGATGGAAAATGCTATCCACATCCAAGGAAAGAACTATGGTGTCTGAATGTAGATCAAAGCATATTATTTTCCCTTTTTTGTTGCTTTTTTCTTTCTCATGGTTTTTCCCTTTTGTTCTGATTCTTCTTTCACAACATGACTAATGTGGAAATAAGTTTAATATGATTATATGTGTATAGCCTATATCAAATTGCTTGTCTTCTAGGGGAGGGGAAGGCAAGAAAAAAGGAGAAAAAAATTGGCAACTCAAAATCTTATAAAAGTGAATGTTGAAAACTACCTTTACATGTAATTAGAAAAAAAATAAAATACTATAAAGAGGAAAAAATAATAGGGTATAATACAGTAGGTCAGAGTTTACTGCATTTCTTTTAGTCTCATTATTAGATCTTCCAGCAGATTCATTGACTCATTGTCTTTAGTTCTATCTTAATTTCTTTTCCCCCTCTTGAGAATTGAGAACAGGTTTATTTTCTTGGCTATGTGCGTACATACCAATCAGTGTTTGTACTGGTGACCAGAGAAAGCATGGATAATTGAAATTCAAAGATAGATCACCGGAAAACCTCATTCTAACCCATCCTTCTGCTCCTTTTTTCCCTAAACATTTTTCCTAGAATAGCCAGTAAGAAGCAAGATGAATTGGTTTAGATTTCCATTTCCTTTGCCTCTCACCTACGTTCTAGCACGGATAGTGTCATGAAGTAACTGTAAAATGGGGAAAAGATAGCTATCAGATGGAGAAACAAAGAGTCTACTAAAATATTTTACAGATCAGTAATTAGTCTGGAATAAGTGAAAGATGACTATCTTTTAATACAAGATAAAAATACCATTTTGTTGGAAAATTAAATTAGATAATGGAGGCATAGTACTCGATATGGGCTGTTGTTTCTGATGTGTTGGAATGCTTCTAATATGTAATTATACAGAGAAACAGTGGCATTGAATAATCCGAAATGTCTGATAACTCAAAAATCATTTCTACTTTATTTTAGAAAATGTTCTGCATGATTTTGCAACTATTTTGTCTTCCTAAGGATCTTCCAATTGATTTAAATTTCCTTTGCATTCCTTGTATTCTCTGATTGTGGAGAGGGAAAGGGGATCCAGGAGAAACCCAAAATTAAAAACTGACCATGGTGATCTAATCTTTCCACAGAAAACATCTCAGGAGTCTTCTATTCTCAAGCATTGAAAAGTCACTTAGACATGGATAAGGAGCCTCCAGGCAAGGAGCCCCTATGAAAAGACAAGAGTTTTTAAAAGGGAGGGAAATAATTTTATTACAGTTCTCCTTTCCACATTGAGACTTTCCCCATTGTGATTTCCATATATTATGGGTCAGAATAAGAAATTAAATGGGAAGTTTGGGGGAGTTTTGTGAAAGCCACAGAGAAATGTGAAGGCTAGCAGATAACACAGAATAAGTTTGAAAACTCAAAAATGCATAAAATATATGTATCGTATTGTATAATATCAACTCATATTTTACAGTAAGGCACTATAGACACCCCATAAAAAGAAAAAATCTAGACTTCTCTTGTACAAAATGAGGGCCAAAAAAATTTTACATGGCCCCTAGCTCCCGTGATGTGGAAGGGATAACTTAATTTTAAAAAATGGAAATGAGCTGTCCCTTGTTTTCTAGTCAATAAAGCAACTAGATGGCACAGTGGATAGAGTGCCAAGATTAGAGTCAGGAAGACTTCTCTTCCTGAGTTCACATCTAGCCTGAGACACTTATTAGCTGTGAGTCCCTTAGCAAATCACGGAACCCTGTTTGCCTCAGTTTCCTTATCTGTAAAATGAGCCAGAAAAGGAAATGACCAACCACTTCAGTATCTCTGCCAAGAAAATCCCAAATAGGGTCACAAAGAGTCAGATGAGTGAAAAATGATTGAACAAAAATGTGTAATGTACCAATTGCTGATTTTTCCCTAGGAGCAGCTAAGCTGTTTATATTTCAGGATAATATTTCCACTGAAGAAATGATTTGTCTGACCAGTTTGTTTTTCCTCCATAAATTTTCTTAAAAGTGTGGTATGCTAAAGGACCAGCTTACAATTGTTCTCAGGAAAGGGAGTGTAGGTGTAAAGTACTTGTATAATTGACCTTCTCTAAATGACTCTTATTAAACTGAGAAAAATAACTTACTGTTCAAGGAAGAATATAACTAATCACGGTTATTGCTTTGATCTGTAATTACCCTTCTTCCTTCTGGAATGCAGGCAGGTTTAACTGCCTTAAATTTCAACAGTTCATTATAAATGTTAAGAAGAGAATTAAGCTCAGCAAGTTGAGAAGCAGGCATGTTTTATAGTAAATGGTAGGGTGACTGATGCTCAGAAATGAAGTGCAACTTCAACATTTTATCCACTTCCTGTTGTCTAATCAATAGCCAATTTACCCTTTCAGCTCCATACCCTTCCTCCCCAGCCCTACATTGATTTTTTGTTGCTTTCTATAACATTCAAGAGGTGAGTCCACATGGGTTTAGAAGCAATGAATAAAATTGTCCCAGTATTTCATCTAAATAAATTAAAAGAAAATTGAAAGAATCTGTATCAATAAGCTGTCTGGTTTATAACATCATTACATTTCATTGGCTTGATGTGAAAAAATTAGATGAAAATAAAGATTGCTTTTGTTATAAATGGTAACTGCAAAAGTGGCTGTGTGGGACTACCGATTATGGCTTCTTTTTTTGTTTGTTTGTTTAGGATATTTCCTTGTTAGAAATTTGGGAGAGAGATTTTTTTCTTTACAAAAACAATTGTACAGGTCTGATCTGAAGGTGTTCTTCTCTAGTCTCTCCATCAATGCTGTTTCCCTAGGTCTCCTTCCCCACCCCCATGCTTTGAGTGAAATTGATGAGGACTGGTGCATAGTTGACAGCTTGGGGGATGGGTGGAAGACTAGGCTCTGCAGAATTTGTAGCAGAGACATTTTAATCTTTCATTTGTATATATGTATGTGCATGAAATTTAAATCATTCACAATTAAATCTGCTTGATATTTATTATTCATGAGGTCAAAAACTCATTTAAAATGAGTTAACACTTTAAGTTTGTGGTATTTTATTCACTTTTAGAAACAGGCACTTTGACCAGTCTGGAAAGCAGTGTATAATATGTAGAGAGATGACTAGACTGTCCCTACCCTTTGACCCAGAGATTCCTACTGCTAAACATTTACCTCAACAAGGTCAAAGATGAAAAGGTCCCACATACACCAAAATACTTTTAGCAACAGTTATTGTAAGAGGGGAAAAAAAAAACCCTACAAGCAAAATATTTGCTGATCAGGGGATGGCAAAACAAATTATAATATATGAATATAATGGAATCTTACTTTGCTAAAAAAATGAATATTAAGAATACAGAAAAGCATGGAAAGGCTGATATGAACTGAGACAAAATGAAGCAAGTAAGCAGAACAGGGAAAGTGACACACACACAATAAGCATGGCAATATAAACTGAACAAACCAAAAAAACAAAATGAAACTGAACAATCAAAATTGATTGTTCCAAAATTATAACGTCTGAAAAGAAGACATATGATAAAGCACCTCCTGCCACTTCTTTGCAGAGGTGGGAGACATTGGGTATGGAATGTTGCCCATATTATCAGACTTTTGATATGTTGGTTCATTTTATTGAAATTTTTCACCTTTTTTCTTTGTTATAAGTGTTGTATAGGAGTGGGAAAATGATACATGGGGAGGGGAGGAGTTGTAGCACCAATGCAATATTCACAGCACCCACAATCACTATAATTATACCTGCATGGTGCTCAATCACAAAATCTAACAGACTCTCCATATAGAAGACAGAAGTAAAACATTTATCCAGACACCAGAAAACCAAATCCATCACAGTACCATAGAAGTTAATGCAGCACAATGTAGCAAAGAGCCACACCATACTTTAGCCTTCCCACAAACCAATACAAGCCTAGCTGTCACAGGAGGTAGTAAACACCAACATTTACTCACAAGCCTAACTATCTCCCTTGGATATGTCCTCTCCTCCCTCCACCTCTAGCTGCTCTGACCCCCAGCTTCCTGTGGGCTCTGCTCCAACCTTCATCAAACTCCTCCCCCCACCAGGCTCCATGTGAATACATTCAATCTATTAGGGGGCAGGGAAGGTCTTCAGATTCCCTTAGGCTTACTAAGGAGCAGGGAAGCTCTTCAAATCCACATGACCATTACGGGGGGGGGGAAGAGGGTAATAAGCATTTATTTAAAGCATACTGTATGCCAGGCACTGTGCTAAGCACTTTACAAATATCTCTTTTGATCCTCCCAAGAACTCTGCAATGTAGATGCTATCATTAGTCCCATTTTGCATTTGAGAAAACTGAAGGAAAAAGAGGTTAAGTGACTAGGCAAGGGTCACATAGCTTGTAAGTATGTCAGACCACATTTGAATGGTCTTACTCAGTTCTCTATCCATTGTGCCATTTGGCATTGGCAATGGAAAATGTCATTTTAAAAATAAAATTTTATTTAAAATAGGCAATTTGAAATTTTGAAACCTATAATTTTAAGCTTTATAACTTTAGTAATATTCTATAATCAACAGTGAAAGGTAGCGTAGATGAGTCAATGGAGGGTGAACCTTGAAGTAGACAAGGCTTCAGGGCGAGTTTTGCTTTTAACACACACTGCCAATGTGACCAAAGACAAGTCACTTAACATCTCAGAGCCCTAGACAACTCCCTAATACTTTGTTACTTATGAGCTGCTAATCTATATTCATGGATGGATTTTCTACACTGGAAGATCCACACATGGTCATCAATTGTAATTGACATATTAGGCTAAGGCTAAATGGAGGTCTAGTTCTAATCTCCCCACTGACTTTCAATTATGAATCTCCATCTGCCTATTGGACATCTCAAACTAGACATCCTGTAGACATCTCTTATTTTTTTGGCTTTTTTGGGGGGAGGAGGAAGGCAGGGCAATTGGGGTTAAGTGACTTGCCCAAGGTCACACAGCTAGTAAGTGTTAAGGGTGTGAGGCTGGATTTGAACTCAGGTCCTCCTGACTCCAGGACCGGTGCTCTATTCACTGCACCACCTAGCTGCCCCATCCTGTAGACATCTTAAACTCATCATGTCCAAAACTGAGCTCATTATAGTCAGTTCTGCTATAATACATGTATATTCCAAGAAAATTCTTTTATGGGAAGCCTTTCCCAAACCTTTGTAATTCCAGTGCCTTTTTTCTGTTTATTTCCAATTTATCCTTCATATAGCATGTTTATACATGGTTATATGTGCCCTGTCTTCCCTGTTAGACTGTAAGCTTTCTAAGAGTTAGGACTGTCTTTCATCTTCCTTTACCTTGCCTTTGTACGCCCTGTGTTTAGCACAGTGTGTTTTCATTTAATAAATATTTAATTACTAAGAAAATGTTACCATGAATGCCCCTTGTCTAAACAATCACAGGCACTAACGGTGTTTTCCTAAGTGAAGAAACAATATTGTCTCTGTCCTCAAAGTATCACAATCTCTATGGAGACAAATTAAACAAAATAATTATAGTATACTGAGGAATATACCTATGCCAATTCTGGTGTGCTGATAATAGGAAATTAATGGCTATAACTTGTTCTTTTTATATATAGTTTATATATATATATATATATCCCAGAGTTAGAAGGGATCTAATAAATCATGCCATTTAGCCCCAATCTGAATAATAATTTCTTTCCTTTACTCCTGACAAGTAGGACCAATGTGTTTGGTTGCCAAAGTAGACATAATATACACCTTGGCAGGAAGTATCTCCTTAACAAACTTAGAATCATTCATAGATGGAGGGAAAGCTTATTATAATCTGACAGTGTTTGACAAGGTAGATTATATGTCAGAGATCATTTATTTTTATCATAAATTGAGAGCTGGAAGAGAAGCTTGCAGTCACCAATTTCAACTTCATCCTTTTATAGATGAGGAAACTGAGGGCCAGAAGGATTTGTAGAGAGTTCGGAGAATGAATAGGTGAGATTCTGTGATCCAGTATTCTGTAAGGGAGCTTTGTTTATGAAAGATGCGATGCATTCAAGAAAGAAATTTTGATGACACATGAAAGTGATTTTATTGAAGAAGAAAAGAAGGAGTGTTCTAAGGAGGTCAATGTGAATTTATAGACCAACTTAGATTTTAAAATCTCTTTAAAAAGAGATGCATATGAAATGGTATTAATGAATATATATGTGTGTGCATATATATATATATATACACACGATATAATATATTGTATGTATATTATATCATATGCACATATGATGCACATATATTATATATGCATACATATATATGATGGATATCAAGGAATGTGAGGCTAGTGTTAGGAATACTACAGCCCTGAATAAGCTGAAGGTGAAAATGAAGGCTAAAGGCAAAATGAAGAGCTTTGTAAACTATAATGAAGGAAAGGTGAAGATCAAATTAGATTTAGAACTTCTACAACTCAGGGTAGATGGGTTAGTAATAAAAGATGATAGAATAAAGGCATACTGCTCAAAAGAATACTTCAGACTGGAAAGACTAGTATAACAAATATATAACAGGAAATTAAAATTCAAGAGAGAAGTTGGTTTAAGGCCAACTAGATATCTTCAATGAATTCGAGTCAATAGAACTGGAAAAACTAATGAAAGAATTGACAGGTGAAAGTATAGACTCGTTGTGAATGCTCTTTGATAAGTTATGAACTAGAGGAAAGCAATTGTCCTGATTTTCAAAAAAGGTAAGAGGGAGATTCTGTAACCTAGGAGCTTGTCTTAAATTCCTGAGAAAAGCCATTCAAGGGAAGATCTGTGAATGCTTAGAGAGGGAAGTATTGGTTACTAAGTGGTACCATTATCGAGAAAAATAATCTAGGGATCTGTCATTGACCCTCTTCTTTCAAATATCTCCAACTTTAACTTGGGTTGTTTATCATATTTGTAAGGGATACAAATAAGGCAAAGAGAAATGGCTAACACATTTGATGAATGAGTTAGAATAAAAAAAAGATCTCAAGTTAAAATAGCAGTCTGAATCGAATAAGATGAAATCTTAACTGATAAAATGTGAAGTTATCTTAATTAAAAAATAAATCAATTCCATAGCTACAGGGTAAGAGGATGTTGAACAAGATCTGCTTTTCCCTCTGTAGCACCAATGCAATATTCACAGTGCCCACAATCACTATAAATATACCTACTTGGTGCTCAATCGCAAAATATTATGGACTCTCCATATAGAAAACAGAAGCAAAACATTTATTCAGACACCAGAAAACCAATCCCAACACCAGGAAATCAAATCCATCATAGCAATACAGAAGTTAATGCACCATAACATAGCAGAGAACCACACCATCCTTTAGCCTTCCCACAAACCAACACAAGCCTAGCTGTCACAGCAGGTGGCAAACACCAACTTTTACTCACAAGCCTGTCTGTCTCTCTAGGAAGCATGCTCTCCTCCCAACCATCTAGCTGGCTCTTACTCCCACCTTCCTGTGGGTCTGCTCCACCCTTCAGCAAACTCTTCCTAGCACAGGCTCCATGAGATTACATTCAGCCTATTAGGGGGAAGAGTATATTTTCAAAGCAGGGAAGGTCTTCAAATTCCCTTAGGCTTATTAAGGGTACAGGGAAGATCTCCAAATTCCCATTATGCCTGCCTTCCTTCCTTCCTTCCTTCCTTCCTTCCTTCCTTCCTTTTCTCTCTCTTTCTTTCCTTCCTTCCTTCCTTTCTCTCTTTCCTTCTCTTTCTTTTTTCCCTTCTTCCTTCCTTCCATCCAAAACACCTAATGTAAATTTAGACTGCCTTAATGTCAGTAACCTACTAGACATTATGTGTAACTATCTCAAGTTTCTAAGTCTAAGTTTTTTTTAAATTAGTGCTGTGTCTTTTATTTTTTGAACTATTTTGTTTTAGAAATTACTGAAGAAGTCTTCTAGTATATTAATGCATTTGTCTTTTACATAGGCGTCCTTTGTTAATATTTTCTCTGGTTCTGCAGTCTTTGTAGTTGTTGTAAAACTTAACGGGCCTGGTATTACTTGATTTTTTTTCCCCCAATTAGCAAATGTAGTTGTGATTTTATTTATTTATTTTGCTTTTCCATGCATGTATCACCAGTCAGATAATTTCTGGCAAATATACTATGCTTTTTCACAAAATGTTTTCTTATTTGACTTTTTAAAAATTTAGTGGACAGTTTCTCCTTGCAGATGAGATATATTTAGGCTTCAGCAGAATTTGATATCAATACACATCTATTCAAATGAGCATATTCAGTTCTCATTTCTTCTTATTCTTTTTTTGTCATTTGTATCCCTAAAAATATTTCACAATTTTACTATATTATTGTATTATATGGAATAATCAATAGCAAAGACAATATTTGAAAACTAAAATTGATTCAAATTCAGAGTCAGCTTTAGAGTTATTGAGGTGCTGTCCATAGTAAACATTTGCCAAGAGACTTTCCATATGTATAAGGGGAAGAAGACAGATGCTTACTTAGATTGTAACTTCAGCAATAGTAGGGAGCAAAAGTTCTGAGAATGGACCTTTGAGTTCTATGAAGCAATTTCCTTCTGGCTTTTGGAGTCCCCAGTGTAAGAGACAGTTTGCCACGTGTTAGGATAATGTGGTCCAGATCTATCACTTTGTCATATCTGTTTCTCCCCAGCTGCTGAGTAAATACAGGTTCCTGCTTACATTTGCAATCAGTTTTTCTTGAATTATATGAAATATTCACCTCTAAGTCTATGGTTTCATTGTTCGTAGTAGGTCATAAATGAGCATAAGATTGAGATGTCAATAGACAAAAAGAGATAACTTCACTTATTTTGACTAAAAGTTGTCATGCTAGGCTACTTAGGCTGTCAACTCTTGATTCTAGTCCTATGGTTTTACCTTGGAGATAAGAAAGCATATGCCCAGAGAGGTTAAGTGAAGCTACCTTCATCTTGGCAAGGTATTTAGAAACTGCACATGAGATCTTATCCTTTTCTATTCCAACATGTTTTAAGAATATGTTTGTGCTTTTGGGAAGGGTGGGGGTAGGGGGCAGAGGAGAAGGAAGCAAAGAGTGCTTCCTGCCTGGTTATGTGGATACAGTTCAGTGTATGAAGGCATGATAAAAGAAGAGACAAGGGTCATGTTGACCAAACTGGAGGGCTCCTGTGGTGATAGTTCTAAAGAAAGCACCACAAACACAGGTAAGTAAATACCAGAGAGGAGAATCTGAGGTAGGAGAAAACACTACCAGCTAGGGGGAATAGGAAAGTCTTAGGAAGTGGCCGAACCGAAGAGAGAGTACATTCCAGATATGGGTGATAGCCTGTATGTAGACATGCATGCAGGAAATGGAATTCTGACTTCGGAGACCAGAGAAGCAGATCAGTTAGACCAGAAAATAGAGTTCATGAGAGGAAAATAATGTGAAACAAGTTTGGATTGAGAGGCGAGAGCTGCTGTGAAGAGCCTTGAATAACAGAACAAGAAGTTTACCATTTATCCTCATAGCGGCAAGGATCCATTGAGGTTTTTGAGAAGGGAAGTGACCTAACTGTTTAGTTAGCCATGTGAAGGATGGATCAGAGAAGGGAAACATAAAAATCCTGGAGTCCACATAGGTAGGTGTTGTTTTAATAGTCCAGGTGAAAGATGACGAGGGCCAGAACTAGCTGATAACCGTGTGAATGAAGTAAAGTTGATGGGTATGAGAGACATTATGGTAGAATTGGGAGAACTGACAACACTTGGGAACTGACTGAGTGGGAAAGGGGGAGGGAGAAATTGGAGTCAAGGATGACTCCAGGGTGGTGAGCATGGTGAGTGTGATTTGAAAAATGATGGTAGCCTCAACAAAGATAAAGGAATTTGGATTTCAAATAAGCTAAATTTTCACAGTCCAGAAGTCTCCAAGGCAACTTCTAAAGAATTCACAGCTTAACTCTACTTAGTATAAATCAGGTATATCTTTATAGTTATTTTTCTGTTACAAACCCCTTTTCAGAGTGGCTGAAATACCTCAATTTTGAATGAAATGATTCCATAACCTTTGAGGAACCTGGCACATTGTAGGCCTTTAATAAACACTTTCTGATTGATTGACTGACCCTCAGTAAGAATACAGCAGCTGCAAATTGAGGTGGTAGGTTATGTTTGCAATTTGGAATTAACTAGTAATAGGCATATACTCTCTGCTTGCAAATGATATTAATGCTATTGCTTAATCTGAAAATCTTTTCAATATTTCTCTATTTGTCTTTAGGGACAGCACATCAGTGATCTGTATATGGCAACCCAAAGGTCATATATATATACCCACTGAAATTCAGAAACCAGCTGTAAACCATTTTTTAAAATCAGGGTAAACTAAGATAATAATACAGATTAAATTAGTATTGAGGGAATTCAGAGAAAAAGAAGTAACCAGAGTAAAAAGTAGGGGTAAGGAAGTGATTTTTTGGTAATGGCAGGGGAGTGTGATTCTTTCTCAGGGCTTAGGCTCCTACCATTGATGTGCCTTTTTTTGGTGTATCCAAAAGGCAAGGAAAGAACAGTATTGTCATGAGTTAAATACAAAATAAGAACAATGAAAATTTATAACCAAATTGTTCACACTAACTTTTTTGGGTGTGGAAATTGACCAGTGCTCTTGGATCCAGGACAATGAAAGAATAAAAAGACAAGTGAAGTCTCTTGAAGAAACTAAAAAATACTTTCCACTGTTATTTTAAGCATACCCATAAAATAGAAAAGCTGCAATATTAAAAACAAGAGGGCAATTTGATCTGTTCCTTTTTGAAATGATATTACTTAAAGCTTTTTTTTATTACATTTTCACAGACCACAAGATAAAGAATGTGTAATAGCAGGGTCATAAAAAAAGACATATACATAAAACATCTGTAAGCAGAGGGTTTGTGGCAGGAATTCTTTTCTACTATTGCACTTTAGTCTGAGAAGATAAACCATCCAACATTTAGTCTGCCCAAGAATCGATGACTCTATATTGAACATCCTTCTTCCTCCGGATCTTGGTTCTAAAACTGCCGGAAGAATTTGTCTAATGGAATATCTACTGGAAGGTTATTTAATTCTGAGAGGTATTTTCTTTTTGTTTTCCTATGGAGAGGAAAGGAAGTAGGGAACTGGACTTACCATATCCTTAGCATATCAGCATGGAAAGCCATTGTACAGACTTGCTAGTGGTGATTCTGTTGGGAAGACAATCGAGCCATTAATGTTTTCTAAAATAGGCTAACTTCCAGTAGTAGGAGTTTTGATGAGAGGTTATCAGTATGTGAAAGATTTGTACTAGTAAATTAAAATTAAGTAAATTAAAATTAAATTAAATTAAAATTAAGTAAAATTAAGTAAATTAAAATTAAAATTAAATTTAATTAAACCTCTCTGGGCATATGCTTTCTTATCTCCAAGGTAAAACCATAGGACTAGAATCAAGAGTTGACAGCCTAAGTAGCCTAGCATGACAACTTTTAGTCAAATTAAGTAAATTAAAATGATCAAGTAGTTACTTTGAGGCATTTGTATTCACTTCACTACTTCAATGGAAATGTCATGTCAGCAACATGTTTGTTCTTTCTCTCATTTCATTCTATCTATCTTATAAAATCCTATGACCTCCATCTTTAGGGCTTCCAAAGATCCTTTTCTGAAACTCTATCCAGTGTGCTAGCGGCATGTATTTAGGGAAGATCCTTCTTAATCTGAAGTTCATGAACTTAGTTCTAAAAAATATTTTGATAACTATATACCAGTATAATTGGTTTCCTTTGTAACCCTATTTATTTTATATATTTATACATTTATATATTTTATACATTTAAAAACATTATTCTGAGGAGTCCATCTTCACCAGATTATTCAAGGAGGCCTTGGACATGCAAAAGAGGTTAAGAATCCCTGCTTTAGGGCTTTTTAGATCTCATGGGCACATTACTCAAGCTTTCTTCTATTCTTCCCTGTTCTTCCCTGTTCTTTTTCCATGACAGTTCTAATCCTTTTCCAATTACACAGTTCCCTGAAGATAAGCAATATACTCTTTTGTAGACATAGATCATAGTTGAAAATACTCTACAGTCAATTTATATATACCATGCATTTCCCTTTTAGTTTTTTAGTCATCTGTAACTTTGCTTTTTCAGAGACTGTGTTGACAAGATAGGTCTTTGCATTAGGAAATAGTTTAGCATTGTTGAAAGCATTGTACAGTTTCCCAAATGCAACTCAGCCTGCTCTTTTCCTGCTGTTCTTTTCTGAGCATGAATCATTTTTTTTATCTATAGAACCTTGTCTGATATGTATGTCCTTGTGCACTAACTCAATGGACTAGTCTTCCAGAATCTATTATGTATTTGCAATGATAGGCATTTTTCATCCATTAATTTTTCCTATATGGATGGATAGGAAGTTCTCTTTCAAGTAATTGTAGATTTTATTGAGCAGGCCAAGTACTACTCTAGGTTTTAAAGCAATCAGCATAATATCCATAAATAAGAACATTCTACAGAGAATCCTTCTTCCATCTGGGCTTGCATAGGATATCCTCCATGACAATTGGCAACACTTTTGGAGAATTTAGATTTCTCTGTCTTCTGCCTCAGTTGGCATTGAAAGTCAGAGCTATTTCTAGTGCTTGATTCTATGAATAACCTCTCATTGAATCTGGATGAACTCCATTTGGAGCATTTAATCCATACCTACAGACCACTACAAGTGGTCACAACATCTCCATAGCTTGACCCTGTAGCTTGACCAGTGCTTTTATGTCTTGTAAAGTCTACCTAACATGAGATCCCATGTTATATCATCTCTCTTTTCCTTATGTCTCTAACCTACTTGATCAAAGTAAGAATTCTCCAAATGATTAGAGCATCTATACTACAGCCCCTAACCCAAATCCATCTTGTAGCTTTCATTTGTATGTCCCACAAACTATATTTTAAAAATAAAGTTGAATTCCATCAAGATGAGTAAATAAAGTCATATTTTAATTTGCTTGTCTTTGGAGGTATTCACACAGACAATGTACACTCATTCGTTGGGTATATTGTGGTGGGGATTCCCTTATTTTCTGGGTTGGATTCAGTGGTCACTAAGATTTCTAGAAATTCTCAAATCCTGTGATTCTGTCAATTTAGAATAGGCCTTTTAACGTATATATATTTTAAAGAGTGTGCATCTCCTACTTAAACTATCTAAGTTTTAATCCTTTTGTTCAATGTTTTGTGAATGACCAAGCATGTTTTGTTTCCTTGCTGGCACTAAAAGTGGACTAAAAGTCTGTTTTCATTCTATTTTTACTGATTTTTGATCTTAACTACTTTTTCTCAAGGCACTCCTAGCTTTACTATGAAACGAGTTAAGATATTTGTTCAAGAACATATTAAACTTGGTAAGGAAAGCAGCCTACTTAAAGTATATAGGCAATGCAAAATGACGCTATATACCTGACCTGGACGCCTTTTGTGGCATTCCTGGCAGCTCTAGATATATATACTTTTTGCCGATGAAGTCATACCTTTGTTGGATCACTACTGACGTTTGTGTCTGAACCTACCATATTGGAGAAGATCAGAGATATTACTTTTTAATGTTTGAGATAGCATGAGATTTAGAGCTGGAGTGTATCTTAAAGATAATCTAATTTTACCCCACCACCATTTTAGAAATGAGGCAGCTGAGGCCTAGAGAAGGTCAGTGGCTTGTTAGAAATGGCAGAGCCACAATTTGAAGCCAGGTTCTTTGTCTCTAGATACCTGGCTTATTACAGGACACGCAGCTGCTCCTTGTTGATCATAGTGAGGAAGATCTGTGGCTTCTTCATCGGCTTGTACTCTGTCCCCAAGTAATACTCTCCTTTATTCATAGCCCACCAATCAGGCTGCTGAGTCACAGCATCCTGTGTGTCCTATCATGGGTTGTCCTCTTTGTAAAGCTTACTGGTGCCATTCCACACCTGGGCGTCACCTCATTCACAAGAGGATATTGTGAATTAGGTGACTCCAAAGTATGGAATGGCCTGATGTAGCAGTTCTTATGTTCTGTTAACAATAAACTGTGGCATATTGCTGACAGAGAGAGATAGACAGAGAGAGAGACTGAGAGACAGAGACAGACAGACACAGATAGACAGAGGAGAGAAGAGAGAGGCAGAGACAGAGACAGAGAGAGACAGAGAGGGGAGAGAAAGAGAAGAGAAGAGACAGAGACAGAGACAGAGAGACAGAGACAGAGACACAGAGACAGACAGACAGAGACAGAGAATGTCTATATTTCAAATTTCTTAAGAAAAGAAATTTTCTTTCCTGCTCTCACTGCTGTGCCTTGACAGTTTCCAAAGGTTAACTAACAAGTAGGAATTGTATACTATTTATAAGGTTTCAAAGCACATATCTAACAACAATGAACACATCAAAAGAAAGGAGAAAACAAGGCAGATTTTCTGCTTTCTGTATCTTTTACTCATTACAGTATAGAGGATATAATAGGGAATGGGAATTTTATGAAAATGATGGTACGCAGTAATGACTGAGGAGACATCTGTAATTATTTTCTTTTTTTAAATAAGCAATTTGGATTGCTTTTTAAAAAATCTCTCCCTGTCCATATTGGCAATTTGGCATTTTACCTCAATATATTCACTTAAAAAGAGGGAGACAATCCTATGGATGGCATTTATTATATTTTTTAAAGTCTGTTTTGAGTGGAAAAGAGAAACTATTCCAAACTTACTCTATCTCCTTCTTTGTCCATGTATTAGAGAATGAAAATAATTTTGGTCTACCCATGTGCAGAAGAAATGTTAGTAAAAATCCCATTTTTATTGAAAATATCTCTGGATTTTCCCAAGATATCATCCAGTAGTATGAATTAAAATGTTCATATATAAGAGATAAATTGGTGCTTTCAGGGTGTATGATATTGAATGCCTTTGAAAGTAAAATTCTGGTTTCTCAGTTAGCTTGCTCATGTAGTTGACCAATTTTAGTCTCAGATAATATTTTGCTCCAGCACATTTTACATAAAATTCTACCAACAAGTTTATATATTTTTTCCTCTCAAAGGCAATCTAGTAAATAAGTTAACGTGCATTTATTAAGCACTTAGTGTATGCCAAGTACCATTCTTTGGGATGGGAAGTGTTATTTTCTTGGAACTATAGGGGAGAAAGAAATCGTGAGAATCAGAATTGGGGCGAGAGGAGACAGAGGAATAAAGAAGAGTACATGGGTGGTCTGGTGGTCCTTACATCCTTAAAATAGATGTTTTAGGAGGAAATGATGAATCAAAGGAAGGAATAGAGGGAGAAATGAGAACACTGCAAGGTGGAGGCAGTGTGTGAGGAGGCAGATGATGTATGGTGGTAAAGGCAGTTTCCAGGATGAAGAAAGTTACTGAAGCATAGTGGAGAAAGAAGTCTGAATAATAATAAATTGTAACTGTAATACTAGGTTGTAAGTTGATCTATGTCAGGGTAGATCTGAAGTACTGAAATTACATACTTTTGAAGTTATAGATTCTTGAAGTAATTATCAAAATAAGGACTATAGGAAAAAACCAGGCCCATGTGCAAATGCCTGTCTATGAACTGGAAAGTAGCATCAGTCAGAATATAAAGAACCCAAAAATCAATATTAATTGTTTAAAACTTTTATTAATTTTAGTTCAGAATTAATTTTGAAAGCAGGCTCTTGGGAATTTTGACCTGTGGTCTGTAAATGTGTTTCTCTTGCTAGTTTGCTAACTGTATTTCAATATAATTGATTTCTTTTGTAATTCCACATATTTATGGTCCATAGGCTTTACTAGTTTTCCAGGAGATTCCATGATCTCAAAAAAAGTGAAGAACACCATGTGGATGTATAGCCTGTATTTGATGGCTTGTTCTTCCAGTGGGGGCGGCTGATGAGGGAGGAAGAGAAAGAATCTAGAACTTAAAGTTCTATAATCAAATGTTAAAAATATGTATGTATATATATATATACATATATACACATATATATACAATTATTATTACTATTATTATTAACTACATCCAACTGGAACTTAAGATACACAGGTACTGTGGAAGGGAGATCCATCCTGCCCTGTCGGAAAGTTAGAGGAGTGATGGGGGAGGACATAAGAGTGATTAGATTGGGGGAGGGGTTATACATGGGGATGGCTGTTCTGGGGGGCGTAGGGGAAAGATGGGAAGAAAATTTGTAACTCAAAATCTCATGGAAATGAATGATGTAAACTAAAATAAATAAAATAAAATATTTTTTAAAAAGAACACCATGTGGAGTGTAAAGCAAGAGAACTAGCAAGTTTTGCATAATAGGTAGAGAGTGGGCCTTGAGTCTTGAAAGTCTACCTTCAAATCTTGACCCTTGACATTTTGCTCAATCAATCAATAAGCAATTTTTTAAAATTACCCACAATTGCCAGGTAATATGTTAAGTCTTAGAGATGGAAATACAAAGAATGAAGCAATCTCTACTCTCAAGATCATATTTTAATGCTTACTACATACATGGTTATCAGCAGTTCTCAAAGACCGAGTTTTATGTTCTGCTCTGAACAGATGGAAGAAGTCTCCAAGTTAGACATTTCCTCTAACCAGTGAAATCAGAGATCTGATACCAAACAAGTAAAATAAAATAAGGTGTCACTGTGCCATTGAGAAGCTTCCTTTATGTATTTACCTCAGTCTGGCCTACTTATATATAAATTGCCCAACTGCCATCCATAAATGAGCTTTCAATATCTACCTGTTCAGCAAGTTATCTGGGAAATATCTTATGGACTCTCCACAAAAATGCCCTACACTAAAAATTCATGGAACCTCATTCAACATTGTAATAAGCTAAAAATATTTCTGCTACTTAACACTTACTAGCTGTGTAACCTTGGGCAAGTCCCATTGCCCTTCCTTCCTCCCTCAAAAAGACAAAAAAATTTTTTTGCTGCCGAATAATGATTTTTGGTGTCTGTAGAGAAATGAAAACTGCCTTTTATGTAGTGAGATTAAATCATTTTCTGTTTGTAATTAAAGGAATCTCTCTTTTAAAAAATTGTCAGTTGAGCTTAATAGCCTATCTAAAAAAGCCTATTTGGCCCTGAAATGTAATGGTTATGACAATATTGGTAGTACACTAGACAGGGACATGTGTGCCCTCTCTCTTCTCTCTCTCTCTCTCTCTCTCTCCACACACACACACACACACACACACGTATATACATACACACACAGAAGATGTGAAGATAATAAACTAATTATATTATCCAAATGAAATGGAAGCTCATTATCCTGTACATTTGATAGAAGCTTTCTTTGCAAATTAAGCACATTAGATACTCATGCTTGTACTGCTTTCAGGTTTCTCAGCATGATATTCTTAGAGAAAATAAAAATAAACAGCTGGTTTAAATACTTGGTTTAGTTAAAGTTTTTTAAAATATAAAATATATTTTAATCATAGCTTTCATATTTAATGTTGGCACTGTTTACTGAAAATATAAAATGGAGAGAAAAGAGAAAATCATCAGAATAATTTGCTTCAGTTTCCTGTTTCTTTTGAAAAAAAGCTGAGTAACCCAAATCATTGATCCAGTTCTCCATGTTGCCTTTTTCTATACAGATGAATTTAGGGAATCAACAGAGAACACATTTTGAAAGAGAAAGTCCAATGAAGTAGCCCCAAATTTTGAAGCAATCAACAAACATATTGAGCAATTACTGTGTTCCATATTCTCCTAGTAGATGAGAAATATAGAGGTGGAAGGGACTTGAAAGGACATCTAGTCTAATTCTTTCATTTTACAGATGAGGAAACTGATCCCTGGAAAAGTGAGATAATTTGCTCAAGATCATACAGGTAGCAATCAGCAGAGGGGATGCAAATAGAAAGTTGAGACAGTACTAGCACTCAAGGAAGTTTACATTTACGGGCCAGTGTGGTACATGATTTAGAATTAAATATATGATGCATGAATTTTTTTTTTGTGGAGAGGGGTAGTGTTTGTGTGCGTATAAGTGTCTACACACACAAACTCCCACCAAGTGACATACAAAACAAATGTACTCTCATTGGGGTGCTCAGCACCACCAAATCAGGAGTTTTGGAAAAGTCTCTAGAAAGTGATGATGCAAACTGAGTTCCAAAGCTGGCTAAGGGTTCCAAGAGGGAGAGGTAAGTAGGGAGCATGCTGCAGAAGTTGGGGAGAGCTACACCTTTGCAAGGGAAAAGAGGCAGGAGATGGAATGAGGTATGGTAAGCAACAAGTATGCCATTTTGGCCAGAGCTTAGAGTGTGTGAGGAGTGATTTGTAATCTGCTTGGGAAGATAGTTTGGAGCCAGAACCTGAAAGGTATTAAATACCTAACTGTGTAGTTTCTGTTTTAGCCTGGAGGTGAATTAATTATCAGAAGGCCAGACTTCTCTGCGTATATTATCTTTAGCTTCTTTGTTAATTTATTTTAAGCCACAAGTATATAATCAATTATTACCTCAGTCGCTGGTTCTGTTCTCTTGTATTTTCCTTTAAATAGGGATATATTTCTTATGAAGGGACTAAATCTCAGGACCATCCTCAAGGGTGTATGGCCAAGCACTAAACACAGGATGCCCGCTTCCTGAGTTCCCCCACTTTTTTGTGTGCATAAAATGGATATAAAATGGATAGAAACAACTTTTTCAAGGGCTGCAAAATGTGGGAGTTGTATTAGAAGGCTTCTAAGATCCTTTCCAGTTCAAATTTATGATCCTATGAATAAGTCTTAAAATTATTGGTGACTTGGTAAGTACATTTGCAGTTTCTTTGTTTGTCTGTTTTTGCACCCTGCTTTTCCAGCCCTTACACAGCCATGTTCGTTGAGGATATGAAATTAAAAGTTAAGAACATGGCATCAAAATCAAATTTAAAAACAAAGCAAATACCACCACTTCTTTGGAAAACAACACAGGTAGTTTCCTGAAGAAAAGAGTAGCGTCTGACCCACTTAGTGATTTCAGCATTTGCCAACTGGTCCTTAAACTACATGGAAGCTGAAAGACAGGCTGCTGTATTTGAAGTTTTATTGTCTCATCAAAACTTAAATGTGCTTGTGATGAAAAAGAAAACACAAAAACTCCATTATTTTCTTTCTAGAAGAAATAAGAAAGATGAAATAAAAGCAGGCAAACATGTAGCTAAGTCATAAGTACTTGATAATAAAAAGGTTGAAGGGTGGTGATGGATATTTTAATATCAGGAAATGATATTTAGAGTATGTCCTGAGGGTTGTAAGTGAACCTGATTGACTTCTGGCTGTGAATCAATATATTGTAGTCAGGAGACATTTGAAGATGAAGGGATACAAAATAGGTGTATCTTCTAAATGTCAAAAATTTCATGGTATAACATTGCTGGCAGTTCAGAATCATTAGGGCGCTGTCATACATTTTGAGACACTGATGCTTCTTGAAGTGAGATAGAAATTCATAATGACTAGAAAAGAGCTTAGAAATGTTATTAAATACCCACTTTTCTCTCATGGAAAAAGCATTGAAAATTAACAAATAATGAATTTTCAAGAAAAGGCTATAGGCAGAAAGCCTATATAAAGAATATAAGAATTCAAAAGTGTCTAAATCTACTAGCATTAAGGAGGTAGAACAACTTTCTGAACTAATGTCGGAACCACTGCTTTTAAAAAAAATACCCAAAACCATGGAACATTCAAAACAAGTGGATTTCAGGAAGATAAAACTGTTGAGAATATTTTGAAGAATAAGAAAAAGAGGGCAATCTTAGAAAAGTTTGTTAGAGGGAATCACATTTAAAAAGGAATTTGTTGAATGAATGTTCTGTAAAGAGATGGATGCAATACGGTGCCATTTATAATAAGCTTAAGAAAATTGAAATAATGTTCATGCCCTGGAAGAACAATTATAAAACTGTTCTTTACTCTCCACATCTATGCCTGAAAAGAATTGGGGAAAGGAGATAGAGAAAGAGTAAGAAATGAATCCAATACCCACAAGCTGATAGATGGACTGTGGGTAAGGGAGCACTATGGGCAGTTAGATGACGCAGTCGATAGAATGCCAAACCTGGAGTCAGGAAGACTCATCTTCTTGAGTTCAGATCTGGCCTCAGACACTCACTAGCTGTGTGACCCAAGGCAAGTCATTTAACCCTATTTGTCTCAATTTCCTCATCTGTAAAATGAGCTGGAGAAGGAAATGCAAACTGCTCCAGTATCTTTGCCAAGAAAACTCCAAATGGGGTCATGAGCAGTCAGACATAACTGGAATGACTGAACAACAAAAAAGTGAAATGAACTATGGCTTTTGGAATCATTAGTAACTGAGTCTTGCCCCTTCCTTTAATATGTGGGGAAGATGAAGTCCAGAGAGATTACATACATGCCTTGTCCAGGATCACAAAGCTAGTGGATGTCTGAGGCAGAATTGAGATCTTGGGTCTTAGTGAAATTCTCTATACCCTCTAAAAGGTTATTTTCCTCAGGATTTATCCTTTCTTTGGGAGGCGTGGAATTAGAGGACCTATGTTTCCATTATCTCTGCCATTTGGTGTATGAATTATGGGGGCAAGCTACAAGTCAGAGAATTCATCTTTAAACCAACTAGCATAGTAGTTCCAAAAGGAGATTTCTGCTGCTTCACCCTGTCTCTAATAATGTACCTGACTAACCATGCTATGTTAATAAAGAATATGGTGCAGTGTGCATGGGGACAAAATGGAGAGATAAATGCAGTGGTGCTTATGAGTGGTCCATAAGTGTTTGGTGTGGAATCTCATGAAAATTTACCCAGTGGATTAGTTTTAAATTTCCTTGGCTAAAATTACTAACTAGAATTTACCCTGAAGTGCTATAATGTGATGAATGTTTATGTGTCCAGTTAGGTAAAGTATTTGGTGATGAGCCATGTGCTCTTATGTCAAATTATTATTAATTATTTAGGAAAGAGAACAGGAGTTCATTAAAGAATGAATGCTTTAATTACTTTCACAAATGCTATAAAAATAGAAAGGGGTTCTGAGCTATCAGTACAACAGAAATATCACCTATGGCAGATGTTGGAAGAAATTAAAAATACTCAGCATACTTGCCTCTCATCTCACCTGTGGGGAGTGATACAGAGCCCACTTAGAGAGCACAGAGGGGAGTCTAACATATATTATAAAGTTTCCTTGGTGATGTGGAAAAACCCAACAATCCACATTTGGATTAAGGAGGCCTGGGTACTCTTCCCAGCTCTGACACCAACCACTATGTTCAAACAATTTCCACTCTTTGACCCTCACCTTCCTTGTCTATATAAAGAAGAGGAGGGGGGCAGAGCCAAGATGGCGGCATAGAAGCTGGAAATCCTGTGAGCTCCCCCAACAACAACCTAAATACCTATAAAATATCACTAAACAAATTTTAGAGCTACAGAACCCACAAAGTAACAGAGAGAAACAAGTCTCCCACTGAAGGCAGCCTGGCAGGCCTACAGGAAGGGTCCATCACAGCATACTGGGAGCAGAGCTCAGTCCCCATGAGCCTGACCAAGGTTTTGGCCTCAAGGTGGCTCTGACCAGCAGTGGCTGGAGCAGACTTTAGGAGAGTGAATCACTAGCAGCTGTAGTGGTTTCCAGATTCCTCAACCCATACATGTCAAAGAGCAAGTAAAAGGTCAGTATGGAACTCTCTTGGAAAGGAGGGGCATGGTCCAGCCCCTGACCCTGGGGTGAGAGGTGGCTGAGTTGTGGCAGCTGTAGCTGCTTCCCCTTCAAAGCTGCCTCCAGATCTCCTGGCCTACAGATCTTAAGGGGACCAAGCAACCATTCAGAGGGTAATTGTTCTCCCTTTAACCTGCTTGGATCTGGATCACTGTCTTGGGTGGAGGTCCTGGGGTGTGTAGCCATTGAGCCAGAACTTGTGGGGGCTATAGAGAGGGCGCACCCATAATAGCTCTGGCAGCTGCAAAAACCCCAGTGATTTGGGAGAAAGTTCTCCTCTCTGGAAGCAGAGTTCTACCATGGCAAAGAGCTCAAAAGTCAAGTAATTGACTGGCTACATGAACAAGCAGAGGAAGCAAAGCATGCACAGCAATCAAACCTTAGATTCCTTTTTTGGGGACAAAAAGAATCAAAGCATGGAACAGGAGGAAGACAACAAAGTCAGAACTCCTGCGCCAAAAGCTTCCAAGAAAAATGTGAATTGGTTACAGGCCATGGAGGAGCTGAAGAAGGATTTTGAAAATCAAATGAGAGAAGTGGAGGAAAAATTAGTAAGAGAAATGAAAATTAAGTGAGAAACTCATGAAACGCAAGTCAACAACCTGACTGAAGAAAATAACACCTTTAAAAATAGACTAATTCAAATGGCAAAAGAGACCCAAAACACCAATGAGGAGAAGAATGCCTTAAAAAGCCAAATTTGTCAGATGGAAAAGGAATCTTAAAAGCTCACTGAAGAGAAGAATTCCTTCAGAATTAGACTGGAGCAAATGGAAGCTAATGACTTTATGGGAAATCAAGATACTATTAAACAGATTCAAACAAATGAAAAAATAGAAGGCAATGTGAAATATCTTATTGGGAAAACCACTGACCTGGAAAACTAGATTCAGGAGAGATAATTTAAAAATTATTGGACTACCTGAAAGCCATGATCAAAAAAAGAACCTAGAAATCATACTTCAAGAAACTCTTAAGGATAATTGCCCTGACATTTTAGAACCAGAGGGCAAAATAGAAATTGAAAGAATTCACCTATCACCTCTTGAAAAAGATCCCAAAAAGAAGAGGATTATACTTGTACTACAAGATTGTTTTGACAGAAGTTCATTGCTAATCTTAAAGAACCATAGTAGAAATGTGAGTTTCCGTTTTGTGATCAGTGAGTAATCTGTGAATGTCAAACTTGGTATTTTAAATACACACACACAGAGGTGTGGGGCCAATCTATCATAAAATGAACCCACTATCAATTGAATCATCCTTCTCTGCTCCAAAGTGAATTTGGGGATACTTTTATATTTTGATAAACCACACATTTTTCTGAGGCCTCATTAAAACAAATTTCTTGTATATGGGCTGGCTTATGTGATTTTTTGTTTTAAAGTGCTATTTCTGATGGTAGACTTCTCCAGTCAACATTTAAAGCTTTTTGAAATCTGCTCCTAAACAAACTCCCTTTCTGAACATTAAGATTCAGTCACACTGGACTTTTTGCTGTTTCTAAACATCCTCCCTCTCTTATTTTTGTACTTTTGGTCTTGCTACCCTCCATACTTGAATGCACTCCCTTCTTACCTCTGTCTCTAGGAATCTCAAATTCCTCTCAAGAAACAACTTAAGCACCACCTTCTTTATGAGATGTTTCCTGGTCCACTTCCCCTATTTGCTAGCATGCTCCCCAAACTACCCTGTATTCAGTTTGCATACTCTATATACGTATACTTTACATGATGTTTCCCTCGGTAGAATGTAAACTCCTTGAGGGCAGGACCTTTTTAAAATTTTGTCTTTGTATCCCCAGCATCTAGTACAGACTTGCTAAAGTAGATGCTTAATAGATGCTTCATTGATGGTGGCAAATGAAGCAGAAGTGGTAGAACTAAGACCTGTTTCCACATGGTATATTCCCAAGTTTTGACATACAACTATCACCCAGGCTGGAAAAAGTCATTCTTTTTCTTGGTAATTTTAAAATATGGGCATGTTAGGAGAGGTTTGGTGAAAAGGAAGAAAGGAAGGAAGAGTGGAAAGAAGGAAGGATGGAAAGAACAAAGGAAGAAGGAAGGGGGAAGGAAGGGAGGGAAAGAAGGAGGGAAACAGGGATGGGGGGTATATAATAAAATAATTGGACTGTATTTATTGCAAATTTGAAGTAGCTTTATTCATTAATACCAAAAGAGAAGACCCTACAGTTTTGAATAGTAATGAATTGAAATATGCAAGAGAGAGAAACTAGACAAAAGGACGATATTAATATATTTTTAGAAGAAAACGTAGCCAGTGAATCTAGAAGAGTCATGAGTATTCATTTATACTATGCTTAAAGTTAAAAGGAATCTTCGAACTTACCTAGTCCAGTCTCCAGCCCAGTATAAGAATTCCCTCTACAACTCCTTTATACTTAGTCTCTGTTTGAAAGTTTCCAACATCCAAACTCTCATTACCACACAAGGCAGCCCGTCATGTTTTTGGGAAGCTTTCATTGTTAACTAGTTCTTTCTTATATTGACTTTTTGTGGCTTTCTCCCATCAGTCCTAAGTTCTTCCCCATGAGGTATCCAAGAATAAGTTTTAATCCTCTTCTGTGTAATCACTTTTCAACTGTTTGAAGCCATCTCTTAGAATACTTCTACTTTTTTTTTCTCTTTCAGGCCAAATATCCCTAGTTTCTTTAACACATCTTTATGTGACATATTGTTCAGAGTTTTCCCTGTCCTCATTACTTTTCTATGAATCCTTCAAAGTCCTTCAGTTATATCAAAGGCCTCTAATATGTTAGGTGTGAAGATTTCCAAATTCATGAGGATCATAACCTGTCTACAATTGTTAAGTCTTAGAGATTTTTTTTTTCCCCTGAGGCTCAACCAGGTTAAGTACCTGTTTGTTTCTGGTAACACAGCTGGTAAGTGTCAGAGAGGGGTATAGGGTTTGAACTCAGATCTCTCAAAGTATTGTATTCTCTATAAGCCATGCCATTTCTCTCCAAAGTCCATATTATCTCAACATATGTCACTGGGATCTGAAAACAGTCGTCCAGATGTGGTTTAGCCAGTGAAGAAATAGGAAGGACCTATTACCTCCCTTAAGCTGGGTTCCATCCTGGTGTAAATGCAGAGTAAATTGTCATTAGCTATTTTGGCAGTTCTTCATGCTGTTGGCTCATCTTGAGCTAAATTTGATTAATGTTGTTGTGTGGGCTAGCTTCTTAATGAGGGGTGTGGGTTATCTTGAGATTAAAGAAGAAGATCAGAGAGCTAGGAATTCTGAATTCTAAACCAGAATCTCCCCCAGTATCACCTCATAGTAAATCTTCTCAGTCAAAAAAAAATGAGGATACCAATAACTATCTCTAGGAATTGAGAATTAATATTGGTAAAGATATTTAAGGCCTTTAGAAGAAGTGACTGCAGAGCATTATTATTTCTTTTTATTGCTAGAAATAATGGACTTGATGACCTGGTAGACGTTTTCTTTCTCCAATATCTGTAATTCCTGTGAAATCCTCCAAGAGTTAAGAGTCTTGCAGGGGATCAAAACTTCGACCTTCCTTATATTACCATAGCAACCAAATCTGTCCTCTAGTTAATCAATTGTGTTCCCTGATTTATGTTATTTGATAGCAGTCATCCCTGAAAATTACTGACTCTTTGTTCTTCCTTGGTTAATAAGTGCCCTTATTATAGGACAATATTCATAGATAGAACACGTACAAAATTACCTGATGGAAGAATTCTCCGTTTGTGAGTCTGGGATCTCATTCAGGGATAATTAATTTGAATAATCATCAAGAGCACATTCCTCCTTCCTTCCACCTCACCCCTCCTTGTATGTTATCAATCAAAGGCAGAAGCAGGTGCACGATGATCTTTGGGAACACTTTCTGACTGACCCCATACATCTCATGTCTTATATTTTCATATGGTTCTTTAGTTTTCAAAGCACTTTCAAAAACATCTTTTATGAAGTCAATAGCCCGGTTTCATCCTAGGTTCAGTAGTGATTATCATCAGCTTTTTAAAGAGAAT
This sequence comes from Pseudochirops corinnae, assembly GCA_028646515.1. Taxonomy (NCBI): domain Eukaryota; kingdom Metazoa; phylum Chordata; class Mammalia; order Diprotodontia; family Pseudocheiridae; genus Pseudochirops; species Pseudochirops corinnae. The sequence continues at coordinate 84,458,965 of CM053588.1, read as the reverse complement.
GGCAGACAATGGATCAATGATTGTTGCAAGTAAAATTGCGTTTTTAAAAAATCATGGCTAGGTGTTTTAATATTGCATAGCCTTTTTTTTGCTAGCTAGGTTTTAAAATATAAAATAAACTCTTTTGAACTTTTATGCAGTATTATTTTGCCTTCAGATCATTGTCCTCACCCTGATGATTTATGGAAAGAATCCAGATCAGAGAGACATCACGAAAATATGATTCACCAAAAATCTCATACAAGCACTATTGCCCTTACTTCATAGCCTGCCTTTGTGTCTTTTTTCTTTTTAATATATTTTTATTTATTTTATTAAATATTTCCAAATTACATGTGAAAACTTTTTAATATTCATTTTAAAAAATTTTATATTCCAAAATCTATCCTCCCTTCCTGCCTTTCCCCCACCCTTTAAGAAGACAAGTAATGTATCAATTATACATGTGAAATTATTCAAAATTTCCATATTAGCCCTGTTGCAAAGGAAAACACACACATGCACACACATATACCCCAAGAAAAATGAAGTTAAAAAAAAAGTATGCTTTAATTTGTGCTCAGAGTTTATCAGTTTTCTCTCTGATAAATTTTTCTCTGAAAAATTACATTTTTCATTAAGGGTCATTTGGAATTGTTTTGGATTATTGTCTTGACCAGAGTAGCTAAATCTTTCAGAGATCATAATGCTTTTAGTATTGCTGTTACTGTGTACCATGTTCTCCTGGTTCTGCTCACTTCACTTTGCATGAGTTCACATAAGTCTTACCACCCTGCTTATTATTTCTTATAACACATATTATCCCATCATAGTCATATACAACTTATTTGGGTATTCTCTAGTTGATAGGCATATGTTCCATTTCTAATTCTTTTCCACCACAACCACAAAGAGCTGCTATAAATGTTTTTGTTCAAATAGATCCTTTACCCTTTTTTTTCCTTTTTTTGTGATATAGAACCAGTGGTGCAATTTCTACGTCAAAGGATACACACAATTTTATAGCCTTTGGGGCATAGTTCTAAATTGTTCTCAGGAATTGTTGGACTAGTTTGCAGTAAGAGAGTGACTCCGTATTGGTAAAAATAATTTTGTTCACTGCTATGTTAACAAAAGTATATTCCTGAAAACAAGTTTTTGACAGAAAAAATTGAACACCTTGCATTTGACCTAAGGGAGATCAGTTTGTGTCTTAAGACTTAAAGAAGTGAAGTAAGGATGTCTATTATCACCACTATTATTCAATATTACAGTTGTGAACCCTAAATTTCTATATTAGTGTCCCGGTTTTTCCACATCCACCACAGCATTGGTCATTTTCTTCTTCTGTCATGTTAGCCAAAGTAATAGATATGAGGTGGTACCTCAGAGTTGTTTGAATTTGTAATTTTCTAATTAATAGTGATTTAGAGAATTTTTTCATGTGACTATTGATAGTTTTGATTTTTTTTTTAAAACAGCTTTGCATATGCTTTGACCATTTATCAGTTGGGGAATGGCTCTTATTTTTTATAAATCTGGCTCAGTTCCCTATATATTTGAAAAATGAGGCCTTTACAGAGAAATTTGCTGAAACTGCCTCCCCCCAGTTTCCTGTTTTCCTTCTAATTTTGGCTGTATTTGTTTTGTTTGTGCAAAAGCTTTTTAATTTCATGTAATCAAAATTATCTGTTATACTGCCCATGATTCTCTCTATCTCCTGTTTGGTCATAATCTCTTCCCTTGTCCATAGATCTGACTGGTATGTATTTTCTTGCTCTCTTAATTTTCTTATGATATCTCCCTTTATGTCTAAACCATTTATCCATTTTGACCTTATCTTGGTATATTGTGTGAGTGGTTGGTCTATACTTAGTTTCTTCCAAAATGCTTTTCAGTTTTCCCAGAAATTTTTGTTAAAGGACGAGTTCTTACCCCTAAAACTTGGATCTTTGGGTTTTTCAAACATTGTTACTGTGATTAGGTACTGCTATGTCTTGTGTACCTAATCTATTCCACTGATGCAGCACTATTTCTTAGCCAGTACCAGATTGTTTTCATGATTACGGCTTTGCAATATAGTTTGAAATCTGTTACTGCTAGGCCACCTTCATTCACATTTTTTTTTCCTATTGATTCCATTGATAATCTTGACTTTTAGTTCTTTCAGATCAATTTTGTTATTATTTTTTTTAACTCTATAAAAATAATTGTTTAGTTTGATTGGTATGGCACTAGGTAAGTAAGTTAACAGGCAGAACTGTCATTTTTATTATATTGACTTGGTCTATCCATGAGCAATTGATACTTCTTCAGTTGTTTAGATCTGTCTTTATTTATGGTAAGACTGTTTTGTAATTGTATGCATTATAGTCCCTGGGTTTATCTTGGCAGATAGACTGGAAGACTAGAATTCCTCTTTCTATGTTTTGCTGCTCAACTATGTTGGTAATATATAGAATTGTTGATACTTTATGTAGGTTAATTTATATCCTAAAACTTTACTAAAGTTGTTTCAGCCAGTTTTTTAGTTGATTCTCTAGATTTCTCTAAATATGTAATCATATTATCTGTAAAGAGGGATAGTTTAGTTTCCTCACTGCCTATTTTTATTTCTCCAATTTCTTATAGCTAGCATTTCTACTGCAATACTGAATAATAGTGTTGATAATGGACATTACATTCTTGCTTCATTTCTCCTTTGAGTGTTAAGACACAAACTGATTTCCCTTAGGTCAAATGCAAGGTGTGCAATTTTTCCTGTAGAAAACTTATTTTCAGGAATAAGCTTAACATAATAGTGAACAAAATTATCTTACCAATATAGTGTCACTCTCTTGCTCCAAAATTTTCAAAGCCTCCCTATTGCAAAGTATAAATCTAGAATTTAAGTTATTCTACAATCTGGTTCCAATTTGCCTTTCCAGGTATGTTTTATACTATTCCTTCATGTGCTCTACAGCCAGTTTGGACTACTTGTTCCTTATACTCTCTCTTCTCCTGTCTCCTTGCATTCACACTGGCAGTCTCTTTTCCCTTCCCCCACAACTATACTTAGAAACCACTCCTTTCACATCTCTGCTTGTTAAAAATTATTCACTTCCTTAGAGACCCAGCTGTCTAACTTGTGTCAGCCGATCCATGGAACTCTTCCTAATCTCCCCAGCTAAATGTGATTTCTGTCTTGAAAATGTTCTTATTACACGCTTGGATTTCTATAACACATTTATCACATTAAGACCTCTTATCATTCTTATTTGTGAACCTGTCTACAACTGCTCCTCCACCCCACCCTTTTATCTTAAGCTCCTTCTTGACAAGCGTTGTTTCATTTCCCACCATCTTTGTGAACATGTTTTCTCCTTGCCCTTTCTCCCCTCACATTTTATTGATCAATTATCTAGTATTGCCCATTGTCTAATAGAGCACTTCACAGGTAGCAGATGTTTAATAATGTTTGTTAAAATTGATACCTATAAATGGTTGATAAGTAAGTACATTTTAAGAGTAAGAAGAATCCCTCCCACCCTGCCCGTATTATAGGTCCTGAGGGAACAGGAAGTGTTAACAAACACTAATTCAGTGGCCAGCAATTTCAAGAAGGGAGAAATAATGTAATTTTGAGTTATTTAGGGATGGAAATGGATTTAACCATGATGCCTATTATGCAAATTGAAAGCAAGAAGTAGATATTTTCGACCGTAATATGTTTCTCCAGGAACCTAAGTTGTTGTGATGAGACAGTCATCAAAATCAACCAGAGAAAAAGAATTTTAGCTTGAATATGATAGTTACTGAGGATTTTTATTAAATATTTTGTCTTAAATATTTGGAGGAGAGCTGTTGAGTACTTTAAACCTCTTCCTTTTTTTCCCACTGGAAAGAAATGTTACCTCTCTGTCACTTTGGTGTCTCTGAAGGGGAAACAAAGAAAGAAAAGAAATTGTCTACTGAGGTGCTGCCCAAAGGAAAAAGAGATTTGTGAAGGGGATGTATGAATCACTTCCAGAAAGCTGCCTTTGTAGTCTAAAGATGTACTGAGCCTCACAAAGGTCAAAGGGAGAACTGATATCACTACCATTACTACTTCTTAATGGTACCTAGAGAAGTGAGATTTATTTAGCATAATCACAAAATAACAGCTCCAGATAAAGGAGGGTCTTCTGATTTCTTATCAGTTGTTCAGTTTGTTGGAAAGAGATGTTTAAAAAGGAATTCCCCCAAAGGGAAAATTCAGTGCTTTCCCCCACTGCCTTGTAATTGCTAATGACACAATAAAAGTGGGGGCTTTAATACATTTTTATATATAAATGCCATGATGACATTTATATATAAAATATATTGGGCAGCATTTATATAGGTTTGCAAAGCACTTTTCAAATGCTGACTTTTTTGATCCTCAGACCAAGTCTGTGAGATATATATGGGGAAATAAAGACACAGAGAGGTTCAGTGACTTGCCCAGGGTCACACAATTAGGAAGTCTCTGAGGCAGGATTTGAACTGAGGTCTTTTTGTCTTCAAATCCTTTATTCTATGCACTGTTCCATCTAGCTGCCTGTACTATACAGAACTTGAAAGTTGCAAAGCCCTTCGTATTACTACATTGTCTTATTTAAGCATCACAGCAATCTAGGGAGGTAGCTACTACAGGGATTATTTTCCCGTTAATAAACAAGGCCACTAAGATGTTGAGAATTTAAGTAATTTGCACAGACAGTCAATATATGCAGCAGAATATGAACATAGGTCCTATTGACTCCAAGCCTAGCACACCATTTTACCTCTGTATGATCTAGCATTTCTGACATTTGAAACACTGAATTTATAATTGCATTCAGGTCAAATAATTTCTTTAAATGTTACCACCAGAAATCTTAAGTGAGTTGTTTTACTTTGTTTGTAGATTGGAGGCAATGTGGAGGGAAGTCTATCTTTTCTTTTCCTTCTAAATTCCTCAAGGGATACAGCATCTTTGAAATCAGAATAGTTCACAAAAATATTTAAGAAGTTTTGATTTTTTCTGATGAACTTAACAAATATGAATATTTCAATATACAGAAAAGAGAACTGTTACATATGATATGATGAACTTTTGCCATGCTAACTGACTGTCACTGTTACTGGAAAGATAAGTTGAACCAGTAGAAGCAGTTCTGCTTCTGAGTGATCTGCAAGGTCCTGCTGTGGGACCACTACCTCTCCTTATGCCCTAGGAGATATAGCCCAGGACCCTGAACCCAAAAGCCCTAGTTATAGTAGGGTCCCCTAGACAACCAGTCCTACATCCAACTTGGCTTTTGTAGATGCAATTGAGGAGAGCAACTCTTGTGTAGAAGGGACCTGCAATCCTCATACCACTAACATCAATTGCCCAACTAACTGCCACCAACAAACAATTAAATCCAAGAACCCTGGGAACAGTGAATCTTCCTGCCCCCTCCAGCCTCAGTGGTTGTGCTTCTAGCCTAACTCTGTCAACCAGGGAATAAATCTTTAAGGAGGTGGGACCTAGGAACTTCCTCTGCAGGTGCTATAGCCTTTCCCCTCCCCCCAACTCCACCACCCCAAATATAGCTACTGAAGTCCCGCAAAAAGAAAAGTTCTCACTCACAAAGACCTAGACACTGTTGAATAGTTCAACATCAGAAACCAAAATTGTTTTATTAATGGAAACGACATTAATGGGGAAGCATTACCATCTGCTCCACGACAGCACCCCAAGGACTATGGGGCCTTTGTTTGTGACTTGGAGCTGAAATCTCCTTTATGTGTGATCTCCCTCTATTAGAATGTGAGCTTCTTGAGAACAGGGACTTGCTTCTCTATTTGTACTCCCCATCACTTAGAGTACTTTGCATATATAGTATTTGTTTAGTAAATAATTTTTCATCTATTCCTTCATACAGTTTTTTAAGTGCATATTGAATTTAGAGGCAGCAAGGCTATAGCAGACTGATTGTAAAGTCAGGAAGACCAGTTTCATTTCTTGTCTAATGTATAGTACCATGAGCAAATCATTTAACATCCCAGTGATTAAGGTAATTCTCTATGAATTATTTACAGAAAAGTGGCAGACCTTCATTGGAAGAGGGAGTTTCCTTACCTGGGTGTTCCCTGTAGTACTGAAATCACAAATTCAGTCTTTATCGAATATTGAATTAAACTTGGCAATAACATCATTGCCCCATGGCCCCTTCTGAACTACTTTCTGCTCTCTTCTATGTTAAAATTTGTTTTCATTGATATTCTTTTCTTGCTTTTTTTTTATCACTATCATCACCATCCAACAACACTCACTCCACCCCACAACAGAAGCCTTTTCTTTTGACAAGAATAGAAAAGTCAAATAAACCAATGCATTGACTATGCTATACCTGAAAGTCTATGACTTATTCTGTGCCTCTAGTCTGTTACTTCTCTACCAAGGAGTGGGAAATGTGCATAATAATTAGCCTTTTAAAATCATAATTGGTCACTGACTTGATTAGGATTTTGAAAGGTTTCAAAGTTATTTCCCTTTACATTTTCAGGGTCCATATCATTGGTTCTCGTGGTTCATTTTGCCTTTTCTTTTCATCAGTTCTTACAATTCTTCTTAGGTTTCTCTGAATCCATTGTATTTATTATTTCTTTTCACTCAATAAAAGAATAATAACTCATGAAGGAAGGAAAGAAAGCCTTTCTAGGTCATCCTTTAAGCCTTTGGTTGCCGGTCACTTTTACTAGGCTGACCATAGCCTATCAGATCATATCTCCAAGGCACTTAACCTTTGCTCTCTCAGCCTTATCATAAACAGATGGGAGGGCTGGTATCCCTAAAGACAACCTTTCTTCCCATTAATATTTCCAGAGAACAATTGGCATATCTATCTCAACAAAGGCTAATTCTTACATGGAATATCTTTTGGGAGTTTAAATCATTTAGGAACACAGGTCTTCAAATAATTCATGCCACTTATATTCATTTCCCTGTGTGCTGAGTGCCTGCATGTCTTGTTCTGAACTCTTTACAAAGCAAGTTAAAATAACTAGACCTTGTCCTCAAAGAACATTCAACAGAGGACTTTTGAAAGATTCATCCAACAGAAGCTTAGGGCTGCAAATGTGGAGGCTTTTTTGTTTTGTTTTCCCTTTCTTTAATGCAAACTAGAATTCATGTTAGTGAGCATCCCTTTCGGTAACCATGCTAAGCGTCTTCATTTCAGCAGCTTCCTTTTGGTATCATTGAATGCTCCAGGGAAGATAAAGGAGTGATTCTGTGACTTAGAGGGGTGGTACTCTTCAATGACAAAGCATCTCCCAAAGAAAAAGAAGTGAACTTCAACTTAGAAAATCAATTCAGTCCCAAGAGTTTCTATCATTTATTTTAACTCCTTGAACCTTTCTGTAGTGTTCAGCTCTTGAATCTTGGCATAGGTAAATGTTAATTGAGCTTTGATCTCTGTTGAGCCCTTGCCATATTCTGCAGGTCCTATCAAGTAAGCCACCAAGCTCCAGACTTGAAGTTTAAGTGGAAAATATCTGCAACGTTGGAAAGGGATTAATCATGACTCAAAAAGAGAAAAAAAATATTAATGTATCTAAGGAATTTATTGTCTCACGCGTGCAAAGTAAGTCACCTTGCCTTGGCTAAGGAGAAGCAGTCAGAATTTAGAAGGGCATCTATCTAATTCTTTAAAAAAAAGACTTTAGCATTCTACATTCTTTATGTTAATTGTATGAGTCTGAAATGGTTGAAAGATACTGTAAGTATGTTGCCACCAACCATGACACTTCCAGTCTTGCCTTATTACCCAAAGTGCACATCAAAACACTTGCTAAAGTGAGGTGAATCTTTTTGACAGCCTTGATTTTTTTTGGATGTTAGATTCTTTGTAGTTGACTTAAGTGATTGTTCTTATATTCTTTTGACTTTAGTTAAAGGCTCCATTCCAGAATACCTTCAGGCATTCAGATTGTGTTTAAAATTCCAAAGTGAATTATGAAGACATTGCCCTTAGCAAAATGGGGGAATAAATGAGGTAGCCTTCACCTAACAAAATGGGGTATCAGAAGAGACTCAGGTTCCCATATAAGGGTCTTGACTGTTGCCTTTGTACTTAAAAGGGTCAGTGTTGGGATAGAAGAAAGCACAGTGTCTTGAAATGAGAGACAAAGCTTTGCGCCAATCAGTACTGGCTCCTCCTTGAAACTGATGACCTGCCAGTCAGAAAGATAGGTGATCAACTCAAGATTTTAGACAGGACCTAAAAAGAAATGAGGTTGGCCTGAGATGACAAACATAATGGGGATTCTTTCAGAAATATGGGTGTGTGTGTGTGTGTGTGTGTGTGTGTGTGTGAGACAGACAGACAGACAGACAGAGACAGAGACAAAGACAGAAAGAGAATATATTAGGGATTAGAAACATAGAAATCCTCTCATTGTATAGATGAGGAAACTGAAACCTGAAGAGGTGGAGGGACTTTTCCTGGACCACATAGTTTGTGACAGATCTAATACTAGACCCAGGAATTGCCCCTTAAGATTCTCTCATTCTATCCCCAAATAATTCTCTGTGTTTAAGTGACTATAAATGAGAATTCTGTTTTGAAGTTAGAGGGGCAAAAAGCGGGGGGGGGGAGTATATAATCCCAGATGGCCTGGACAGGAAAACCATGACTTAGAATGAATTGCAGCTGCTATAGATTTAGGGGAACCAGGGTAAGACCTTGGAGTGTCTAAGGAATGTTTTTTCATAAGAGGAAAAGCACTTCTGTAATAGAAACCTGGAGAAGGAAATTCTTCAGGTTGTTATTTTAGTATTTTCTTGCAAAATTTTTATTTATTAAGAAAAAAAACCTAAGATACTGCCAAGTTACTTGGAAAGAGGAAATTCTCCCTTTTTCTGTTTTTTTTTTTTTAATCTGTGATATTTGTATACATTTTCATCAGTATGTTGGAAGGAGCAGTGATTTTGTCACAGTGGATCCCGTATTCAAATCCTGGATCTTTTGATTATCAGCAATATGGACCTGATAAAATTGTTTCATTTCTTTGACCCTTTTTTGAGGATTTTGAGCTATATAGGTCTCTAAGGTCCCTTATAGCTCTAAATTATATGTTTGTTCTCTTTCTGCTTCTTTCTTTTCTTTTGTCTTTTCCTCATGTTTTTTAATTGTGATAGTTTCTGTTTATGTGATACATGTATGTCAGTGGTTTTCTCTGTGTTTTTAAAAATCTCTTCCCTCTTTTTCTTTATCTCCCCCCTTTCTTTCTTTCTTTTTTCTTTCTTTCTTTCTTCCTTTCTTTCTTTCTTCCTTCTTTCCTTCTCTCCCTCCCTCCTTCCTTCCTTCCTTCCTTTCCTTTCTTTTTTCTTTCTTTCTTTCTCTCTTTCCTTCCTTCCTTCCTTTCTTCCTCCACATTCTTTTCTTTCCATAATTAATACTTTCCTTATTCAATTGAATCTTCTTTCTGTTCGTACTCCCAGTTTTTTCCATTTCCCTCTCCCTGTCCTATCTGCCACTTTGGGAATTGTTTATTTGCCAGATGTTCTTCCCCTAAGCCTCTCTTCTGTCCCCACTGCTTTGCCTCTCCCATCTGCTCTGTCCTCATGTGTTCTCCCAGCAGTGGCTGTCATTGTAAATCTATTTGAAGTTTAGGCTGCTCCTAGCCTATATCATTGCAAATATTCCCAGAAACAGCTGTTCATGCTGTATTTTTTTCCAGTTTTCTGAAATGATTTTTATTTAAAAAAAAGTACTGTTGGATCTTACATGAAACAATAGAAGATAGTTTGGAAATAGGCTAAACTGTTTGGTCATCTTAATATTTAGATTCTGATCTTCATTATCCATCCTTAACTTTTGAATAAGTTCCCCTTTCTTCCTCATGAATTCCACTAAGCAAAGTTCTCATATTTTTGTGTGGGCAATTTAATAGTTACAGTAATGGAGAGAAGCAGTGTGTCATGGTAGATAGACAGCTGACCTTGGATTCAGGAAGACTTATGATCAAACCTTGCCTTTGATACATTCTGGCAGGGTAACCATAGATAAATTGTTTAATCTCACATTTCCATAGGCTACTCTCTAAATTACAAATGATTCTCCATTGCTTATCTGCATTGCTGAAGGGAAGTTTCCACTTTGGGAATTCCCAACCTTGATTGTGTCACAAATATGAACCTTCCTCAAAACTTAAATTTACAAATATGTGTATGTGATTTACACAGTACTTTCAGGTTTATAAAGCCCTTTAGAAATATAATTTCTTCTCATACTCAAAACAACCCTGGGAGGCAGGTGTTATCATTATCTCTGTTTTATACATAAGAAAACTGAGGCAGACAGAGGTTTAGTGACTTATCCAGAGTCACATAGCTACTGAATGCCTTAGTCTAGATTTGAACACAGGTCTTTCTGACTCTAGGCCCTATCCTTCTAGAGCTTTTCTACACCACCTAGCAATTTCATGCTGAGTTTTTATGGCTCTTTTGTTTAGAAGTTAGACTTTGTTAGAAGTCTCTGTTTCTTTTTTTTGAAGGCTTTAAAATTTAACTATGGAAGATCTTTGAAGGTTAGTTAAATGACTTAATGGGCCTTTCTACAGTGGGCAAATTGTAACCCAAGACTTAACTAAACAGTCAGTATTCCTAGAGAGTCAGTGTTATAGTGGATTAGATGGTCAACATTGGAGTCAGAAAGACCTGCCTCTGTCATATCCTAGCTGTGTGACCATGAGCAAGTTCATTTGAACTCTTAGTTCCTCAGGCAGCCCTCTAAAACTGAATTAAGTATTACAACTTTCTAAGGGTGAATGGAGGACTCACTTATTGAAGAGAGTTTCCTCAATGATGGATATATTTATTCCTCTGTTGTAGCAACAGAAACTGAGGTAGAAAGAAGATAATTGACTTAATGGGCCTTTCTACAGTGGGCAAATTTTAACCTAAGACTTAACTTTGTTCCTTTTTTCACTTAACATTAGTGCTTAAAATTAACCTCCTTCAAGCATTTGGCAACCTCAGAGGGCTGGCTACTGATCAGTGATGGAAAATTCTTGATGAAATTTCATCTTAAAAGCTTTCTGGTCCCAAAGTTTATATTGCACATCAAAGTTGATTCACTAAAGATTTAGTTAATTGTTCCTTAAGGGCTTGCATGTATCTAATGGCATATTTTATATAACACCTCCTCTTGAGACACTGACAATTTCAACTCTCCTTTCTATGGAGTGAACTCTCAAATCTGTATCCTGTTCTATTTGAGTCCTCTCCCCTTCCCTGAATTCTGTCTTTTGGGAAAAACTGAATCTTATGTATATTCATCACTCAGAAGGGCATCATATTGACTTCTTTTTGACAAATTCCTCTTTTCTACCAGTGAACTCTTCACAGTAAGGAGTGAATGGGGTAGGGTGTATTTAATGTGCTGAACGCATCAAAGGACCTAAAAAACCTTTACAATGTTATATTTATTTTAGATAGGGATGATAAGAGGCTAAAATTAACGCTCTACTCCCATTCTAAAGATAATTATTTTAATAATAATTAGATAAAATTATTCTTAGTTTATCTGTAGAAAGAGATAGGATAAGGATAGTGGATACTATCCACTAGCCTTAGATCCAGAACAACGTAGGTTCAAGTATCACCTATGTCTTATAATGTATGATCACATGATCATGAGTCATTCACTTGACCATGCAAAAACAGGGCAGAAGCAAAGATCATAACAGATTCCATTGTATTCCTCAGAAGTATGCTAGTCCACAGATATGTACATAGATACATTCCCTCCAGGACATTGAACAATTTCAATGATACCTCAAAATGTGCCATTGATATTCCTTTTTCATCAACAGTTCAAATTAGTACCATTTCTAGCTAAGTTGAAACTAACATTTTATGTTTCTGGCATCATTCCATAGAGTAAATTGCTTTCCTTGAGATTGCCTAAACATGCAGTCAGAGATTTGGATGCTAATTCTCTAAACAGTCAATATTCCTAGAAAGTCAGTGTTGTAGTGGATTAGATGGTCAACATTGGAGTCAGAAAGACCTGCCTCTGTCATATCCTAGCTGTGTGACTATGAGCAAGTTCATTTGAACTCTTAGTTCCTCAGGCAGCCCTCTAAAACTGAATTAAGTATTATAACTTTCTAAGGGTGAATGGAGGACTCACTTATTGAAGAGAGTTTTCTCAATGATGGAATCACAGATCTAGACATTCTCTTTACAAGTATCCTTAAAGCACAAAAAGGCATAGCCATACCCTATAAAAATCATCATTATTTTGTAATAGCATAATTGCTATATTATGATTGAGGTTGTGAAGCCCTTCTGCATAATCATAGAATTCATTTATAATATTGTTGTCCCTTCTTCCTCCCCTCCCTCAGCCCCCAATGATACTTCACTTAATGTGTTTTCCTGGAAACAATTAAAACATTAGGTGCGGATATGCCTGTAAATGTATCTCCTTAAGTATCTAATTTATTCCTGAAATATAGTTAACACTATGCAAATTCTAGCTCAGGATTTATTAATCCTTTAGTACTTGGGCATTTTGTTAAATGTTAGTCCCAAATGAATCAGATACTGCCCCACTTATACAGGAAAATTGTATGCTTATTTTTGAAATTCTCTGGAATGGACCATTCCTCTCTCCTTACTCAGCAACATTGAATTAATGTATTATGGCCTAAATCACTTGGCCAGCCATGGCAGTCAGTCCCCTAAGGACACAAAGTTCCTTGTCAGTATATTTGTCTAAAATTTCCAGAAGTTGGTGATTAGTTTTACATAGTTAACATAACCGAGAAATTGGAACCCAGTATGAAGTTGATAAACTATATGACTTAGCATACCTAATTTATTTTCCATAGTTCTTCTGGTTTTGATATGGTTTTGGTACACTTAAATGATAGTTTTTTTCCTTTCAAAATTTTAATGTTTCTTTGAAGGAAAAAATAACAACTTTCTTCCACGTTCTTACTTGGAAATGTTGGTCGTCATTGATGACTGAAATAAGCAAGACCTGTGTCCCATACTATTGGTTGACCATGTTGTATCCGTAGAGAGGAAGGAGTCAAATGATTTAAAAAACTTTGGTCTCTGATAAAATTAAATTGTTTCATTGTTTTTGTAAAATACCTATCTGTTTCAGGCTTCTGAGCTTCTGTCTGTGCCCAGATGACAGCATGTCTACCCCTTTCTCTGCTTATTTATACAGAAAGCTTTCCCGGGGATGAGGGAAACCTTGTGGCAAATCAGAACAGAGCAGAAAGGATGTTATTTTTGACTCACTTGAGGCTGGAGCTGACATCCAAAGCATTTCATTCTTTTTGCATTAAAAACGTTGGCAGAGTGTGTCAACAAAGCTGGGCTTTTTCTTCACCAGCTGGAGCAGGTGATTGACTCCATAGCCAGTCATTTCATTGGATTTTGCTGAAAACTTTGGCTTCAACACCTCCTCTGTTCTGTAATGACCAAATCAGATTTCAGTGGAGTTCAGAGTAAATAGCCTGCTGCTAATGGTTGCAGGTGGTAGCAGCTCCTTGTACAGTGTTCTGCCCACCCTGAGCACTCAATTAACGTTGTTGACTGATCGGAAAAAAAAGAAAGAAGAAAAGAAAAATCCTTATTCTGTGGGGGTGCTGGTGGAACACCAAACTGCCAACAACGCAAGGGAATAAAAGGGAAAGAAAAAGAGGCTTTTTTTTTTTTTGTACAATGACAATACACCCCCCCCCCCTCCTGCCAATTTTGCAGGATCCTTTTAAAAAATTGTTTCAAATGGCGACAGAAATTTGTGCTTGGTAGCATTTGAACCAAAATATTGCCTAAGGGAACTCTAAACATAATATCCCTAGGGGAATGAGAGATGGTGAGTGGGTAGACTCTTTAATTCACTGTATTCCCATGAAGATTTTTTTTAGATATGTAATGCCTGTTTGATTATTTTGAAATGAAATATAGAAAGATAAACTGCTAGCAAACTTCAAAATTCTGAATCACCAAATGACCTCAGCTATCTTCGAGGTAACCCTACATTTACACAAGTCCTAAATGAGGAAGTCATGTAGATTGGAGAGGAAGAATAAGAAAATCATTAGTCCGGAAACAGAAGATGTGCGATCTTTTTATAAAACGGGGAAAAAAACCATATTTACATTTTCCATTAATTTCAAATTCATTATTGCTATGCCAGTCAGTCACCTGGGGTCTTCCATTTAATCCTTTGTAACTTGGGAACATGTTCGTGGGGGACGTTGCTAAGTTTAACTGTAACATTCCTGAAAGTCTGTATTCATATCATTAACTCTAAAATATACGTTAGTATTTAGTTTAAATAGCTCTTTAGTGTTTGTGTGTGATGTACTAAAGTAATTCATATGTTCTTTCTGTCTCTGTTTCTGTATCTCTCTCTGAGTCTCTCTGTGTATCTCTGTCTCTTTGTCTCCTTTTCTCTCACTTCAGTGAGATATTCACACTCCAGGCTGAACTGTATCATTTTCCCAACTCAACCCTATTATTGATCACCTGGGAAATAAAGGGATGATAAAACTTAGAGCTGAAAACCTCATTTTACACAAGGAAACTGAGATCCAAAGATGTTAAATGCTTTGCCAAAGGTCAAATTGATTGATGAGACAGGCTGGAAAATTATGAGATGATTAGAGTGCTACACACATATGTGTACCACTTTAAGAAAATGGATATAGGAAACTCCAACTTTGTAAAATAGATAAATTCTTGATTGACTGTTAGTATTATTAAAAGATCTACTGCAGAAGACTCTGTCCTAGTTCATTTAAAGTAGAATTTGATTGACAAAAATTTGGATTGATATCTATCTATCTATCTATCAATCTATCTATCTATCTATCTATCTGTCTGTCTATCTATCTATCTATCCATCCATCTATGTATGTTTGTCTGTCTATCTATCCATCCATCTATCCATCTATCTATCATCTATCTATCTATCTATCTATCTATCTATCTATCTATCTATCTGTCTATCTATCTCTCTGTCTCCGTCCAAATTTATCTCCTTTCTGAAGCATGACTATTGCATAAAGTAAGGTACACTTGTCCCAAAATGCACAAGCACCAGGATAATGTTTTCATCTTCATTCACTTGCTACGTACGGCTATCTATATAGGGATGTATTTTTTTCAACAACAAAGATGAGATTTTAATGCCAAGGAGACCCCCCCTCTCCTCAGATGATACGATTTTAATTGCCTTGACACGTTAGTAAGTGGCTTTATTCAATTTATGAGAAGAAATAAATTACCTGGTGGCCAGGCTTCAGTTGATGACCTTATTTCAACTCAGTTCCTTGGATAACAAATGCCTCATGTCTCTGGTACTATACTTGAAATCTTTCTCTCTTGGTAGGGCCTTCTAGGTACTGCGGCATAATGGTTTACCTCCAAGCTATGATCAGGTACTAGCATAGAATTTAATGGATATGATATACAGTATAATATAAACACACCTAAAAATTTGCCCCTTTATGAACAGGCATACAAAAAGGTACTGCCAGGATTCAGAGACTTAATTAAATCCATTTTAAAAACAATGCAATTAATGTACTTGAAAAAGGGAAAACATGTCACCTTACTTCTGAATTAAAACAAGCAAAATGAACACTAAAGAACACACATGAAAAAGGACTACACGTTTCTTTTCTCCATTGCATAAGGCAGAGCTAACAGTCTTATTGGAGGCATGTAAATGATTCTAAGTAATTTTCTGAACTTGGGTATGTCTGTAATGAGGTGGATTCTTACTCTTCTCCCCAACTTTCCCTGCCATGCCCCAGAAACTGTTCAGCCTTAAACCTCACTGCAGCCCCTGCAGCCCCTGCATCCCCTTACTGTGATTGATTACTTCCTCCCAGAACTTTTTTAGGAGGCCAGCCAAGACTCCATTCCTTTCCAATTTGTACTTCTGACTCTGTCCTCTTGGACTTTATCAACAATGTCCTCAAGCTTGGCACCTTCACCTCTCACTCTGTCTCCCCCTTTCCAGCTTCCTTTTATGTTTTGTCTTCCCCAATTAGAATGTAAGCCCCATTAGGGCAGAGAGGGTCTTTCATTCTGGTCCCTCAGCTCATCCTCTCCCTCTCTTTCTCCTCCTTGTCCTCTTGAAAGGAAGGTAAATTTTGATGGCCAGAAGCTGCTCACTTAGAGTTTTCTGCCTACCCTGCCTTCCTTCCTCTTCCTTCCTTCCTTCCTTCCTTCCTTCCTTTCTTTCTTTCTTTCTTTCTTTCTTTCTTTCTTTCTTTCTTTCTTTCTTCCTTTCTGATACTGGGGCGGCTAGGTGGCAAAGTGAATAGAACACCAGCCCTGGAGTCTGGAGGACCTGAATTCAAATCCAGCCTCAGACACTTGACACACTTAGTAGCCATATGACTTTGGGCAATTCACTTAACCCCAATTGCCCTCCAAAAAGCAAAGAAACAAACAAACAAAAACAAAGTACAAAACACAATCCCAGTACATAGAACAGTGCCTGGCACATAGTAAAAGATCAATAAATGCTTGTTGGCTTGGCTTGGCTTGGCATGTGGGCATAGCAAGTATATACATATTTATATGCATATACACGTATACATGCATGGATACTGCGTGTTGTAAGATGCTCAGAGGTCACCTTCTCTTTGTCTTTCTCTGATCCCTCCCTCTCACTAAAACCCTCCCTGTCCTTCTATTTACTCCGCTGTGTATATCTTGCTTCTTTCTCCAGAGAATGCAAGCTTCCTAAAGATCAGGGACTGTCTCAGTTTTATTCCTGGAACCTAGAACAGTGCCTCCCACATAGTGAGTACTTGAGAAAGGTTTTCTGAAGCAAATTGAATATATTTAATGTGTTTGTAGACACGTCTATGTATGTATGTATGTATATATATGCTGACACAGAACATTTATGTATATATTATTCTTTTTTTAGGTGAAAATCTATTTTTGTTTGTTTCATATTTGATATGCTTATGTAGTGTATCTCTCTTTATAAGGGTAAGCTCAATGCAAGCTCATCCTGACTCATAAGGCCTGATAGTTACATTTTAACTGTGAGCATTTACACCTTGGAAATTGGCAAATGCTACAAATCGGAGTTTGATTTATTGCTTTGGGTGTTTTTTGGACTCGAGAGTGATGGAAAAATATAAACACAGATTAAATTTTTTTTTTGGGGGGGGAAGGCAGGGCAATTGGGATTAAGTGATTTTCCCAAGGTCACAAGGCTAGTAAGTGTTAAGTGTCTGAGGCCAGATCTGAACTCAGATCCTGACTCTGGGGCTGGTGCTCTATTCACTGCACCACCTACACGCCCCCGATACATTAAACTTAAAAGTGTGTTGCGTGTACCTTTTTTTTTTTTGCTGGAGAGTCAGTTGTTAAACATTTACCAGTGCACTGCTGGGTAAGCTTCTGATAGGAGTTTTTTGTATACCCATTTCAGTTCTTCTCAAGTGCCTAGTATTGAGCACATTGCTCATATCTACAAGTATTTAGAAGTAATCTTTATAGTATTAATGGTAACAAGATGATAGACCTAGTGCTGCACAGGACCTTAGGGGCCATCAGGTCCAAAGTTCTTTACAGATGAAGAAACTGAGTGATAAGGTTAAGTAATTTACTCAAAGACACACATGTAGTAAGCTGCAGAGACAGAACTTGAACCCAGGTCTTCAGACTTCAACAGGCATCTTCATGAAATAACAACATTTTCACTGTTAGTAAATAAAATATAGATTTCTGAGGACTTGGGGTGGTGGCAGATAGAGAGGCACTGAGAAGGCACACAGCTATCATTAGAGCGTACCTGTTTTGAGCAGGTTAGCATAACCAGCAAGTGTTTGGAATTAATTTAAAAGTGAATGTAAAAAAAAAGTAAATTATCCTCTACACTTCCAGAATTATTGATCTGCCACAGGAACCCGCTTAGTAATTGCCCAAGAAAACAATTACTTTACAGAAAAGATTTTGAATAGACTGGAATTAGACTAAAGCACATCTTAACCCCCTGGTGTTCTGAATGTTAGGAGAGGGAGACAGTGTCTAATTAGGGCTCTACAAAGAGAGTGCCACAAAGATGAAGATTTAGATGAGTGTTTGCTTTCCAAATGTGAGTGTTTGCTTTCCAAATGTGAATTTACCAGTGTTTACATTAGTGAAGGTCGTGGCGTACCATGTGTGTTAAGCATTTGAATATAATTGTACATTTCTTTTTGAAATGTCTGTCCCTTCTCTTCCCCCAGACACATACTTTCACTCACTACCCAGTTCTCAAAATGCTGTCCCTTCTAGGGCATAAATGAACCTGTCATCAGAGTCTACTCCTCATCACTTTGGATTCTAGTGTCTTTATATCAAAACCATCATGAGGGCTTCTAGTCTGACTGGTTCCTCAAGCATTGGTGACAATTTTGTGTCTGCTCATCTATTTAGTCTAAACAGATTTATGCCTGTTGTCAGAAGACAGGAGACAGAGTGAAGTCCACTCACCTATAGAGGGATTGAGTTTGTGACTTTGTCTCCCTCAGTACCATACTCTTTGTAACTCAGCTAGTTGACAACATCATGTCTATCAATCCATTACTTTGCCTTTCTACACCTGTAAAAGAACCTAAAATATCTACAAAAGGGGGTGTGAAATTTCCTTGCATTTTGGTTTACTCTGAATAATAAATACTGGCCAATGTCAAAGACTTGCTTTGGCCAAAAGATTGTTTTGTTGTTGTTGTTGTTCAGCCATATCCAGCTCGTTGTGATCCCATTTGGGATTTTCTTGGCAAGGATATTAGTTTGCCATTTCCTTCTCCAGTTTATTTTACAGATGAGGAAATTGAGGCAAATGGGTTAAGTGACTTGCTCAGGCTCACACAGCTAGTAAGTGTCTGAGGTTGGGCTTGAATTTAGGAAGATGAGCCTTTTTTTCTATTTTTTTTTAATCTATTGTGTCACCTAGTTGCCTTTTTGTTGTTATACATTAACTCTAAAATGTATTTCTGTGAGCTATGGCTTATGTTTGTTCATTAAACTAATTAACTCTATAATCAATGGCCACCATAGGATTTTATGAATCTTAGGGATATATGTGTATTATGTGCATACAGACACACACATATACATACATAACATACGCACATTAGGTGTTGTTCACTTGTTTCAGTTGTGTGTCTGACTCTTTGTGACCTTATTTGGGGTTTTCTTAGCAAAAACACTGGAGTGGTTTGCTATTTCCTTCTCCAGTGCATTTTACAGATGAGGAACTGAGGCAAACAGGATTGAGTGACTTGCCCAGGGTCACACAGCTAGTAAGTGTCTGAGGACAGATTTGAACTCAAGAAGATGAGTCTTCCTGATTCCAAGCCCAGTGCTCTGTGCACTACTCCACTTAGCTACCATATGCATACATAAATAAATACATACATACACACATATGTAATAGATGCATGTATATGTATATGTATGTGCATAGCCATAACCCTAACCCCAATTCTAGTGTGTGTGTTGTATGTGTGTGTGGATAGATGGATAGATATCACAGAGAAATATATTTTATGCTATATTTATATGCCTATTTATCTTTTTATTTATGTCTTTTTATCTATCTTTCACCCCAGTGAGGATTCTCTAAAAACTTCCCTGTTTTCAAAGGCACTCATATCAGGTTCACCTCTGGTAGCCCCCTAAACTTTGTTTAGCCATGGTCCTATAGGTTACAGGAGTGAAAAACATGATGCAATAAATGGAAATTTGATTATAGTTTAGCATAAACTATATTTCACAGTGAGGCTGATATTGTGCTTAGTGGATAGAGTAAGAATTCCATCAGTTGTTGTCCAGTTCTGCAGGACATGAGACTTTCCAATAAGCTAGACTGGGCCAGGTGCAACAGGTTTAGCAGCAGTTCTCAAGTGTTGGGTCACGACCCCTTTCAGGCTCAAATGACCCTTTCACAGGAGTTGCCTAAGACCATAGGAAAACACATATTTCCGATGGTCTTAGGAACTGAGACACCGCTTGTCTATCAGTCTCTAGGCGGGTCTGCCCACATGCAGATACGCCGACCTAGGAGTATTAAAGGGTCGCAGCATTAGGAAGGTTGAAAACCACTGGTTTAGAAGATTATTGATTACCAGGATGTTTCTGAAAACTCTTCTGGTTTGATGGAAGCTTTCAAGACTTGGGGTCCAGTAGAATAGCTGTAGAGATCCCAGTCTCTCCTCTGTACCTTGATTATTCAATAGGATTTTAGTGGAAGATACTCTGACAAACATTTATTTATTTCCTGCATTTTGGGATGAAAAGCATCAAATGTATTTAAATGTTTTCACATTGTTATTAAGGAGTTTGTATTTCAAGACAATTATATTAGCAAAAATGGTACTATCTTTAACCTGTTTGATTTTTTGAGTGTACATCTTTGTGAGTTATATACATAGAATCATTTAGTATTCAATCATGCTACCAGGTCATCCACTGTGTTTCAGACTTGATAGGTTCTTGGGGTTAGGGTTAATGCAACCAAATCTATTTTCAGCTAGATCCATGAAATCAGTATTTAAAATTGCTATTTACATTTGATTTGTAATGAGGTTGTAAATATATTTGTAATGTAGGTTGAAAATATATTGCTCCAACTAGGCTAATGAACAGCTACCAAGAACAAGCCATAAAAAGAATTGCACAGTGTACTCCCCTATACACAGTGTGCGCAGGTGAATAAGGACAGCAGGCATCCCTTTTTTTCCTAAGTGTTCACAAAGAGCTTCTGAAAGGTCAGGATTCCAGAGAGATCTCTTTGGTGCTAGCATCTCAATTGTTCCCAGGATGCTTTTGGAGCATGCATTTATTGCCTTTCTGCAGGATACCAGTAAGGTCACCACCCTCTGAGAGCAGGAAACTGGGACAGATGGACAAAGCTAGAGGATGAATGGAAAGGATGGAGAATAGAGAATGAATCAAGGGGTGGTAATATTTCAAAAGAAGGGGACTGAAATGCCATGTCTCTTAATTGGGATAGCTGCCATCTAACCAAGATACATCGGTCATTCCTATTGATAGCTTCTTCAGAAATTTCAGTTCCATTTTTCCTTTAGATATTTATATGTATTAGCAGTTGGTAATGAAAGAAAAATTATTTTTTAAGTTCCTACTATGCGTCAAGCACTAGATACTAGAGATAAAAATATGAAAATGAAACAGTCCCTATCCTCAATGAACTTATATGCTAATATGTGAATAATACTACAGTATATATAAGGAAGTAATGGCCAGAGAAGGAAGTTTTGGTCCGATTCACAGAGATGGTTTGATTGCTATGCCCAGACTGTGGTAGGGGAAAAGGGGAACAGATGGCAAGGTTTCTGGAATGAATAGTTGTTGGATGTGGTGGATTGCTGTGACTACCGCTCCAGATTTCAGTACAGAATTCTTCACAGTTAATCTCCACCACTGAAAAAGGGAAAACCACAGAGACAGCAGAACAGAAACAAATCTATAGGGCATTTGTCATTCACAAATCATAAGATAAACTCATTTAGAGTTAATTACTCCTCTCATATGCATTGTAACAGACCTATGAGAGACAATATAGATGCTTTGCCAAAGATCCTCAGAGTTGACCTTCAGGTTCAAACCATAATGGAACAGGGATCTTCTCTACACTAGCCTTGCCAAGTGGTCATGTTACCTCCATTTGAAGGCTTCATTGGTCAACTCATTGTCTCCTAAGATATCCCATTCCTCTTTTCAGTGACTGTAATTGCTGGAAAGTTGTTCTTCATTTTGAACTGAGATCTGCCTGTCAACAACCTTTACCCATTGTTTTTAGGTTTGTCCCTCAAGGGACAAACAGAAAAACTAATCTGCCATGTGATAGCCTTTTATATATTTGAAGACAGCTATCACTATCACTTTTAAGCCATCTTTCCTTACCATTTTGAATGCTCTCATCCGCATATGCTCTAGCTTATCAATGTCCTTCTTAAAATGTGGCACCAGAACTAAACATGGTACTCCAGCTGTTGTTCAAACAGATAAAAGTTCAAGATTATCAATCTCCTCATTTTGGACACTGTATTTCTATTTATACAGTCTTAAGATTTTATAAATATTTTTAGTTGCCATGTCACACTGTTGACCTGTGTTGAGCTTGTGGTCTTCTGGCATCCCAGGGCTCTTTCCCATGAGCAATTCCTATCTTACTGTCTTATGCCCGGGGAATTGATTTTTTTTTTTTTAGGATGAGTATAGGACTTCATATTTATTCCTATTAACCTTAATTTCATGATTCAGATTCTAACTTATCAAGAATTTCTTGGATTCTAGTTCCATCCTGTAGTATGTAAGCTACTCCATTAACCTTTTATTTGGTGAAATAAATGGCAAATTTGACAAATGTGACACATGTACCATCTTTGTCTTTATCTGAGTCATTCTAATAGCTTGGTCTAGAAATCAGAATATACCTGTCTGATGCCATCTCCTTAATGAGCTGTTCACTTTTCATATTCTCTTTTATTAAGTCCATACCCTTAATGAGCAAGAGGAATGAAAGTATTTTTCATACCCCTCCATTCTTCATATTCCTTCCTAAGATTTCATAATCCCAGAAAAGATATAGAATTGACCCCTTCTTCTTTGGCCTACTTTGACTTTTTAATATTGCTGTGACTTCCAGTATTGCAGATATGGTTTCTGTTTAACTTTAACGTGGAAGGGACAGAGTCAAAATGGTAGAGTAAAAGCAGGAACTAGTTTGAGCTTGTCCCACAATCACCTCCAAATACCTGAGTTTAACATGGGAGCTATTGATATTTTTCAACAAACTTTGTAGCCTGAAGAGTTTATCACTGTATTTTGTGATTTACATTTAAGGCTATGTCCCTGAAGACTCTATTTATTCACTTTGAAGGAATTCCAAAGAATATGTTAAATGAGTGTTCTAGAGTTTACCCAGACTACAATGTTATTGCCCAGTATCACTCATTACATCTCTATGTGGGTTAGACTCCAGTTGTTTTTTTTTTTTCCTTAGTTCTGTGTAGGTATCACCAATTATCTGCTGTTTATACTTGGAAGTCATATCAGCATTTTAAGCTCAACACATCTGATACAGAATTCATTATCTTTTCTCCTACATCTATGTTTCTTCCGACCTAATTTCTTATTTCTGTAGAGGACACCAACTTTCTTTCACTCAGTAATTAGTGATCTTGGAGTTATCAGCTCTTCAATCTCCCTCACTAACCCTTCCCCCCCCCCACCCCATATTCACTTTCTTGTTGAGTCTTGTGGATTCCACTTTCATGATATCTCTCACATATGTCCTCGTTTCTTTAGAAACACAACTGCTGCCATAGTTCAAGCCCTTATCTCTTGTCAGGACTATTATGGAAGTTTCCTATTTGGTTTTCCCAACTCTACTCTCTTCCTTCTGTTGTTTATTTTCCACAGTGACCAAGTTCATGTTCCTAAACCATAGGTCTGAGCATATTAATCTCTTGATCCAGAAGCTTCAGGAACTTTCTATTGTCTCTGGGGTAAAATAAAAACTTCTCTGGTATTTAGAGTCTTTCACAGTCCAGATTCATCATGTCTTTCTAGAATCTAGAGAACTTGTAATCTAGAATTCCCACACATTCTTTGTCTCAGCCAAACTGGCATACCTGGTGCTTTCCTTATAAGACTGTCTATCTTCTTCCTCCATGCCTTTCTCCTGGAACTGCACATATCTTGCACGCCTAGAATGCTTCCCCTCCTCACTTGTCTCTAGGAATTCCTGAATCCCTTTAAGGTTCAGCTCATGTGTCACCTCCTACATAAGGCCTTTCACTTGTGTAGGAATTGGCATGACTTGTTGATTCCTTCTTCTTGTACTTTTCTGCTTATGGTTGCTTTATTTTTCTCCATTATATTTAACTGGTGTTATTTCATTATATGTGAATCTAGAGACTGCTTCAGTGCTTTCCCTGAAGTGCTTTTCACAACTTTAGAAAGAAAAAATGTAATCAAGAAAATAAATGCTATGTAGCTTAACTCAGCTTTAAAGGCTAATAATGGAGATAGAATATTAGCAACAGGCACATGAGTTATTAGAACACATTAAAAAGGAAATATGTCATTAATATTGTATTTGGCTATAAACAAAATTATTTCTGTGTATTTCTCAGTATAGTAGACTCTAGTCTTCTACTTGCCATAAAATGAAATATAAAACATTGAATAATCCATATGAAGTGGTGTATATTGTGTGTAGTTTGCCATCTGTTTGCTATAGTGACTTCTTGTTATTAATTTTTCTTCTTGATTTAGATTTCTAAGGAGTTTGAGTATGATTTTAGTCATTTCTTGCTGGAAGTTATTTTGCCTAGGGTGTTATTATAATCTAATCTCTACTTTAAAACTGAATGAAATGCACTCAACTTGGAGAGAAATTGATTTTTAATACCTTTGGTAACGTCCCTTGGTATTTTTCCCTCTTATGATCTCCAAATATCTAAATCACTGGAGAATATAATGGAACTGTTAAACTCAAATACTACCAAATATGCTAAATTATGCCTTTAGTTTACCAATTATCTAAGTTCTATTGCCTCTGAAAGCTTATTTCTTAAAAGTGAACTTTAGTCTAAAAATGAAAAATCTGGTAATTCCAATCTCAGTTCTGTAGTATAACTTCAGGGTGAACATAAGAACAATTCATTTACATGCTCTGGAACTCAGTTTCCTTATCTGTAAACTTAGGGTGTTGGGCTATATGATTTTTAAGTTCTTTTCAACTATATCCTAGGATCCTATAAATCACCTTGTTTGGATTTTGCTTATCTTATGGTATAGTAAGCACTATTACCAGAATAAGGCATGGAACAACAGAATAATTCAATTTCTAAAGGTTACATAGGCAGCTGATAACGAACACATAGTCTGATAAAGGAGATTCTTAAATCTCAATGCTGGAATATCCATAATGCATTTTTCACCCCTAAACATTGCTATTTCCAGATCTAGAGCCCCCTTCACTCGATAATTGCTCTACAATTAGGAAAATAACAAACTAATTTTAGTATTAAATAAAGTGTTAAGTTCATTTCAACATTTGAAAAGAGTGGATCAAATAAAAATTATTTGTATTTTGCTTTCAAATGGATTATGTAGTGTTTTTCAAGGTTAATATATTGCTTAACACCACATAACTCATAACGAAAGTAAAATATAAATGAATTTATATTATCTGCTCTTTTCAGCCATTAGCTCTATGAAGTTCAGTCATAAATCTGTGTCTTCATTTCTGATCTTTCTCTAGTGTCCCAGATAAGCATTCCCAATGCCCACCAGACATTTCTTTCTACCCAACAGAACCCCAAGTCCAATGTGTCAAAATCTGAACTCATCAGCTTTTCTGTGAAACTTCCTTCTCTTCTTGACTCTCCTATTTCTGTTCAAAGGCACCTGGTTTCTCCCATCACCCAAGTTCATAATATGCAAGTCATCTTTTATTCCTCCCTCTCCTACCTGATCAGTTGCCAAGCGCTGTGGACTGTAGTTCTATTATATCTCTCCAATTCACTCTTTCTCTTTTCTACTTCTTCCCTCATTCAGAACCTCATTATTTCTTGACTGAATTCTTTGAAGAGCCTTTCAGAAAGTCTCCTCTTCTCCAGTTCCTTTCTACTCCAATTTATCCTACATATTGTACTAGAATAACCTCCCTAAAGTGCATAACACTAAACACATCAATGATTCCCCATTGACTAATTCAGAAAACTTTGAGTTTCCTGGTATTCAAATCTGGTTCCAAGTTCCTTTTCCAACCTCTTCTCACTCATACAAACTCTTTTCACATACCCTATGCTCCATCTCACCTAGACTAATTGCCACTGCCCAAACAAGGCTCACTCTTTACCCTCTTCAAGTCTTTGTTTATGTTGTTTCCATTGATTTTTACATCTCACCTCTTCTCTCCCTGAGTTAGCTATTGAAATCCTATCCATCCCTTCAAGGTTCAGGTCAAATGTTACCTGCACCTTGAAGCCTTCTATCATCTTCTACTTCAAAAGTGATCATTCACCCCAAAGAAATCAAAGAAAGAAACAATATTGCCCAAAATGTCTTTTTCTTTGTGATGACAAAGAACTGGAAATTAACAGGGAAAACTCATCAAGAGGATGATGGATGAACAAAAATATGGTGTAATAATGTAATGCAATACTGTTGGACCATAAAAAATGACAAAAGGAATAGCTTCAGAGAAACCTGTGAAGATGAAGTGATGCAGAGTAAAGTGAGTAGGACCCCCAAAACAATTTGCACAATAGCAATATTTTAAAGATTAACAACTTTGAAAACCTTTAGAACTCTAATGAATGCAGTGATGACCTATGATTCCATGCAATAATAGTAATAATAATAGCTAGTATAGCTAATGCACTAATAATTTAATATAATAATAATATACTAATAATAGCTACTATGGAGCTTTAAGGTTTGCAAAGGGCTTTTACAAATATCTTATTTTACACTCTCAATAACCCTGGGAGGGAGGTGATATATTATTTTTCCCATTTTATAGTTGAGAAAACTGAGGCAGGCAAAAATTAAGTGATTTGCCCAGAGTCACACAATTAGTAAGTATCTGAGGTAGCATTTGAACTCAGGTCTTTGTGACTCAAGGGCTAACACTCTCTTTGTTGCATCACCTAGCTACCAGATGACAAACTTTGCTTGCCACCTCCTGATAGAGGCAAGATGGATTCAAGGGCCAAAAACATACATTTTGGACATGGGCAATATATGTTTTGCTCAATTTGGTATGTATATTACAAGGATTTTATTTTGTCTTTTAAATGGTGAGGCTGGGAGGGAGGGTAATTAGAATAACATTTTTAAAAAGTGAACATTCCTTCCTAAGAAATGTCAGGTCATCTTATACCTGTCTTATGATATTCCATTTTGTATTGAAGTTTTTGATATACAAATCATCTCTTTTACTAGATTGCAAGCTCCTTGAGGGGAGTCACTCTACCTTATTCCTTTGCGTCTCCCTCAGTGTCTAACATAGTGGTAACCTAGAGTGTAGTTGATAGCTACCTCAGAAAGCTATTGTCAGGAAAGAACTTTGTAAAATTTAAAATACTAAATAAATGTGTGGGAGTACAGTAACTATTATGAATTATTTTGAAAAGCTCAGAAAGACAAATTTCCCATTTACTAGTAATTCTAGTAAGTGGAAATTTATTTGGACATTTGGCTTAAAATGGAAAATGTTAACAAGCCCACAAATGCAGGGCATATTGAGCCAAATTCTTCTAGTATTTTATCTGCCTTGGTTCTAGTTAGGCCTCTTTTATAAGTTTTATCTCTTCCCAATTCCTGCTACAAATGTTTATCATAACAAGTCGAAGAAGAGACAGATTAGATTTGTTCTGCTTCATCCTAGAGGACAGGATTAGAAGAGAAAGAGAGAAATTATATGGAGATAGATTTCAGCTAAACATTAAAAAAAGAATTGTTCAAAAATGGAATGGGTTACTTCAGAAGGGAGCGTGTTTAATGTCTTCAAACAGAAGCTAGCTTGATGATCACTTTTGGATGACAGAATGGAATTCACACACTTTGTGGGCAGTGATATCTGAGGTGATATCTGAGGTCCCTGTTGCCATCCGTTGTCTTAGAAACCAGATCATCACAATTGTGAGAAGGCTTTTCAGGTTGTTGAAAGAACAAATTGCAAGTGACTCAGTGCATCAACTTTGTGACATCAATTTTGGCTCCTCGAAGGTACCTTATTTGAATATTTTATGTTCTAGAGAGATGATAGCTGATGGATCAGTGAACTGTTATTATAAATGTCATTTTGCTGTCACATAATTTTTTAGTTGGTGGTATAGTTTGAAGCTCTTGAGAGGTTCGCAAAGTATAATCTAAGGATCCCTGGGCTATCTGAGGTCTGCAAGGTCAAAATTATGTTTTAGAATAATTGTTATTTAGTTATTTCAGTCATGACTAACTCTTTATGATCCATTTTGAGTTTCATTGGCAAAGATTCTGTAATGGTTCGCCATTTCCTTCTCCAGCTCATTTTATAGATGAAGAAACTGAGGCAGACAGTGTTAAGTGACTGTCCCAGGATCACACAGCTATTAGGTGTCTGAGGCTGGATTTGTGCTCAACCTTCTTTACTTGAGATTGAGTGCTCGGATCCACTGTGCAATTTGTTCTTTCAAAAGCCTGAAAAGTCTTCTCTCAAGTGTGATAATCTGTTTTTTAAGAGAACAGATTACAGCCAAGAATTAGATTGGCAAAAGGAATCTCAGCTATCATCTAGTACACCCCCTACAAAGTGTGTGAATTCCATCCCATCATCTAAAAGTGGTCATCAAGCTAGCTTCTGTTTGAAGACATTAAACAGACTCCCTTCTGAAGTAATCCTTTTAGAATAGTACTAAGATGTTATCAGTAAATTACAATTCCTCTCCATTTGTGTTGAGGTCAGATTTCTTTCATTTGATTCAACCAAAACAACATTTCAGAACAGATTCAATGATGAAGCAGATGTAAGTGTCCAGATGTCTTCTATTAAGCTAGATACTGAAGAGATCTTCAAAAATATGTAAGACAATGCTAGTCTTGTCACTATATTTTTGTTTTGGAAAACAGACTTACTTTTCTGTAAAATTTTATCTGTTGTGCAATAAGTTTATTATTGTTACCTTAAATGATTTATGGAATATATGTATATACATGTATATGTATATTTATTTATCTCTCACATAAACAAAAGCTCTTTGGGGTCCTCAGTAACTCTTAAGAGGACCAAAGGGAGGATGGCTAGGTGGGTCAGTGAATAGAGAGCACTGGCCCCTAGAGTCAGGAGAACCTGAGTTCAAATTTGACCTCAGACACTTAACACTTATTAGCTGTGTGACCCTTGGGCAAGTCAGTAAACCCCAATTGCCCTGCCCTCCCTCCTCTGAAAAGCAAAAAAAAAAAAAAAAAAGAGTACCAAAGGGTTCCTGAGACCAAAAATAACCCAAGTGTAACAAAGAATGCCCCCTTTAATGTACCTCATAACTGGATATCCTGGCTGTGCTTTAAGACCTCCATCGAGGAGGAACCTACTTCTTCCAAGGTGGCAGATTTCACTGTGGTTTTAATAAGGTGTTTTTCCTGACATTAAGCCTCAATTTCCCTCTTTACAACTTCTGCCCATTGCTCCAGGTTCTTCCCACTGGATTTCAACAGAATGCATTGATACATGATACAAAGTCTAGGCCTGAAGGAAAACCCCTTCTGTGACTTTCAGCCCTCTTGGGAGACAGACTCCCCCTACTTTTCATCTCCCTACCCTCAGGAAGACCCTTCCACTTTTCTGTAGCTCCTGTTATTTGAAAGTGTTTCACATCAATCCTACTGCTGTGTCTTTATAACTTCCGTCTGTTTCTGGGACCACAGAGGATGAGTCAGAGGCCACAAGGTGGTCCCAGGTGCTTAGGCAGAAGTAGGGAAGAAAATCAAAGACCACATCCAGGTCATTAATTTTGGCACAAAGTCAACCAATAAAGATTAGATCTGGTACTCTATGGAAATCTAGAGAGATCAGGGCAGATTTAAGGCTGGTCTGATTGTGTTTCAACCCAAGTCACAAAAGGAGTTGCTCCCTTGGAGTTTAGAGTGCTGATCTTGGAGTTAGGAAGACTCACTTTCCTGAGTTCAAATCTGACCTCAAAAACTTACTAGCTGTGTGACCCTGGGCAAGTCACTTAATCCTGCTTGCCTCAGTTTCCTTATCTGTAAAATGAGCTGGAGAAGGAAATGGAAAACCACTCTAGTATCTTTGCCAAGAAAATCTCAAATGGGGTCATGAAGAGTCAGATATGACTGAAACCAACTCAACAACAACAACAATCCACTTTTAACTATACCTGCTCATGCTTACTGAGAGAACGGGGCTTCAGTATGTCAATATAATGTACAAAAGAGACTGGAACTTGATCAAGCATTTTATTTCCTGTTCAATTGTCTTCTCAGGATGAAAATTTAGGTAAAATTTTATGAAACAGCTAATAAAAAAGCTAACATTTATGCAGCACTTTAAGGTTTGCAATGTGATTTACAAATATTATTTCTTTTATCCAGAAAACAATCCTAGGGGATAAATGCTATTATTATCCCTCTTTTTTATCAGTGAGAAACCTGAGGCACATAGAGGTGCCAACACTTTACTCCACTTAGCTGCCTAGGTGCTACTGTTCTTTTCATTTCATAAAACAAGTGAAACACAGTCAAGATGTATGGTTGGGCCCCAGATGTAATGGATCTTTCCAGGCTGTCTAATTTTGAAATAATTAAATCCTTTTGTGATGCTTAGCCTTCAAGTATATTTCAAGAATACTCTAGTCAAGGATATTCTAGTATTATGATTAAGATATGATCATCATTTATTACCTTAACTAGTTGATTAGTCTCCAAATGATCTCATTTACTTGTAGTAACATTTATTATATGCATTTCTTTCAACAGCCTCAACTTTCTCCCTGATGTGAGCTAACTATAGTTCCCTTGGGCTTTATCAAAGATTCAAACTAGGGGAATGTTACATTCTCCATATACGTATGGTTGAGTCTGTTTCTGTACAGATGACAGTATCAAGAACATTCATTCCCAGATCAGATGATTCCAGTTCATTTGCTTGTTTTTAATTTGATCAGCTCCTAATTTAGCGGTTCTCAACCTGTGGGTTGCCACCCCTTTGGGAGTTGAACGACCCTTTCACAGGGGTCACAGGGGTCGCCTAAGACCATAGGAAAACATATATTTCTGATGGTCTTAGGAACCTCTTCTATCCATCTCCAGGCGGTTCCGCCCAGATGCAGATACACCCACATATGAGTATTCAAGGGTCGCAAACCACTGTCCTAATTGGTCAATTTTTTCCTAAGTTCTCCTTATTGTTAAACTAATTTTACTGATTAAACTAATTTTATTTATTAAGCTAATTGAATTGGAAACATTTTCTTGTTTTTGCCTTGAAATAAAATAACTGGTTAGTTTGATAGAAGCTTAAAAAAAATAAGCAGTTTAAAAAAACTGGTTAGAATATTATAGGGAAACATTATAAAGAAATTTGTGGAAATTTAGGGTAGTGGTTTTCAAAGTTTTTGGTTTTAGGACCACTTTACACTCTTAAAAATTATTGCAAACCCCTCAAAGATATTTTGTTTATGTGGGTAATAGTATATGGTGATGATCTTTACTATAAAAAAAAAATAAAATGTCTTAATATATATGAAAATGATTCTGATCTTACTTATCCCCAGAATGGGTGTTGGGGACCACCAGGGCTTCTATTTCCAGACCACACTTTGAGAACCACTGCTTTAGGGGATTACTTCACCTCAGGTTTATATTTCCTTTATGAGTGATTGTCTAAGCATCAAAAACAAAGATCCGTAATAAATAACTCTATGTAGTTTCCCTAAGTTAAAAAAAATGCCTTCTCCATATTTAAAATAAGCTGAGAGCTGTTACTACTGAACTACTGTTATATGTCATTTTAGCAATATCAAGCAAGTAGTTGACTTACAGAAAATAAAATTAGGGTCTGTGTAGTAGATAGCAACTTTGGAATACATGTGATGCCTATTTTTACTTTCAGTAAAATGCCACACTGACCTGATGTACCAAATTCCTTGGCACAGTAGCATCAATACCATATCTCTCAGGTTATCTATCCTTGCCCCCATCATCTTAATTTCTTTGATCAATTCATATAAAATATTTAGCACAGTCATTGCCCAGTTTACAAAAGTTAACTTTTGGGTTCATTGGTTTAGACTCAGAACACATTTTCATGTAGAAACAGTGTTACATGAGGTTATTAATTTCTGGTGAAGCCTACAAAACCCTTAACGTCCCTGAAGAAGAATGCTGTATAACCTAGCCCTTATTTACAACATCACCTTGGGGAAAATGAATTTAAAGTTCCATCTTCCTGGAAGAAATGCCAGGTATTTGTCTCTTCTTGTTAAAGTAGAGGAGGAACTTCTACTCATTCCCACTTCCAGGTTGTAGGGAGAAAAGAGATTCCTAAAGCTTGAGCAATGATGGTATCTCTAGTAGCTTAGCATAAGGAATCCAGAAATGGAGAGTTTGGGCATGTAGAGGTGGTAAGGAGTCATGGCCAGACCATGTAAGGATAGGGCTGTTGTACTAAGGCATGGGATAGGTGGGTATCAAGGACTGGCAGCAAAGAGATCTTCCTCATTTCCCCCATTTCTTCGGCTACCACTCAGCCTGTCTTGCAACCAAGGACCCCAACTCTTATTTTGGAGTTACTGGAGGTAACATCCCAGATACCAGCAAATCTTCAACAACCAAAGAGAAAGTGAGAGAACTGGCAAAATCAAGCACATATGTTAGGGGTTGGTTGAATGTTTTGTGTTTTTGTGTTTTGTTACTACCTTATTTTAAGGTGATATATTCTAATTTTTAAAAAATGTTGTAGTATATTTTATACTGAGGGATTAAGTTTTAAAAAGTTAGTTAAAGCACCAGGCTACCTTCTCTTTCTTTTATATAGTTGTTCTTCAATAATATTTTTTATGTTACTCTTGTGTGCAGTTATTTTGGGGTAATATATTACAACCCATTCATATCCACTGTGTCTCTTCATTGTCCTTTGGGTGACCTACAACTTTAATTCTTTGGTGGCTATGGTTTCATAATTTATAGCCATTACTGTAAGAATATTTATATTAAAAATGCTGCCCTTTGTTTCAGGGGAAAATTTAAAGTCATTTAAAAAATATTATGCAATTTCTGAGATTTAATCTAACCTTCTTTCTTCCTCTTATGCATTTGTGATCCCAGATTTTTACTGGCCCTTTGCAGGGTCTTTTTATGTAACAATTAAAAATAATAACAATAATAATAATAGCACATGTTTGCAAAAATGTCATATATATATATATATACACACATATATATATGTCATCCCATTTAATCCTCACAACTACCTTGTGGGATTGGTGCTATTATTAAATCCATTTTATGGATAAAGAAACTAGGATTAAGTAATCTGATCAGGGTCACATCTTTAGTAAGGTTCAGAGGCAGAATTTGAACTCAGGTCTTTTTGACTGGAACACTTGGTCACTTGATCAACTGGGTCACACTGCTGCTGCTGCTGCTGTGTGTGTGTGTGTGTGTATGTGTGTGTGTATAGAGGAGGGGGGAAGAAGTAGGAGGAGGAAGAAGAGTTAGAACAAGGCTTGGGGGTAAAGAAGGAAGAAGAGAAGGAACAGGAGAAGAAGGAAGGAGGGAAAGAAAAGCGGAGGAATGGAAGCCTATGGGAAAGGGGTTTTTCCAATGTATTTAATAAAATGAGGTGAGATATCAGAGCTTAATTAATGAGAGAAGTGATGCAGTTTTGGTAATTTATGATGGAATATTGGAACATATCCTTTTGTTCCATCAGAACCTGTGTTGAATATAAACAATAATTCAGCAGCTATTAGAGAGGAGTGTTGACCCACCTACACTAGACATGGAGTTATCATCTTTAAACTCTGCTACTTTAAATTCACCTACATTTCTGAGGAAAATTAGAAATTTCTCTGCCATAAGACCTAGGATGGAGACAAGACTCTGGGGTAAAGAGGGATCTTTGGCTTAGAAGTTAAGAAATGGTATAGGCTTGAGCACACTGCTGAGGAGACCAGGGCTGGTGCTATCCATAAGCTACTTGGAGAAGTGGACCAGGAGTATATAATATACATATTATATAAGAAATCATTGCATCAGTTGGCTTGAATCTCTACCCGTGTCCCAAGTTTTATTCCTTGTCAAAGCAAGGCATCCAAGGTCTAGCTCTTACTACATCTCACCATGTAACTTCTCTGTTTCTTCATTTGTCAAGTATCTATGACATATCTCTGAAGGGACTTGGGAACAATAGCCTCTTTAAAAAAACAATACACACAAATTCTAAGTAAGAACAACAATAATATTGTACCTGAAAGCTTTGTCATTTTTCTTGGGAGATTATTAGCTGCCTTTTTTCTTTCAGATTGAAAAAATGCAAATGGGATGCTAATGATGTGGATCCATCTGTTATTCTTAAAGCACCATAGAAGAAGGCCTAAATTTAAAGCTGTTCTACGGCACTTTCTCAGCTTTGAAGACTCATTTTGGAAAAAAACTGTTTCCATTTCAAACAAACTTTGATGTCTTTTGAGGTACCAGGACTGTTTCAAGGATATGGAGCTTCTTCCACTTTGAAAATGCTAGTTCATTCTCCATAGGCTACAATTTCTTCTGGCATCTGTAGCAAACATGTTTATAGCAGTGTACCAAATATATATTGAGGCTGAAGTTTAATATAGTATTTGGAAAGGCTGTTAAGTAAATTGTGGCAAGTAAGTGCTAGCTGACTACTGATCCCTGAAGACTTCCACAGATAAGTCAATGATTCTCTTAAATATTTTTCTCCCTCAATGTTCAACCTGGTAAGTATTCCAAAAAGCATTTGCTTCTGAGTTTCTGGAGCTGATCTAACTTCATCTAGGCCAATAATCTATAAAGTTATTTATCTTATGGTAGTCTTATTTCCTATTCTATCTACCGCATTGTTGCACTCAAATTTAGAGAGAGAGAGTATTAGGTTTGTGAGAAATGTTAGAGGTCATTTAACCCCCGTATTTCATATTTGAGGAAACTAAGGGTTGCACGAAGTAAAGGGATTTGCCAATCGTGTCCTCATCCTTATCTCTTTCTTCTTCCTATTTCCCCCAGTGTTGGACTCTACCTCTGAGCTGCCTTGCTCTGAGAGGTGAGGTGGCTGTCTTGTTAGGAACCAAGTTTCCATGCCATTTCCTATAAATAAGTCCACTATGTCTATGTTTATTTATCTTACTTTCCTGCACCCTTTTACAGGGAACGTCCAAAGATTGCTACCACTCTTTTCCCAATTAGAATGTCAGCTCTTTGAGAGCAAGGATTGTACTTCTTGCTAGCATTTGTGTCTTCAGTACTTAGGACAGTGCCTGGAATGTTCTAAGTGCTTAGCAAATGCTTTATCTATCTGTCTCTATCATCTCTCAATCTGTCATCTAGCTAGCTAGCTATCTTTACCATCTTTCAATCAATTATCTATCTATATTACACACACACATCTATCTATATTTCTAATGTATCTAATGTATCACAGTTAGTATATGGCAGAGATGAACTTTGAACCCAAGTCTTATAATTCCATGTTCAGTGCTTTTTTCACCATCCCAAGCATACTGTAATATAAATAAGTCCTGGAAAATGTTAACTTAGCTAGCTCCTCTTTGACTCTCCTTTTACATATACTTAACCTTAAGTAGTATATCCAGAGGCAAAAAGGCTTCTCCAATAATCCCAAGGCCAGCTTTGAGTCCCTAGTTAGTTCTTAGACTTATTGTAGCCATTACGTTTTTCCAAATTATTTATTTTCTAAATAATTTGCTATAGTCAAACTTTTATCCATAATATGATTAAAATTAGCAGATAATATTATGTCAGAAACCAGTTATGGTCCTTAGGAAGTGATCATGTACACTAATATACCCAAGGACATATGTCAAAGCCAGAATACATATGTCACATAGGCCATAGATGACAAAACCATAGTAAATAATATAAATGTGCACTTTACATTTTATGATTATTTTTACAGATATTTTCTAAGTCAGGGCAGGAATGCTTATTAACCCCATATTTTGCAGATGATAAAAAAGAGTTAGAAAGGTTAAGTGGCTAGCAGATATATCAGTCTAGTAAATGGACTAGAACCCAAATCTTTCAATTTGAAATCCATTTCTTCTAATGAATTATGCTGCTTTCTTTAGAGTATGTGCTAAGATTTCTCATCATCACTTTATAAATGGTGTGGCTTAGAAGGAATAAATGTCTCTAAACCAGAGCTGTAGTCCCTGAAGTGGGCTTTGTATTCTTGATTATATGAATCTTAGATGACTAGCCACCTAGAAATTATTTTCGAACTGAATTGACATTTTATGAAAAAAAAAAATCAGACCTATATTCTCAGCCTCACTGCTAACATAAACTTATGATATAAGGTACAGCACTCCATTCTTTTTCATCTTTTGCTTTTGAAACTAGTAAGTAATCATTTCTTGAGTATGATGAGTTTCTTGGCTATAATGGAGACTTAATGACCTAGGTTGTGTGTGTGTGTGTATGAGTATACAGGCTCTCTATTTCTGAAAGAGGAGCTAACAAGAATAAGTATTGATTCTTTGAGTTTATTTTTAGGTTGTAAATGGTACCTGTTTTTTGTTGATATATTATTTTTTATATATCTTGTAGATACATTATTTTGTTTTGACATAAAACACACTTCACAAAAAAAAAACCAAATTCCTCCCCCACCAAGTATTTTTTTTTATTAATCGCTGTGGACACTGAGAAATGTATTTTTTAATCTTAGCATTATATCACTAGCATTGAATATTACTTTTGACCAATTTATTTATGTCTTTTAGGGTTGACTTTATTTATAATGTTGTAGTTGGGTATACTGTTCTCTCTACTATGCTTTCTTTATTCCTCTTCATTTCATACAAATCTTCCCATGTTTCTCAGAATTCTTCATGTTAATCATTCCTCACCATATAGTAATATCTTATTACATTCATGCATTTTCATGCATAATTGGTTCATCCATTCCCATGTTGTTGGGCACGTTTTTCCTCCCAGCTTTTTGTATCACAGCTATGAACTTTTTTGTATTTATGGTTGTTTTCTTAATTTCAATTATTATCTTAAAGTACTTTCCACACCTGTATCAACAAGCACCCTAGCATACCTAGGGCAGCTACTAGCACAGGTTCTTAGATCTGCTTTTCTAAAGGAAAGCAACTCAAAATGGGTTAACAATCTTACTTTAATCAAGCATATCATTTA
>CM053588.1:84410980-84421922 GCA_028646515.1 Pseudochirops corinnae | reverse complement strand
TGGCGCCACAGGCTCCACATGACCACATTGAGCCTATTAGGGAACAGAGTATACTTTCAAATCTGGAAAGGTTCTCAGAGTCATGTAGCCACTTTAGCAAAGGGCCTAGGGGCAGGGAAGATCTTCAGATTTCCATAACAACACCTTAAAAGTACTATATAAATGTTAGTTGCTTATTATTTGAAGTCAGCATGGTGCAATGGAAAGTAGACTGAGTTTGAAGTTAGAGGCTCTGGCTTCAAAGTCTGGCTCTTCTATTTGCTGCCTTAGTGACCTTGGTTGGGCAAGTCACTTTAACCTGAGACTTAGTTTCATTATCAGTAAAATGAGGAGATTGAACTAGATAGCCTCTAAATCTATGATCTTACATAGCACTATTGTAAACTGATATAAGGTGTCAAGTATCATATTATAGTTAGAAAACTAGATAGCTTATAACTTTGCAATCTGGACAAGTACAAGAAGAGATGGCTGGCATCATCAGAGAAGGCTTTACAGAGGAAGCAGGACTTGAATAATAGGTCAGATAGATGCAGCTGAGAGGAAGGATCCCCTGTACCACCCTGCCCTTTGATGGGATTGGTGAAATTATTACTAAAAGATCTCTCTTGAAGTATAGGGAGATTACATGGGAATATAAATGATCCTTAGGAAATACCCATTAATAGATGGTTAGAGGAAGAAGAGCTAGGTATGAGATGGGGAATTAGTGGCTAGTATCATAGAAGCCAATGAAGAGAATGCTTCAAGAAGACAACCCAGAGTCCATATTGTGACATGGAAGTCCAAAGGCTGATGGGATATTTGGCTGCATTAAGGAAGGTTTAGTGTCCAGAATGTGAAAGGTGAGAGTTTCCCTCTACTCTTTTCTGATCAGACCTCAACTGAAGATTTTTGTGTTCAATTCTTGGTGCGATATGTTAGGAAGGAAATTGGTAAGCTGGAGAATGTGCAGAGGAGGATAGCCAGGATGGAAATAATGCTATAAGCATACAGTATACAATGACATATTCCAAGTTTATGTCTAATTCATTTCCCTTCCTCTATATTTGGAGGCATTAAAGGAAAGGTTGCTAATTTTAAGTTAATGAAAAAAATGTATTTCTGCTGTTAATCAAGAGGGGGAAAGATTATAATAATTGTTATATTGAATTTATTATTATTAATTCATGAAAAGATACAGCACAAAGCTCCAGTTCAGTAAAATACATAAAACAAATGACTGTGAATACAAAGTATTGTTTCACTGATGTTTGAAATTCCCCGTTTTCTACACTCTCTATTGCTATGTGGATCCCTTAATCCTTTTTTGTTTATGAATTTCCTTATGAATAGCATCATTCAATCATAGTCCTCAACCCTCATCCCATTGGTTAGTGACAGGTGGTACTATAGATAGAGTGCTTGGCCTGGAGTCAGGAGGACCTGAGTTAAAATTCAGCCTCAGACAGTTACTGATTGTGGGACCTTGGCTAAGTTTTCTTAATTTCTGTTTGCCTCAGTTTCTTCATTTGTAAAATAATAACACCTATCTCCTAGGGTTATGATGATTAAATGAAGTAGTAATTGTAAAGCACTCACTTCTCCCTCTATTTGAGTCAGCCCCAGATAACTGCCTGATACCCCCACCCCACCCCTCCCCCTTTCAGTTCTAGAAGCCTAATCAAATCAGTACTGCTATTGCTCCTGGAAAGGGTGCATCAGTCTACTCCACTGAACCGCAAAGCTATATCCCTTTATTTTTCCACACCAAAATACCCCTTCCTTGGCTGTCACTCTCTAGTGTAGTCTTTTCTTTTGTACTGGAATTTTCATGGCTTAGCATAATGCTTGGCATACAGTGTGCACATAACAAATGTATTTCCATTCCTTCATATATTCATTGTCTCCAGGGGCCTAGTGGTATCTAGCAGACATTGATAAGAAGTATAAACATGAAAGCATGATGTAAATGCATTCTATTATTATTTGTCTTAACACCTCAGGAGCTTTGATACAGAGGATTTGAAATACTTTTATTGTCTGTTCAAAACAAACATAAAAAAACAAATATAGCCATATATTTGGACATATATATATATATATATGCACACACAAACACATATACATACATACACACACATACATATATGTACAGGGGTACAGTCAGGTGGCTCAGTGGATAGAGTGCCAAGCCTGAAGTCAGGATAACCTGGGTTCAAATCTAATCTGAGACAGTGACTAGCTGTGTGACTATGGGAAAGACATTTAACCTCTGTTCCCTCAGTTTCCTCATCTGTCAAATGGGGACAATAATGACACCTACCTCCCAGAGTTTTTGTAGGGATCAAATGAGAAAATAATTATAAAGCACTTAACACATAGTAAGCACTATGTAAATAAATGTTAGCTATTATTATCATCATTAGTTTGTTTTTTATTTACACAAATATATATATACTTACATATGTATATGTACACATACAAATATGTGTGTATGTATGTTTGTGTATATATATGTATATATATATATATATATATATATATATTTTATACTCAGAAAATTTATAGGCAACGGATATTGTGATTCACAAGTGAATTACTTCTAATATTATGATTTTGAACCCGTTAAAAGTTCTTAGTAATGATCTAACAAAACATCTAATCATGACTTAATTAAGATTTACTTATGGACCACCAGGAAGTATTGTAGGAGACACTACAAATCAGATTTTTAAAAAGATTCTAAAGTCTGCTTGAGGGGCGAAAAAAAAAATACATTGAAAGGTAAGAAGCAGAAAATGATCCTTTAGCATGAGTTCAATACATAGATGCTGAGAGGGAATATAATGAAAGAGTAATCTGTGTTGTAGGTTAGTAGGAAATATCTCCTGGAAGAGACATTTTTTTTTGAAGTAGGAGTTCTCCATGAACATGAAAGATAAAAATAAAAACCTGAGAGCCATGAAGTTGTCCGTGACTTTTTGTAGCTTGGTGGGGGCCTAATGAACCCATGTTTATAGCTATATTTCAAATGTAACATCAAATGTAAAGTAGGTCTTTGAAAAAAAGCCCTGACCTAGGAAATGTTAATGTGTTCTGTTGATGGGCTCTCTTCCTCAGAGGCACTCTAACATTTATATTTTAAATTTTGAGTTCCAAATTTTCTCCTTCCCTTCCCTCTCCTTGAGAAGGTGAGTAATTCAATATGAATTACCTATGTGAAGTCATGCAAAATATATTTCCACGTAAGCAATGTTGCAAGAAACCTCAGACAAAAAATAAGAAAGATAACAAAAGTAAAAACAACCATACGTTTCAATTTGCCTTCAGAGTTCCTCAGTTCTCTCTGTGGAGGTGGATAACATTTTTCATCATAGCTCCTTTGGAATTGTCTATGATCACTGTCTTGATCAAAGTAGTTAAGTCATGTACAATTGATCATCCTTATAATATTGCTTTTACCGTGTATAGTGTTCTCCTGGTTCTGCTCGGTTCATACAAGTCTTCCCTGGGTTTTCTGAGACCATCCTGCTTGTCATTTCTTATAGCATAGTATTATTTCATCACAACCATATACCATAACTTGTTCAGCTATTCCTTAATTGATGGGCATCCTCTCAATTTCCAATTCTTTGCCGCCACAAAAAGAGCTGCTATTAATATTTTTGTACAGATAGGTCCTTTCCCCTTTTCTTTGAACCCTTTGGGACACAGAGCTAGTAGTGGCATTGCTGGGTCAAAGGTTATGCACAGCTTTTTAGCCCTTTTGGCATAGTTCTAAATTTTTCTCCAAAATGCTGCATCAATTTGCAACTTCACCAATTGTTAGTATCTCAGTTTTTTCACATTCTCTCTAGCACTTGTCAGTTTCCCTTTCCCACCTTGATCTAATAGGTGTGAAGTGGTACCTCAGGGTTGTTTTAATAATCGTTTCTCTAATCAATAGTGATTTGGAACATTTTTCCATGTGACTATTGATAGCTTTGATTTGTTCTTCTGAAAACTGCCTGTTCATATCCTTTGACCATTTATCAGTTAGAGAGTGGTTCTTGTAAATTTGACTCAGTCTTCTATAAATTTGAGAAATGAGACCTTTATCAGAGAAACTCACCATAATTTTTTTTTTTACTTAGTTTCCTTTTTTCTTTCCTCAGATGCCTTCTTAATAGTTTTAGAAGTCTTTGGCTTAACCATTTATTTGTTGATAACTTTCAACAAATGAATTATTCATTTGGCTGAATGTTCAAGGTTCATTTTTGAAATAAATTTTAAACCAGGTGGGCAGGGAATCCAGACCTAGTAATACTAAATAGAAACTATAAAGAAGGAATCTATTTTGCCATTGTGGACATGGAAAAGATTAAGAACTTGCTTATAATAAGGATAAGGAGAAATTTCCTTCCTAAATCAGCAACAAAATGTTGTTCAGTCCCTCAGTCATGTATGATTCTTCATGACCCCATGAAACATAGCCAGGCTCTTCTATCCTCCTCTATCTTCCAAAGTCTGTCCAAGTTTATGTTCATTATTTCATGACACTATCTATCCATCTCATTCTGTACCATCCTCTTTTCCAAGATCAAGGTGTTTTCCAATGAGTCCTGTCTTCTTATTATGTGGCCAAAGTATTTAAGCAATAAAGATGAGAGATTTTTTTTTTAAATGGACACTTTTAGCTGGATACTGGAATGACTAAATTTTTGTGTAAATCTGTTGCTCAGATCCATAGAACAGTTGTAAAATTTGGGCAGAATTTTCATTGATAAAATCACAAGGATGACATCATTTTTAAACAATCTTTTAACCAAACTGCACATTATTATAACACGTATAGTCACAATAGTAATTAATGTTTATCTAGTAAATCAAGGTTTTCAAAGCACTTTAGGTACATGACCCCATTTGGTAATGTTCTTCACATTAAGTAATTTTGAAATAAATGAGAATTTTCTCAGTAGATGATTTTTTAAAAAAATTCCAAACTTTGAATTTCTCTGAAATGTGATGTCGCTCTGGTTGCCACTTAACTTATTGGTTTTGTTGTTGTGCCTAGTGTTTCTGATATCTAAGGTAATAATTATCTATCATTAAATACCATATTGACACTAATTCATCCTCTGGGGACTCCTCTTCAGATCACTGACTTCTGAGCAGATGTGCTCTCACAGATGTTAGGAGGAGTTTCCCTTAGACTTAATCATTGTTTTATGATGTTTATTAAGCATCCATGCTATGCTAGAATGTCCAGGGTATACAGGCTCAAGGTCTTTGCCCTTTAGAAAAATGTATGCTAAGATGAAATAATGTTTATATACATCACAAAGCAAAGGAGAATAAATACACCAGGATTATAACCAGGTACATGTTAGTGTGAGTAATGAACAGAATAAAGTGGTTGCATGTATTGAACTCACACTATTTGTTATAATTATGGAAAATATGGTGATTGGCTTCTGACTAAAGGAAGTGCATATTCAAATAATGCACAACTTAAGGGGATTTTTGTTCAACTAAACAGCATCTATCTGTATTCTTTTGCTTGATAATTTTTAATAAGGAAGGAATTTCAGTCTACATAGGAAGACATGGGGGGTCTCAGCTAACTCCTAAGTTAGCTTTATAGCATCTCCTGTTTGACCTTGAATAAAGTATTTGCAGATGAGTACTCGATATGGTAGCTAGAGTTGTTGTGCAGGTGTGTGTATGCCGAGTTGTGTTTTTTTAAATCATTGTTGTTTATTTGTTTTTAGCCTTCTTGATGTTCAATCTTTTGTCCCGTGTCCTAAATACATTAAATGAAAGAGAGATGGGTTCTCCCTATGCTGTAGAGTATTATAGCATCCTTAGGGAATATGAGATGCATCCTGATCCAGGAAAGAATTAATAGGTCTAAGAGCATAGCTCTAAACTTCTGTGACCACAGGAGGGATCTGAGGGGAAAACAGAGTTTGTCACCATATGGTACAGTTATGCCTTCCACATCACAACTTTTCCCATCGTGGTTTCAGCATAAGAAATTTAATGGGAATTTGGGGGGAGTTTTGCAGAAGCCACAGATGATATGCAAAGGTCAGCAGACAACCCAGAAAAAGTTTAGAAGCTAAGGAATATATACAATATTTTATACACCAAACCAAATTTTACAATAAGGTACTGTAAACAACCCATAAAAGAAAAAAAATTCAGACATCTCTGGTACAAAGGGAGGGTCAAAAAATTTTATGCAGATTTTCCAGATTGTGAGAGCGCCATACTCCCAACCCCTGTAAATGTGGAAGGGGTAACTCTATTACTTATTATACAGGCTTACTTCTCTAGGGAAATTCCAGAGGGCTTGGAACAAATATCTTTTAAGTTGTACCATCAAAGAGATATAAACAGCTCCCTCTAGAGATGGTGCTGAGACTAGCGATGTACTGTCCCAATCTTGACGGACCTTAGAAATGTTGGAGGAGAGGTGAGATATAGGAAAATAGCCAAGAGCTGCTGTACCTGCTTGGCACCACTACTGGGAACTGCTACTTGCTGTCTCTTTGGAAGGGAACTGCCATTGAGTACAACACATACGTGATTGGTCTGGGAGATCCTACTGCCTAGAGCTCCCCTCTACCCCCATCTCTGCCATCCCTGAGTGAGTCATCTTTGAAGGGCACTCTCTGAATGTCTCCTTAACAACAGCTTGAACATAGAGATTTCTACCCTTTCCTGATGCCTTGTACTTTCAGGAGAAAGAGTAACAATACCTTACTGGGAAACCCTAGTGAGGTTGTATTAGGCCCAGTGACTCTGGGTGGGGACTTGAACCAACTCTAGAGATGCAAAAACTGATTATATAAGAAATGTGAGGTCTTATCTTTTAGTCACAAGGTAAACACCCTAGATCTTAGCTACAGAAGTCAGAGAAACACAGATATACTTCCTAGTACATGGAAGATGCTCCATAAATATTTGGGGAATTAAGTAATTGATGTCTATAAATGTATAGCAATAGAGGAATACTGATGAATCCTAGGTGCAGCTAATTGAATTTTGATGGAGGGAGTAATTTAATAGTAGTGTGCCCCTGAGCAAGTCACTTCAATGATCTTCAGCTACCTCATCTCTAAAATGGCAGTAACAAAACTGTGCATCAAATGAAAGAATTCATTCCCTACCTCACAGTATTAGAAAAGTGCTTGTTGACCTTAGAAGACAATGTCAATATGAGCAATTATTATTATTTTCTATTTCAGAAGATGATAAAAGTCAAAACCAGC
The DNA here is from genome assembly GCA_028646515.1 of Pseudochirops corinnae. Taxonomy (NCBI): domain Eukaryota; kingdom Metazoa; phylum Chordata; class Mammalia; order Diprotodontia; family Pseudocheiridae; genus Pseudochirops; species Pseudochirops corinnae. Next base: position 84,414,684 of record CM053588.1, on the reverse strand, counting down.
ACAAAATATTTGTGTGGTCTAATTAAGGTTAAGAATTCACTTACTGGGGCAGCTAGGTGGCACAGTGAATAGAGTACTGGCCCTGAAGTCAGGAGGACCTGAGTTCAAATCCAGCCTCAGACACTTACTAGCCATGTGACTTTGGGCAAGTAACTTGACCCCAATTGCCCTCCAAAAAGCCAAAAAAAAAAAAAGAATTCACTCACTGTGTGTCATTTTCTCCTGTGTATATATAGCTTATTACCAAATAAATACCAATGTGTCATGGAGAATGTCCTTTTCTAATATAAATATTTCTAATATTTCTAATCTAATCTAATGTTCAGTAATATAATATCAGAAATATAAAATATTTCTAATATTTAAAAATATGTATTTGTGCAAAATAATATGTTTAAATTATCTCCATTGTGCTCCTAGTTCTGCCTCCCCTTTTCTTTAGTTCCTGTTCTTGATAAAATTCTCTTTGCTAAAATTCCCATTAAGTGTAAGATGGAGGGAAGTGAGGTAAAAATAACCACACTGCATCCTCTGACTTTAAATCAGGAAAGCTGGGCTAGGGTGCTTTGATCTCCATGTAAACAACAATCACTGGTTTCTTAACTTTGTGATGGTAAAGATGTTATAAAAGTCCTGTAATATTAAACAGGACAGTATCTCACTAGCTATTTACGTGAACATAAAATGAGAGTTCACGGCACATAAACAACAGACATTCTTCTGTACATCCCATTCAATTTCCTCTACCCATGTGTCCTTGTGCTTTCATATCTAACAACACAGTGCTTCTTGTGTTTCTGACAAAGCAGTCCTGAGTCTCCTCATCAGCGTTGGGAAGCTCAGCCTGCGGTGTGATTCTGACACCTTTCATCAGCTTTCAGAAAACTCTGATCTCTAAAATGACAAAAGATTCAAATAGAAACAGATAAAACTGTTTCAGTATAGTTTTGATCCAATTACAAAATCCACTTTCCAGCTTTGCAACCAAACCCTATCATTTTGTCATTCAAAATCGCTTAATTTTGGCCAGAGCCAGATTTTTTAAAAAACGTTTTGGATTATTGTTAGGGAAAAAATAGTTTTAAAACAGAACCATCGTAAATGTTTTTTTTTTTATTTTTAAGAGTAATGTGTTTGCCTGATGGTTTAGCCATGCCAATATAAAAAAATGACAGTGCTACCTAAATTGATTTGTACATTAATGCTACACTAACTCACTAAAAGGATAGCTTATAGAGCTAGAAAAATATTAACAGTTAATTTTCAAGAAACAAAAGTTAAGAATATAAAAGAAAGTGCTGAAAAATATTAATAAAGGGAGAAAATTAGCACTTCTAGACTTATAATTATACTCACACATACATACATATATACACATACACACATACATATATACATACATATTTGGCAGTCATCATTAAAACTGTTTTAAAAAGTTTTAAAGGTAAATCACTGGGGCCAATTGGGTAAGAAAGAGTTAAAAACAATTGTATTCTGTAATCCCACATTTGAAGAACCTAAGAATATAAGTTACTTGGCACTGAATCACTTATTTGAAAAGAAATGCTAGGACAAATGGAAAGAATTTTGGAAGAAATTAGATTTGGTCTCACATCTCATACCATAAACTATAATAAGCCAAATAAGGTATCTTTCACAGCTATTGCTAGAGGTAAAGTTCTTAACTCAATAAGGGTAGAAGTGATCTCAAAAGATAAGAGATAATTTTTGTTACATGAAATTAAAAAGCTTTTGCACTAATGCGTCAAAGCAATGAGGAAGCTGTTGACTGGGGGAAAAATTTTATGTATCTGCTATTTCTGGTAAAGGTTTAATATCAAAGACTTAGACAAGTAACCCAAATAGATGACAAAAATCTATCTCCTGATGGGTAGGTGGATGGATAAGATATGAATAAGCAATTCTGAAAAGATTTGTGAAATACTAGTAATTATATGAAAAATTGCTTCCAAGTCCAATAAAAGGACAAATCCAAACAATTCCAAGATATCACCTTATACCCATCATATTGGCAAAGATGACAAATGGTGAGAATAATCACTGTTTGAGAGCTACTGAAAGACAGGCATGCTAATATATCGTTGGAAGGGCTGTGAATTCCTGAAAGCAGTTTGGGATGAGAACAATTAAGGTATCTTAAGGTATCTAAGAAAACAGTTAAGGTATCTGTACCCTTTGACCTGGAGATCTCTCTGCTAAGAGGTCAAAGAGAGAAATAAAGTCCCATGTACATACCAGTATTCCAATCAGAATTTTTTGCAGTAACAAGGAACTGTGAACAAAATAGACACTTAATTGATTAGGGCCATCTAGTTCTGTCCTCCAGAGTCAAGCCTAATGACATCTAATGCCTCTTATACATAAGAACCCTTCAAAACGAAGACAGCTATTATGTTTCCTAACAAATTTTGGTCGACAAGGATGATCAAAGGCAAAATGAATCTTGTAGATGTGTATGCCTGACACTCTGTTCTAAGAAATAAATGTGAGGTTTTGGCCGAATGTCCACCTCACATATGTTACATGTGGCATCAGTCCTGTGACAAGCTAATAGCAGTAGTTCTTGTAGAGAGGTTAGAGTGACTGAACTAGAAATAAAATGTGTTTTCCTCTGCTGTGGCAGAGGAAAAAAGGGAAATTCTTGTTGGGAAAAATTGGGCCTATTTCTCGACCAAATCAATAGTCCCGTAGTCTTAATATAACATCAGTCTGAACATTGCTAGCTTTTTGCTTCTAGTTCTTGTCATTTTCAGTAAACTCCAGAAAAGTGTCTGGTTTCCTTGGGATACATACATTAGGCAAATGAATGAATGAAACAGGGATTCTTTTCTTATACAGGAATTAGCTATAGAAACTGCCATTTCTTTTTTGACTATCCTTTCAGAGACCAAACTTGATGGATACAGACTGCCTGTCTCTGAGGATTCATAGTACTTTGTGAGTATAAAAAATACAAGTTGTCCCAGAAGTCTTGGTGCAGCTTTAAGCTTTAAAAACTTGAAAGGCAGCACTTTTTGGAGTAGCAAAGGTCTTCTCAGAAGTCATAGTGCAGCTACTTTTGGGACAACCTGTATTTGTTTATAATGCCTGAGAAATAAGACTTAATAGAAATTCCTTTTTAATGAAATGATTATTGATATTCCAACCAAGTTTCTCTTCATCTAATGTAGCAGTTCTCAACCTGTGGGTCGTGACCCCTTTGGGGGTCAAACGACCCTTTTACAGGGGTCGCCTAAGACCATCAGAGAACACGTATTTCCAGTGGTCTTAGGAACCGAGACACCGCTGCTCTATCCGTCTCCAGGCTAGTCCACCCATGTGCAGATACGCCCACAAATGAGTATTAAAGGGTCGCAGCATTAGGAAGGTTGAGAACCACTGCTCTAATGACTTGAGAATCTGAGTCCAGGGAATATGTGTGTGTGTGTGTGTGTGTGTGTATGTATGCATCCATGTATAACATACATATATGAAACATGCAGTATATAATACAAACACACTGCCTTTCAGCACACACATATATACATGTGTGTATGTGTATATATGTATGTGTGAGTGGATCTACATATGCACACATACACACAGAGTTAGCTAGGTGGTAAATGGTTAGACTTGGAGTTAGGAAAATCAGAGTTCAAATACAACCTCAGATACTCACTGGTTGTGTGATCTTGAACAAGTCA
>CM053588.1:84400597-84410880 GCA_028646515.1 Pseudochirops corinnae | reverse complement strand
TATATATATATATATATATATATATATATATATATACCCACACATATATGCATGCTATTAATGTATGCATACATACATGCATTCACCATCCTTTCAGGAAACTTGGTTTCATTTGAACCACACAAATGAAGCAGATGCCTATCTCCAAATAAATGACTAGGGAGAGTAGCAAGCGTGGGAAGGTTTCTATCTAGATAATAGAGTCCATGTTTAAAAGGGAGTTGCGGCTATCTCATAGCGTTTTCCTCATAAATAACAATTCAACAGGATCACTTTCCTGGAACACACAAACAACCCCCAGTAAAGGCTAGTTAAAGTCCATTCTAAAAGCAGTCTGTGAGACAAAGTGCAATAGACTTCTACCTTATCCAGATATTATAATTCTAGTAGTTGCCCTCAAGATATTGACAGAAAACATGGCTTTTGACAAAAATCTTCCAAGAAAAGGATCAGAGGAGGTCACATTCTGAGCATTAAATAAAGTTGTTTTCATTGGCTTGGCCCCTGCTTTATTGTATTAATAGAGACGGCCAAGAGTTGAAATTTAAAATGGGAGACAGCTGCCTGTCTGTAGTCAGACACAGTTACTTGTTCAGTGTATACTCTGATGTGAAGGAGGAAATCTTTTAGTACCCTTAATAAAAAGTTATCTGATTACCTGTGTGGCTAGGTTTCAGATAATAGATCATAAAGATCTGAAACCACCCCATCCATTTCCCCACCTTCCCTGTAAAAAGGTGCTTTTATTGTTCTGATTCTGTTAAGTAGAAACAGATGACAGGTTTGGGTTTCCTCAACCCTTCAGATTAAATTTAGTATTATTCACCAGTGGAAATGCATTTTGAGCCTATCAGTTTATTCATCTGGGCTTTTGCCAGGTGAATGTTCATTTGGAAATGGTAATGATTATGGGGCCACTATATCTGATTTCATACCTTATAAAGCCAAATGCAGAACAATGAGCTATAATTTACTGAACAGAATCCCCTATATGACATTTTGGGGTATTTTCTAAATTATTTCAAGACATGTCATAAAACTGAAATCTATTTCATTGCAGTGCGTGATTGATATTTTATGAACTTCATGCCTACAGGCATGAATGAAGAATTCTGTAAAAGTGCTTTTGTTTTATTATTTGTTGTATCTTTGGTGTAGGTTGTTTTCCCCCTTCTGTACCCTAAACAAATGTTTTCAATGATAAAGGAAGTGTTTTGAAGTAATAAGTTATTACACTAGACATTTACCATTAACGATGCACCTTGAAGTTCATTTTCAAGTCCATTAAAAATGCATACGAGTGGAGGGACCTTTAGTTTCTCTTTGTGATAAACAACTTCTGTCTTCAAGAGGCAATAGTAAATAGAGTGGGCAGCCCTATACATGAACCTGTTTTTCTGTCATTCAATAGATAAACACCAGTTCCTGAAACCACCAAAAATGGGAATGGTTTTATCTGGCAAAAGACACTATAGCAAAACACTGTGTCTTCCAGTTGTAATATAAAATGGTTTCTTAATAGTGGAAAGGGAGTCTCAGACTCAGAAAGATCTGGGTTCAAATACAGTCCACATGTCTCCAGGCCGGTCACATCCTGACAGTGCCCTCGGTGAATTCTCTAGGTTTCTAAGTTTCAGTGGAATTGCTGACCTGTGTTATTAAAGGAAGTTTTCTCACCGGGAGTTCATTACATGAATGAAATCATCGGTCCAGGATATTATCTAGTAATATTGGTCACTTTTAAAGGAAGGAACGGAAAGGGCCTACCAAAAAGATTTTTGTGAAGATTCAGAATAAACTTAGGTAAGCCAACAGTTTATCTTTCTACAGTAAGGATTATATGATGGTCTCCTTTATAATATGAAGGCATTCCAAACTTCTGTGGGAGTGAATGTGACCTCTGCATCTGTTAGGAAGGGGGCTGTGTGTGAAGAATGGGAACATGGCACACATATAAGAGAAACTAAGCTAATGACAGATATATTATGCAATAAAGTGGAATGTTCACTGTATTGTGAATTGGGAGACCTGGGTCTCAATATTAGCTATGTCACTAAGAAATACAAATAATAAGTTTCATTCACAGAGGACTTCGAGGTTTACCACTAATTATGTATTAGCAAGTAAATCACTTTACCTCTATAGGCCTTGGCTTCAAAATGAAGAGCATGGTGTAGGGTTGCCCATCAGTGGGAGAATGGCTGAACAAACTGTGGTATATGAATGTAATATTATTTACTATACATATATACACATGCATATAATATATAATATTATATTATTGACAAAAAGATTGGTTTCAGAGACACATAGGAAGACTTATGAATGAAGAATTAGAGTAAAATTAGAACAAATAAAGTTTCCTAGAAGAGCTTATAACAACATTGTCAAGTTGAACTTTGAAATACTTAAGAATGTTGATCAATGCAGTGACCAACTCTGATGCCAGAAGACTGATGATGAAGTAAACTACCCATTTCCTGACAGCCTTAATAGACTCAGGGTGCAGAATGGGACATATACTTTTGAGCATAGGCAATGCACAGATGACTGTGTATATTGGTTACGAGAGTTTATTTAGCAAGGACACCTGAAGCTGTGAATATAACCTTCTAAATACCTATTTGATTTTTAACTATGAATTTTTTTGTAAGTTTTTAACCATGAATTTTTTCCCTTTGTATTTCTGGTGAGTTTATGACTATACATATAACATTTTATCTAATATTTTTAGCTTTTTAACCTTGGGAGCAAGTGGAGCCTGATAATTAACAGAGTTTATAAAGGAAAATCAATTAGTTCTAGTTCCATCTTTCCATGTATTCTTTTCCTTGGTATGAGGGAAGGTGAGGAGGGAGGGAAGGAGAATCCCTGTGGGATTCATGAATTGATGGGCAAATAGTATGTCATTCACCATACTTTGATTTGACACTGAACATTGTACTGATGTACAAATGAATAAATTTTTAAAATAAAAGCAATATCTCTTCTGTTAAAGTATTGTTCCAGTGTCTTATCATATCATGGAGAGCACTTGGGTTCTTGAACTTTATGCCAGTAGATGACAAGATTGGAGAGACCCTGAGAAACGAGAAAACCTTAGAGTAGGGGTCATACTTCTTTAGAATGATGTATTGCCAGTAATTTAGCACCACAGCAATTCAGGAAGAAGGATTGTGAAGGTTTGAAATGAGGGAGAGTTTCCTGCATCTGGATCTGTGGAGGGAGTGCTCACACTGATGATTTCATATATTCTTTAAACATTGACGTACTACTATCTAAGACAAGTTTACCAATTAATATGACATCTTTTTTTAAAAACAGAAACTAAACCAATGAAGACCACTAAGCCAATATGTAAATTAATATTTTAAATCCAAGTTAATGGAATAATAGTTCAATTTTGGTTGATGAATAGTAAATTTCAGTTCTAAGAGATCCTGGTATTAGAAATTCTCTAGGAGGAAAGGAATAAAACAGATGCCTCTTAACAAGTTCCAAAAGTTTCTTCTAAATGTTTTCTCCTCCAGGTCAGTATTTTCAATGTCCCCAGGTATCATTCAATCAGAAGTTTCCTTAGAAGTAACCTTCTCTTTTATTTGAGTGCTCATGGAAAACAGCTAAACAACTTGCAGGTACAGTCATACCAGTGAGATCAGTTAAAACTTGCAACTGAAAGGGAAATGAATTATGGGCCTCACAGGAAAAAGAAAGATTGAGGATATTGAGAGAAACTCCTGTAGGACATAGGCAGCTGACAGCCACAAAGAGGTAGCAAGCCGGTCTAATTTTGGTGGAAGGCCTAAAGTGAGTCCAAGAGAAGACCCAGGTACTTTTATGCCTGGGTGACTATAGGGTCACAGAATCACAGAAAATAGACCAGAACTGTAAAGGACCCTTGTTTTTCAGTCCTTTCTGACTCTTTGTGACCCCATTTAGGGTTTTGTTGACAGAGATACTGTAGTGGTTTGTCATTTCCTTCTCCAGCAGATGAGGAAACTGAGACAAATGGTGTTAAGTGACTTGCCCAGGGTCACACATCTAGTAAATGTCTGAGGTTGGATTTGAACTCAGGTCCTCCTGACTCTAGGCCTGGTATTCTATCCATTGCACCACCGAGTTGCCCCAAGGGACCCCACAGATCAACTAGTTCAAACTCTTCATTTTACACTTGAGTACACTGAGGCCCAGAGTGGTTAAGTGACTCCCAAGGTCATACAGGTAGTAAGTGCCATATAAGATTTAAATCCAGGTCCTCTGCTATTACTAGAGGCAGTATATGAACCTAAGTCTAGCTATAAAATTATGAAGGAGACCCTCCTTCCTTACCTTGCCCTTCCTTCACCTTTCCATCCTGTCACCAGCAAGAAAAATAAAGTCCATCTTTGATTTAAAACAACAATGTTGGAGTAATTAAAGTTTATTTTTGCTGCATGCATGGCTTGATCATCATAGAATATGTTTTAGTTAAAATTACTATTTCTTACTCTTTTTCTCTGCCCTGCTTGCTTTTTCAGATCAGTGTGAATCTTCATGTATCATATACCCTGCAGTGGTCATTGGCCTCTGTGAAAATTTTATGTTAACATCAGAGAGGTTCTGAGTGTAAAACCTGTTTAATTTCCCACAGAAAAGACAATATTCTGAGGTTTATGTGGCTAAATCAGTTATTTTATTTGGAGAACTGAAGAAAATCCACAGCTGCTATTTCAGGCTTTAAGGAATTCTGCCTTAATGAGGGCCTTGCAGATGTCTGTCATTGAAAGTCTATGATAATAATCAGTGTCTGCACCAATTCAAACTGATGTTAGCTCTTGCAGTTTCTTAATATGCCATCTACACTTACCCCAGCTGCCACTTGGATTCTAAGGAAGCTCTTTGATAAAAAGCAGCTATTTAAATAAATATTGGGGTCCCACATGTGGACCTGTGAATAAGTGTGAAAAGGGTGCATTTCTTGCAGAGTGATATTATGTTTATTGAATTCTAAACATAAGCTTTTATCTTCATTTTTTCCTTTGGAGGTTTCAATTAGGAAATAGAGCCTTTTTCTGTCTAATCAATAATTTAAGTTTTGACTCTAATGGACCTATGTGGAAACTTTTATGTACAAATGAGTTTACCTAAATTCATAATTTAAGTTTGCTGAAAAATTTAAATATCCCTCAGCATTTTTAAACCCCCTAAAATGAAATTAGCAATTTCAATGAGTTAATGTTCCTCCAGATTATACAGGAAATGTGATTAATTAAAAATATATATATATATAAATATATGCACACACACACACACACACACACACACACACACACACACACACACACACATAGCCCTTAGAAGACTTTTATGAACTTATATAAAGTGAACATAACCAGGACAACATTGTACATAGCAATAGCAATATTGTACTGGTGATCAACTGTGAAAAACCTGGCTACTCTGATCAATGCAATGATACACAGCAATTCCAAGGGACTCATGATGAAAAACACTATCCACTTCTAGAGAGACAACTGACAGACTCCAAGTGCAGATCGAAACATAGTTTCTTCTACTTCATTTTTTCATGCAACCACCTCCCCATAATGTGGTTAAATGTGATAATAGTTTTACATGGTTTCATGTGTATAATGGGTATTCTCTTTTTGCCTTCTAGATGGATAGAGGAGGGAATGAAGGAAGGAGAGGAATTGGAACTGAAAATTTTTTTTAAAAAAATAGGTCCCTGAAAGGACTTGGGACAAGGGAGGGTATAGGGTGAAATGGGGCAGCTAGGTGGCATAATGGATAAAGTGCTGACCCTGGAGTCAGGAGGACCTGAGTTCACATCTGGTCTCAGACATTTATTAGCTCTGTGACAAGTCACTTAACCCTATTTGCCTCAGTTTCCTCATCTGTAAAATGAAACAGAGAAGAAAATGGCAAAGCACTCTAGTGTCTCTGCCAAGGAAACCCCAAATGGAATCACAAAGAGTTGGATGCAACTTGAAAACAAATAAAGAACAATGGTATCAAATCCAGGTACTATAAAAGGCAAATATATCAATAAAATATATTTTTAAAAAAATTCTGCACATATTCAAACATACAAGGGCCTTCCTTTGCTGAATGACTCAATAGTGACGTACCATACTACTTTGTTCTTGCTCTTATGCCGATGCTATAAATCTTACAGCAGGGTTGACTCAATGACACGCAATCTCTTGCCTTTTTCTCTTATCTTTCCTTCCCTCTTCTTCCCTCCCCTTCCCTCCCCTCTTCTCTCCTCTCTTCTTCCTTTCCCTTCCTTCCTTCCCCTCCTTTTCCTCTCCCCCTTTCCCTTCCCTCTTTTTAACACGTTTATCTTATGAATCACATTCAGACACCAGGCTCATTTGACTGCCATGCTTGGTCTTCCTTTCTTGTCACCACCTCGCTGAATTGGAATGTGGCCCACAAGGTCTGTCCCGTGGCCCAGCCCACTAACTCTCTTGGCTGGGTGAGGGTCTATTGATGTGCTGAATATCACAAAGACTTAATTCTGTACTGAAAGGTTAAAAAGAAAATGTGGGGGAGGGGAATGAGGAATAAAGATGAGGTCTGTTGAGAATAGTTCATTCAACTAATGAACTTTTGTGGATGGACTAACAAGGATGGGATTTTGTTGAAGAAAACACATTCATTGATAGCGATTTTTCCTCCCCCTTTGCTCTTGGGTTTTTTTTTTTTTTAGAGGGAGGGAGTCAAAGAAACTATAGCTAAATGAAGGGATGAAAACAAGGAAAAGAAAGAAAAATAGAAATTTCCACTCTGTCATCCAGTTTAGGCATTGAGAAATTTACTTCATCTCATAGATTTCACTGGCTGAGCCTCTGCCTCAGTTAATTTTATGCAGCTGCTATGACCTCATTTAGCCTTGTCAATCTAAGGATCTCAGAGAAGTTAGCCAAGAGGAGGAGGGAATGAATGGTTTCCCAGGCTCTGCTTTGTGCCTTGAAGACTTAGTACCTTGGGGGGTTGGGGTAAATGGTGGACAATTCTCAGTGAACAGGTTAGTCTTTCTGACAAAAATCAGTGCTCCATAAGAGGTATGTGAACAAGTCAGGCTGCTTTCAGAGCTGAGCAAAGCTTATGATTAAGGAGACTAATGAAACAATTTGGCTTTTTCCATGTACTTTGTTTTAGTACTTTTGTACTAACAAATCTTTGTACTTTTATTATCCTGAATATGGCGATATCTGCCTTGGGACTAATAGCATGAAATAATGAAATAGACCTAAATCAAGAGTCAGAAGACAAAGGTTTGAATCCTGCGTGACATTGAGCAAGTTACTGTCTCTGGCCTCTTGATTTCACATGTAAATTGAAGGGGTTTGAAGGACCCTTTCAGCTCTAAGTCCTATAATCTTACGAATATCCTACTATTTTTACTAATCTCTTTCCAGAATTCTGAGAGAGACCATCAATTCCTGCCTCCTAATGACACCATTGAATTTACAAGCACTGTCTCATTCGATCCTTATAACATGTATGAGGTTGCTGGTAAAGGTATTATTATTTATATTCTTTCAACTAGAAAACCCAGAGAACATACCTGACATGGACAAAACCCCACCTTTGGGAAATAGCCCAGCCAGGATAGACAGAGACTCATGCCTACTCTTCCCACTCTTACTTTGCTCCACTCACTTATTTCTGTTCTATTATGCTCCTTTTTAGTGTTATAGTAACCTCAAATACTTATTAAAATTATATGTTTATTTTCCTCTTTCCCCATTTAATAATAGAGTTTTTTCTTTGGATTTTGGGGCTCACTTAGAAAATTGTGGATTTATCTTACTTCGTGATGCCTGAGAAGTGATGCCTAAAAATTATGCTGCTTCTGTATTCTCTAGAAACAGTTCTTCCTAGAAAGCCATGAGAAACTGATTTTTGTGCATTCATACATTTATGGAAACTTATCTTTGTTAGGGAGTCAGCTGGGTTGCCCAGTGGATGGGCCTGAGTTTAAATTCAGCCGTTTGACCCTGGGAAAGTCACTTAACCTGTTTGCTGTAATCTACTGGAGAAGGAAGTGGCAAACCACTCCAGTATCTTTGCCCAGAAAACCCCATTAGTTGAAAGGTTGGTCCATAGGGTCAGGAAGGGTCAGACAAACTGAACCAACTGAATGACAAATACTTGTTAGGAGAGGCAGCAGTGTGTAACAGATAGTAGCTAGAAACTGATCTCAAAGCTAGGAAGACTAGAGTTCAAGTCCAGAATGTAACATATACTGGCCATTTGACTCTGGACCAGGCATTACCTCAGGAATAGGGCAACTCTCTACAATCTTCACTTTAGAAAAGGTGTGGATCATCACTGGTAGAGAGAGTTTTCTAACTCAGAAATTCCTGAACCAATGATATTACAGGTCAAATCTCTGTTGCTTTCTTCGAAAGTGAGTCTACCAAGTAATAAGCATTGCAATTCTGTGCTCCTTCCTACACAGCTTTGTTTTAATGTTTTTTCCTAAAAGATTTCATCTCCCTGTTGAGGCAGGTTTTCCTGTTCTTCCATTCTAGTACTCAGTTTCAGTTTAATCATTTTATTCTGTAGTATATTGCCTCCCAGGAGTTAACAGACTTTCACACTGTCTCTGAAATTTAACCAGATCAATGCAACTCATACCTGTAGAACCAGTGATCTCCTTTTTGGTACTATGTCCAAAGCACATTATTGATAAGAGGAAAAAATGATCTATTTGCACAAAATGACTTTAGCAGTATTATTTTTAATAGACAAGGAAAAAAGTTGGAAACAACCCATGCAGTATTTTTCAAGTGTTTCTCTATTGGTATCACTGGTAAAAGTACATTAAGCATTTATGCCAGGATGGATAATTGGCCTACTCCAAAGAGCTGGAAGTATAATAACATGAGAGCTGGAAGTATAATAACATGATACAATAAACATTTATTAAAAACCTACTATGTATTAGGCACCAAGTGCTAAACCTTGGGCATGCAACTGAGAAAAAGATAACCCCTCAAGGAACTTACATAGGGGAAGACAATACACAAAAGAAAACTGAAAAGAGGGCTAGGTGTGTGGCTTCACTGTACCTGGCATGACAAGGGATGGTGATGGTGATGGTGATGGTGATGGTGGAGTTGGAACCAAGAAGCAGTTGAAGACAAATGAAGAGCTAACTGGGATTTTGAGCCTTTTATAATGTAAGATTTGGGGAGGAATTTTTTGCTCTGCCTTCTTACCCTCTAATTAAAGGCACAGAAACAGCTGAGAGTATTGATGAGGTGTGAATACTAAAGCAGATGTGATCTACATGGTGATGAGTTTCTTGAAGATGTACTTATCCTAAGATAGAGAGTGGGGAAAGGGACATGATGATGATGGCAGAATAAAAAACCAAACAGAACAGCTGGTGAAAAATGAAGATTTGACTGAGATTCTGAGCCCTCTTATGAAGGGAGACTTTTGGAAGAGTTTTTTGTTACACCCTCCAGCCCTCCCATCAGAGTAGAAAAAGCAATTGAGGGTACTGATGAGGTGTACTATCCATTAGCAAAAAAACGGTTGATTGGAGGAAGAAATTCACTTCCTATTTATTTTTCTATTTTCCTATTTATTATTCTAAAATATTCAGAGCCTATAAGATGTAACAGTGTCCTAACTCATTAATTCTATGGTTTCATGGTAGGATGTTCAATTGTCAATTGACCCTGGTTCCATCTATCACTTAGGTCATGAAATAAAGTTGCTTCAAAAAGTCTATTTCCATTTTGAGTAATTTACCTTTACTTACTTAAGATCATTGGGTACCATATGGTTTTGAAAAGGCATCTACCTAAAGGTCTGCAAAAGGGATGGCATGCACTATTCTGCTCTCTATGGAAGAAGAATGAAAATTGTCAAGATTTTCATCTCTTTGAAAAGTTTCATCAGCAACATTTGCATTGTGTGTTTTACTGCAAATGATAAAAATAAACCCTTATTTGATAAGAAGTTTGAGGGGCCTAGATGAGATGATTCTCAAAGTCCATAGTTACAAAATTCTGACGTCGACTTAAAGCATGTGCCTCAAAGTTATGCTGCTTAGAATCTGACTTTAGTAATTTAGTCAGGGAGAATAAATAGAATTTTCAGGAAGGAAATTCAAACACAACATCCTCCAGCCTCCCTCCCCATATTTTCATAACAATAAATAACACAACTCATTCAATTTGTTTGAATGTCTTTTCTCCCTCTTTTTATTTAAAAAATACCTTAATACTCTTTTAAAAGTTTTATTGATATTTTTTAAG
>CM053588.1:84384174-84400097 GCA_028646515.1 Pseudochirops corinnae | reverse complement strand
CCAGTACTGTAAAGGAAAGAAGATGGTCCTTAGACATTCCAAGCAGAAACATACAGAGACTATGGAGATGCCCTACATATGTCTGGTATATAGCAAAGGTGGGATCCAAAGAAGGATCTATAATTGCATACCTGTATAGTGACAAAAGGAAATCAAACACAGTTTTCCAAATCCTCATCTGGTCTTTTGAACCGACTGTGGAAAATGAGCTCACACAATCTGTTGGAGGTTGGGGCTGTGACTCAAATCTGCTCTTCACTTTGATATTCCTTTGATTAGAAATGGCAGCCTCATTACTGAAGAAGAACTCTACTCTCCTAGAGGGAATTCCCTAACATCGGCTACACTGTGATCCCAAGGGGATAGCAGCACAGTTTGGTAATTGGGCCTGAAGATTTTGTGAATACCATTAAAGTCCCCAGATATTGCAAAAATGGGGGAAATGAGAATCAATGCACACTTGTGTGATTAGATGACATGGGAATTAGCTATGCTTTTATCAAGTGGCAATTCTCTCAATCATGAAATTACTAGAAAGCACTTGGCAATTACAGAAAAGGAAAAAAAAAGAAGCTACAAAAGAGATGTTACATTTCCTTATGCAATTTAAATTGTTTCCCAAGCACTTTGGTTGTACAAAAGGGGCATAAGAGAAGTTAATCAATGCTACTTTTCAGAAATATGGCTCTAAACTCATCTTCTCCATGCTGACTTTCCCAACAAAGTAGCATCTCATCTTGTGATACTCTTTTGCCATCTCCCTCAACCTGTAACTAAAATCAGTTAAGTAAGAATCTGATTAGCTACCATTTTTTAAGTTGTATTTACATAATACTGGTTTACAAAAAGCTTTCTCTACAAAAACACTTTGAGATTTTAATAATAATCCTTATATTGCTTATTTTGCAGATGAGGCTCAGAGTCACACAGCTAGTAACTACTGGAACCAAGGTTCCAATTCAACTCTTTTTTCCCCACACCATGCTATTCTCCTAGTGCATAAAAAGATCAGTTGTTGTTGAGTCATGTCCAACTCTTTGTGACCCCATTTGGGGTTTTCTTGGCAAAGATACTAGAGTGGTTTGCCATTTTCTTCTCCAACTTCTTTTTCAGATGAGGAAACTGAGGCAAACAGGATGAAGGGACTTGCTCCATTCATACAGCTAGTAAGTGTCTAGGATACATTAAATAATAAAAGAAAAAGACAACAGAAAAACCATGGGCTAAATTGTGTGGTCCTTCAATAAGATAATGAGTCTGTGATCCCAGTGACCTGGAGAAACTCTTTAAAAGTACAGATTACTACTACTACTACTACTACTACTACTACTACTACCACTACCACTACCTACCTACCTACCTCCCCTAACTAACATTTATATAGCCCTTTGAGACTTGCATAGGACTTTACATATATTATCCTTACAACAGCTTGCTAAGGTAGATGCTACAGCTAG
Source organism: Pseudochirops corinnae (assembly GCA_028646515.1). Taxonomy (NCBI): domain Eukaryota; kingdom Metazoa; phylum Chordata; class Mammalia; order Diprotodontia; family Pseudocheiridae; genus Pseudochirops; species Pseudochirops corinnae. The sequence continues at coordinate 84,398,640 of CM053588.1, read as the reverse complement.
GCTCACTTTAAAGACTGGGAAAATGAGGCTGAGGAGAGGTTAGATACCTTGCCCATGGTTCATATGCCTAGACACTTGAAAGCAGGGAGTTATTTTTTTGTGAATAATCTTGATCATACTCTCTTCAATGGCAAAGACTATAAACTACCCTTTCTCATGTAACCCTTTAAAATGCCTTGGATAGCACCACATACCGAGTGGCTCAGGACTTCACTTAGAAACGCCTTGTTTTCGTTTGTTTTTTTTGGCAATGTAGTTTAAGTTAAGGCTTATCAAAAGCAAGTGAGAATCTCTCCTCCATCCCCCATAGAGGGAGGAGTTATTAATTCTAAAATGACAGCAGCTCAAGAAAGCAGATATAATCTTGAAGGTGTTAGGATTGACAAGTTCACATAACCTCATTCTTTCTTCTGAGGTTCCCTATGAACTCAAATTAAATCATGACCTAATATGTTTAGAAAATCCCAGGATTCTTGTGGCCACATGAACTGCCTTCTGGAGATATTTCCTCCCTTCTGAGCTTTTGTTTTTCACTGATCTTTAAAAACTTCCCTAACTCTAAGAATTCACAAATTTTTAGCAAAGTTTTGGAGAAAAACAAAACCAATGCTTTCAAAAGGGCAATGCCTACTTCACCAGCTCATGGGCAATCTAACCAGTGTAAGTAGAGGCTTCATGAGCCTGGGCTTTTGTAATCTCCAACCCAACACTGGATGACTAACCAAGATGGGCTTTTTCCTTTTTGTACCCCTCTCCATGTCACAGCTCACACAACAAGGGTTGTGTTAACATAAGCACATCATGAGTTCAGTTGAGTATCAGCTAATTCATAACAGATGTTTCTTAGATTACTGAAAAAATACTGAAATGGGTTTAGATTGGCAGCCTTTTCCTTTAAAGGGACCAGGACCAGAACAGCAGGCAGCAGCCAACGAAAAATAAAATGCTTACAGAATTGAGTAAATTAGGAGACTGTATATAGTTTTCTCTATATTCTATTCAGCATAATCTGAGCCCAGCAGCCATTTGATTTCATTAGTTAAGGGAAAAAAAATACTGCACTCAAAAAAAATGTGAAGAAAACCTCTCTATTTTGAACTTTGATTAATTGAGATTTTACTTTTGGTTCAGGCAATATAAGCTAGCTTAAATGATTAGCCTAATGAAATATACAGGTAAGAGTAAGGAAAGTGGATTATTTTTTTCTGTTCTAAAATATCCTCTTATTCTGCCCTCCCATTTATCCTCAATCCAAATACATGGCATTATGAACATTATCTGGTACTTATCTATAAAACAGGATTCTTACATCCTGTGTGAGCAAGGAGCCTCAGAGCATGGCACAGGCAAACAAATTATATAATGTTTGAAAAACACTAATTTCACAGGCCTGCAATGTAAGATGATTTTGCCACCTATTAAAAAAAAAATCTTAAAAAAAAAAAGAAACTCCAGTGTTCATTTTCTATATAAGAATGTAACTCAAATTAAGGAAACACTCTCAGGTCACATCCCAGAGAGAAACTGGCAAAGATCTCTTCAGGGTGAAAGGAGGAATGTGGCGAAGTTCTAATGAAAGACATTTAAGATTAGTTAGAATGGCTGGAGGGCAGTAATAGGCCTTTTCCTGAACTAAATCTAAGTTAATAGCAGGTTTAGCCTATTAAAGCTAGGGGTGGAATTTGTCCAAACTGTTTCAACAATGGCTAATACTAACCAAGCTCTCCTAGGTGTGATTGACATTGATTTACTTTGTTGTACAGTTAACTTAACTCTTCCAAAGTTAAAAATGAATAGAAATTGGCAGGAAAGGAAGTCAGAACAATTTCATCTAATAGTCTAGCTCTGTGTCTGAGCTTTGGAAAGGAGAAGAGACTTTTTTGTGTCTTCTTTTGTTTATTACCTTTTTTCCATCAGGATATCTTTTCTGTTTACATAAACTATGCACAATTGGAGGGGAAATTGTGTCCAACAAGAACAGATGGAAAAGAGAATATTTCACTTGAGGTCTTAAATGTATCCACAGCCTGTTAGTATAGTGATGATGGGTTTTTTATAGATCATTATATTTTTTTTCACTAAAAAGTCTCCATAAGTACCCAGTATGATAAATAAATAAATAAATGTGTGTGTGTGTGTGTGTGTGTGTGTGTGTGTGTGTATACATATATATTTCTTATTTGCAAGTCCCTTGAAGGCTAGAGAAAACTTCTCACAAATGTACACAGGATGAGGCTGCCTAAGTGCAACTTGATGTTATCAGGAAGCTAAATAAATTGGCTTTTAGATATTGAAATACACCATCAAACATGGAAATACTGAATTTTAGAGTTAGAAAGGGCCTTAGAGAAAATCACTAAAGTCTTATAGGCCTTTATCAAAATGCAAAATAACTAGATTCATTTATTTCTCTGATAACTAACTACAGAACATGGTAATTCTTCAATTGTATTATTTCAATATGACAATGCCATAGAATACAAGCTCCCATCCCTTTCCCCCTGACTTAATGGACTGATTATGAATGCCTATCCACCCCTTGCCTTCACTTCCCCAATTATTACCTGGTGGCCAAATGTCTGGTCATGTGCTTTTCTGAATTTGGCTAGGCTGGTCATTGGACAGCAGACACATGTTTCACTGCTGGGCTCTGACGAGGTGCTTCTGCATATTTTGGGGTGACCTTATAACTAACATTGTTGTAACTTCAATCTGTAAAAATCTCATTTGTGTTTGGGCTCCTAGCTATGTGATATCGGTTTGTGACATCGGCCTGTGCAATCAAGTTGTAAAAGTCACTTCCCCCCCCAGCTGTAAACTATTAACTCTGTCCCTTCCCTGCCCCCAGCCTAGATGTATTTCCCCTGAAACCATTGAGTCTATAGCTATGATAACAAGCCATATCTAGGAATTTAAAAGCATTACCTCCTTTTGTTCTAGTAAACAAGACTCACCCATCTGCAAACTGGATGAGTACTTATCATTTAAATTTGACTGCTGGTTGATTTTATTACATTTCAAGGCAAAAACCACACCACCACACCTCTACTTCTTGGCTCCTCCCAGATCCCTCCCTAACTCCACCTTTGAACACCTAGTTAGCCTAATGAACCTATGACTGACAGTTTTAGGTCTTTAAAAACTGCATCTCTGGCCCCTACACTTTGCAGGTTTTCTTTCTACTCAACCCCTTCCTGCTGAAAAGCGTCACACTGCAGGCTTTCTCTGACATCACCCCCCCTTGCACTTTGCAGGCTTTTCTAGCAGGTTGTCTTTCTATCTCTCCCTGCCTGCTGCAGAGCGCCACACTAACTTGGTAACTCTACCTTAAATCCTTGTCAGCTTGCAGGTTTCCTAGCCCCCTTTGCCCCTGTGTAACAATAAACTTTTATAATTCTGCCAAGGACAGCTGAGTCCAGTAATTCTTTTCGGACAACGAACCTAGAAAGGATTTCAATAGAAATCCCCCCTACTTATACCTCTTCAGCTCCTCCTTTAATTCTCTCCCGTTGAGGGGAACTATTACTTATATAATAAGCTTTATGGGCAGAACCTTTGAGATCCCTAGGTTGCTTCCGTGTCATTATAAAACATTGAAGTAGAACTTTAATGAAAATTGTCTTTTCATAATATTATAATATTGGGGTTATAGAATTGTAGAGTTGGAAGGGACCATAGAGATTTTATGATTCAACTCTTCTTGCTTCCCCATTTCTACAATCACCATTTTAGAGATAAGGAAATTAAGACACAGATCCAAAGTCAACTGAATCTCTGGAAAGAACAAAAACATTAATTCTCCTTCTTGTCCCTATCCTTTGGGAATTTGCACCAGCCAGGGGATAAATGGTTTATTAAATGTTACTAACATTGCCAAAGACTCCTTATTATTTAAGTTCTGACATCAGTTGGATTCTAGTTCTGAGGTCCTAGACACCTAAGTTGTTTGCATTTAACTAAAAACTAAATTCATCTTGATAAAATTAAAGGACTCAAATATCCTTTATTAAAGCCCATCATTTCCTGGGCTTCAGCTACCAACAGTTTCCTCCACTATTCCTAACCCCTAAAGTAATGCCAAATAGGACATAGACCAAACTGCTCAAAAGATAAAAATTAAAAAAGAAGGTGACTTATTCAAACTCAGTATTCACTGGTGCATATAACCCACAGAGACTTCTGAAGCTTGAATATAATTGGCAAAAGGCTCTAGGAGATGAGCAGGAAAAGAATGCATTCATATATGAAGGTGACACTATTCGACATTGTAAACATTTGTTTAACATGGTGTCTCGGCTTTGTATTCACTGATCAATTCATATACATATAGTCACAGTGCATATACCCATGCACACATCGTTATTAACGACAACTGATTTATGCTCAAAGACTTCCTTTCCTCAAAGGACCATTTTACAAAAGCTGACGCATTTTATTAACCATCACTGAATTCATACCAGACCAATAATTAGGTTCAAGCAAACAGTATTGGATTTATTAGAATGGAGCATGAATATTTACTTTCTGAGAATTATTGCAATGCTAGTAGATAGCAAGTATGGCAATGCCAAGGAGTGTCTTATTTATAGCCCTATCTTTCATGCTGCTCCCTACTTTTACCCCCCCCCCCCAGTCAGAAGTCATCATTCTCTTCCTGAATGGGAATTCAACCTCATTTGAATGCCTCAAAAATGTAGTTAGCAAAGTCTAACTTTTATTGTAATTATTTATGTATATGAATCAGCTCCCTATTGGATGGAACATGAGTTCCTTAAGTGAAGGGATTGTGTTATTTCTGATGATCATATTCCCATCACCTAACGTAGTTCTCTGATGTTCAACGTAATCTCACTTCCCCATAATGCCTTGCACAATGCAAATGCATGATTGTTTTTTAAACTTTTTTATTATGAACTTTAAAAATCCTTAACACACATCAACATTACAAAGTATAAAGAAGAGACAAAAAAAAAAAAAAGACAGCATATGAAACCAGGAATTTCTGGCATACAGTTTGGTTTTTTAAAGTATATATTAAGCTTAACATAGTAGTAATGAAACTGCCCTGTTTGTATCACTTCCTAAACATTTTATTTTCTTCTGTGTATTTTTAATCTTTTGTTGATACTTTTTTATTTCTCTTTTGTCTCTTTACAACTTCCCACTAACTCACTTCTTCAATAAATATTGTTGAATAGATGATCAAATCATTCTCAGAAGCCTAGATTCTAGCTAAACTCACTAATAAAAAAACCCATGAGTTTTCTAATTCTTTGGTACGATTTATGTAACATTTGGAATTGATTTGAAATATGAAATATTACAAGGCAGGCAATAATCTTACCCCCAAACAATGGAACCAATGGAAGGTCAAAGAACTGCTACATAATAATGAAAAGCCCCTTTCATCTTCAAATTAAAATGAGCCACCCAATATTCCTGGCATAATCACTTTAATTAATTCTAACTTACTTGCTCCTTAAAAAGACCTACTAGGATTATAGATAGTCAATTACAAAGACCTAGGGACTTCTCTGTTCTCATTATATGGAACCCAAACTCCTTAGTAAATAACACCTTCCTCTCTCTTTGGACCCTTTCCACACTGATATTGGTGGTTTCCTGTATTCCACAAACAACAGATTGTTTCACATGGCTTCTCTCCTTCCAACCTGACTATTTCCCTCGTTTCCTGAAGTCTGATTCACTCAGAGAGAAAAAGCAAATTCATATCTAAGTAGACCATGACAGACAAATTGTCGATGCCCCATCACTTGCTTCTGAGAGCACATCACACTCAGAAAAAAGGAAAAGAGGCGTGACAGAGAGGGATGCTCAGTCTGAATAGAAAAGAAACTCAGTGGCATATTTGTTGTATCAGTCCTTCATTTTTTGAAGAAGACCATGGCATCAGGGAAAGGATGACGTGACTTGATCTAAGTGAGAGAGGGCTGTGCAAGGACACCAGCCTCACTTTCTCCTCCAGAGCCATCTGGGTCCAGTGGCCAGATATTCATCAAGATGACTGGAGATGACCCAGGATGCAGTGGCAGACCCTGGCTCTTTTAGGCTAAGGCCTTTTCAGGTACTTAAAGTAGTAAAAAGGAAAAGAAAGGCTTCTCCTAAAAGTTTCATTCCCTTTGTCTTCTGATCTTTCGTTTCTTTCAGTGGTTAAGTTAAAAATATTGGAGAGTAAGAGGTGGCTCCAGCACACCCTTGCTTACCACCCTCTATCATTCTAACTGCTCTTATTTATTTTTTTAATCTATCTCTTCTGTACTACGCATCCAGATGGAAAAATCTTTTTATTTCTTGTGTTTATAGGATCATGCATCTAGAACCGGAAGGGACCCCAGAAACCAATCTAGTCTATCCTCTGATTTTTACAAATGAGGAAACCGAGGCCTAGACTTGTCCAGAGTCCCACAAGCGAGGGTCAGAAGTGGGATTTGAATGGAAAATGCTTTTTCCACTCTACTGTGTTTCACAGTCATTTCCAATCCCTTGGTTTGTCACTATCACTGAACCATTTCTTCCAATGAAGTTCATTCCCTCTGATGACATTACCCTCTTAGTCACTGGCATCGCGATTTGTAGACTGCCAAAGCACTCTCTCACCTTTCCCAGTTTAATCTACACCTGACTTAAAGTCTGCCTTCACATCAACTGCTACAATTACCCTCTATAAATTAGAAAAAGAGGATCATAAATGTAGTTTGAAGAGATCTCAGAGACCATCTGTCCAGTCCCTTCCTTTAAATATGGGTAAACTGAGGCCTAAGGAGGCAAAGTGCCTTGCCCATGGTCACATCGGTCATGTAGCAGTGAGAAGTGGACCTAAGTCCTCTGACCTTAGTGTTTATACCAATGCTTTTGTAACACAATCAATTCCTCTAGTGACCTTCATCTCCATGCTACTTCAATCCGCCACAGGAGTGGTCACCTTACAGCTCATTAGCACCACAAAGTACTTCACTTCTAAGTTCCTGAACTCTGATTTTTCACTGTCTGATCACACCTTATGTTCTTCTTCATCTCTCCTCTTGGCTTACTCTTAAAAAAAAAATCAATCAGCAAACATTGATTAAGTTCCTACCATGTGTCAGGCATACCAAGGCTCTGCCTCATTCTTACTAAACCTGTGGCCTTTCCTCAACCCTCATCTAAGTGCAGCCAGATGTCACAACGGAGAGAACCTTGGCCTGGAGTCAGGAAGACCTGAGTTCAAATTCAGCTGTAGACACTTACTAGCTGTGTGACCATGGGCAAGTTATTTACTCCCTGCTTGCCCTAGTTTATTCAGCTGTAGAGTGGATATAATAGCAGCACCTCCTATGTATGGTTGTTGTGAGGATCAGAGGAAAGAACATGTTTTAAGCTGCTGACTCACAGAATGCACTAAATAAATGCTTACTCCCTTCACTTTCCTTCCTTCATCCACCCAGTCTTTTCTGTCTCTCCAGCCTCTGACATTGTTGGCTGCCCTCTACCCAACCACTTTCTCTCTTCCCCTCGTTTTCATTTTTTAATTTTTTAAATTCATTCACTCATTCATTCATTCACTTCTTCATTTATTTTTGTGAGACAATCAGGGTTAAGTGACTTCATTTATTTGTCTATTTATTTATCTATCTGTTTATTTATTTATTTTTGGGAGACAATTGAAGTTAAGTGATTTGCCCAGGGTCACACAGTGAGTAAGTATCAAGTATCTGACACCAGATTCAACTCAGGTGCTCCTGACTCCAGGGCCAGCACCCTATGCACTGCACTACCTCACTGTCTCTCCCTTGCTTTCCAGAACTCGGCTCTTTGCAGTTTCTCCTCCTACCCATGTGATTACCACTTCCTAGTCATATTTTCCGGACTATCATTTATCTATCCTTGACACTGTGTCCCTCTTATTATAGTCAAGCCCAAAGCTCTGCCCTGAGTCCTCATCTCCTCTCTCTACAGGTTCTCCTTTGGTTATTCATTTGCTTCCCTGGGATTGTGATTATTTCTATGAAACTATCTCCCAAACCTATATCTAACCTTAATGTCTGTCTCTCTGTCTCTGTCTCTCTCTGTCTCTCTCTCTGTTTGTCTCTCTCTCTCTCTTTCTTTGTCTCTCTCTCTCTCTCTCTCTCTGACTCTCATCCCTTATTTCTCTGAGTGTCTCTACCTGAAAGTCCCACTGGCATCTCAAACTTACTTTAAACCTCTAATTTGGCTCCAACACATTTTTAAAGATTTATTTCATATTATTCTACTCTATGCACACTCTGTCCCAAATAAACTGGTTACTAGCTATTTGATTAACGTTGCAGCTCTTGTTTCCAAGTAGTTTGTTCTTCCTGCGTGGAATGTATTCCTTTGCCTCTTAGGATCTTTAGCTTCCTTGGAGGCTCTGCTCAAATACCACCTGCTATGCAAATCCTTTCCCAATCTCCTCAGTGCTTACTTCTCCCTCCCTCCTCAAATTACCTTATATTTACTTATTTCTGAACATGTTGTATTCCTCAATTGCAAGTCAGATCCCTCAGGGCAGGGGCTCCATTTTTGCATCCTCACTGCCTTGTACATAGCAGGCTTTAGTAAAGGCTTACAGACTTGAATGGGGCTGTATGTATCTACATTCTTCCTTGGTTTCACTTTCTCTCCTCACATTCTTGATTCTACAGTTAGCCATTTCAACATTGCACCCTGTTCCCACCTTACATCCAGTGTCTTTACCCTGCCAAGAACCAAGTTTGGCTCACCTCTCCCATTCTGCCTTTTCTTTCCCCATTCCAGAGCTGTCAAGCCCTGATAGAAGAAGTGGTGAAACAAGGCTGAGATTACTGCAGGTTCTCACTATCAAAATCCACCTGGCCTTCCTTGCATCCTTTAATTCAACTCCAAAGGAAGCACGGTTACATGTTCCTGGAGATCACAATCTGGCTCCAACCTACTTATCCACTGAACTCTCACCTTACTCTCCTTTGTACCTGCTACAAACCCAGCCAAACTCTGTTACTCTCTTGCCCCCTGGAAAAGATTCCGGCTACATTTCTATTTAAATCTACTTTCTTCATGAAGTTTTTTTTTTTATGAAGTGTTCCTCATTTCTCCAGTTGAATGTGATTCTTCAAATTGTTCATAGCACTTTTCTGGACCACTACGCCTACGACTTATCTGCTTTGTATTATAGCTTATTTGTGTCCATGTTTTAGTTTTCTTTTGACATTCCCTTCACCTCCAATAAACTATAATCTCTGTGTTGATAGGGATTATATTATTTTTCATGCCTGTATCTGCAATCCCAACCACAAAGCTGGCTACATTTGGGAAGCAGGGGAGTCTCAGGATAAATAAATTCATTGGCATAAGGAACTCTCTATGAGGAAATTCTCTTCATCAAAGGAAATAGGCAACTTATTGGAAATTTAGAGTATTACATGGTTGCTTGAGGGTTGTAATGGTAATGGAATTTGGAGATGCCCCTGTATTGGCTTGGTTTTGGGGTTGAGTGTTAAAACTCAGAGCTTGTGAATCCCACTTGTGGGATAGACTTGTTGATGTGAAGAGAGAGGGCTGAACTGGGAGGAGCCGTGAATTGGGAGACAGGCTGAAGCCAAAAGGCCAGAAGGACTTTTGGAGAGCAGTATCCAGTATTGTGGAGCCTGAGTTGCTGAAAGACTGCTGAGGGCCAGTTGGAGCTGCCCAGGATTTTTGAGAACTGCCACTCAGAGTTGCTGAAAACTGAGGAGGCATGGCTGTGATGCCAGTATTTTGTCTGTTTTGACATTGTTTTGCTAGATTCACCTACTGGTGAAGGACAGTGCTGCTGTTGTAGAGGTCCTGGAACCTGGCTGTTAGTTCAGAAGCCCTGAAGGAGGATTTCCTTGTGGTATGTTTACAGAAATCTTGGAAGAGGGCCTTGCTGATGATTTCAGGGGTTCTGGGACTATTCTACAGGCAGAGAGTGACTTGATGAGGACGCTAGCTATGGCTTTGTTGAGCCTTGTCTCCCCAGGAACTGAGATTGCTGAGGGCTTGCCTTGAGTCAAGATGAAAGAAGGGCCTTTCCTTGGGTTTTCAATGCTGAGATGATATCTTAACCTTGTTGTAACTTAAGGGTGGATGGCCTTTTGTGCTCTCCTACCCCTTTTGAGAAAGTGCTTGGTGTAATTGGATGGTATTGTAATTCAGTAGTGTCCAGGGGTGGGAAACCTTCAGCCTTTTTGTGCTCTGTGGTTGACTAAAAGAATGTGCTTTGTTTACGATTGGAAACTATTCTCCATTTGAGAAGAAACCAAATGAATGTACTGCCCAGGAGTGGGCTACTTTGATTACTGATTCAGGGGTGGGATGCCTGGACCTTGGTACTTTGCAACTGAATTGAGAACTTACTTGCTAAATGAATGAGTTACACTGTATTTTAACTTTCTCTGTTCTGTGAATGTTTTGCCAAATAACTGAGTTTTGCTATGCTGGTAATCCGAACCTTGGAAGTTGCCTTTCTTTGCTTGGCATTACAAGGGTGCTAAGAGGTTAAGTGACTTGTACAAAGGTACACAAACTTGGTAGGGTTGAAGGAACTGAAGCCAAAATTGGCCCTTATCCAAAGCTACCTCTCATTCTTTACATTTTTGGAAGATCCTTTACAAATGTTAACTAAACTAGATTCAACTAATCACTTCAGGGTGATCAATAACTTTTTGGGATTTTTTTTTTGCGGGGGGGGGGGGGAGTTGGACCTCATAATTTTCAAGACAACAGTAGGGCAAGAGGTCACAATGGGCTTCAATTATCCACTCCGGTTAAATATGGAAGTATGTTAGTATTTTGAAACACTTTGCAGTCCTTAACCATTAACATTTCTCATCCTATGGGATTTAATTAATGTGATTTAAAGCTAGTACTAGATCAAAAAAGACAGATATGACCAAAGAAATGTTGGGGATGCATTTCAAAATCATTTATTATGCACCATTTTAGCCCCAGTCACCTTCTTTGCAAAAAAATTCCCTATGGTTTACCAGTCAATTTAGGTCCTTTGATTTAGAGCCAGCAACCAGGGAGGGAACTCAGCTTCACAGGTCAAGCAAGCATATTATAAAAGAGCCCCTTGGTCACAATGTAATTCTCCCAAAGACCTTAATGTCTGGGTAAAAGTAGTGGGCACCCAAGACAGGTTCTGTATCACTAGCTTTCATTTCTTATGGAAATGTCTGCTAAATTGCATTTTAAATCTTCTTTTGGATAATTGGGCTCCTATCCAAAGAAGGGGGAAAGTTTGTAAATGTGATAAAGCTCACAGGCACACAAACTTCTTTCCAATTCTTCAAAATGCCTGCAGCCTAATTTATTCATTCATTTGGCTTTCAGCAGTGAAACTTCATTGTCTACAACAGTATTACCAGAAGCTGTTTTAAGTATCCAAAAGAGCTCAGGGAGCTGAAAATTCTATTTCCATTGCCATGGTGAAGGGAGGAAAAAGACTACTAAAAGGTGCCTAGCTCCCAGGGCAAAGGCGGGGTCTCCATATGATTGCCCTTTGGAACAGCACCACTGTTTTCAGACAGAACACAATCACAACTGCACTCATTACTCTAACTAAAAGCTAAAACATCGCTTCAAACCTCATTATAGAGAAAGGTCTTTCCTTTAATTTTCTTTTGTTGTTTAAACAATGGAGAAAAGTTTCAAACATCTGAAAAGATACTAATTATCTTGGCACCTGGTTCCCAAGCTTTGGGGATGAGATGACCCTCACTCATCTAATCTATACACCAGTAAAGCTTCTTATAAAACAACCAAAGCATACTTCCAATATGGATGACCACTCCTCCAAACCCTCTACAGAGAAGCTCCTGAATGTTTTCCAAGAGCAGAGTCATGGAAGAATGCTAACCACACTCATTATTTCTTTTCTGAAGCATGATAGATCAGAAAGTCATCCCTCCTTTTCACCTAATCCAATCTTTGCAAGAAGAATAGCAATGTCAGTAATCTATAATAGCTCTCTGACAGCACAGATGCTCAGCTCCCAAAGAACATGCCATGTTTGAAGCAAGTCCTCTTTATTCTGGTTTGCTTAAAATAACAGAAGCATGTATAAATGGATTAATTAAAGTGAAACCTGTCAGGGAGACCAGTTCCATTGGAAGGGTACCTGCTTAAAAGTCTAACACTCTCAAATATGGATTAAAAAAGAAACAAACAAGACATAAATCATCAAGCAATTGTACTTGAAAACTGACTGTGAAAAATACAAGAGAGTATCTGAGGGCAGATTCCATAAGCAAATAGTCATAAGTTTTTTACTGTCTGCCCAAGCCCCTCACAATCTTCTTTTTTCTTTCATCTTCTAATCAAATTTCTAATTTATGAATTATGCCGGGGCAATACGTGGAACAGTGGGTAAAGTATTGAGCTTGTGGACAAGGAAAGTTTTGGGTTCAAATCTTGACTCTGAAATTAACTCGCTGTGTGATCCAAGACAAGCCATTTTACCTTCTATGTGTCTGTAGCTACCTAGGACTTACCTACTGAATCATTAATGGGCTGTGATATAGGTTGACTCAGGGAATCCCCACACCAGCAGTTCCTTACACTGATGAAATCATACATCTTTTAGTATATGTGTAAGAAAAATAGCAATGATCATTTATCTGTAGATAATATTAGAAATATTCTCCCTGTTAAAAGTGTAATTCTTACCTTCCTGGTAAATGTGATGATGAGAATAAAATGAATCACAGTTTACCATGTACTTTACTAGAAAACAGAAATAATCTATTCTTCATCCCCACCCCCCAAAAAAAGGATTTAGAATGGTTTGTCAAAAATGTGGGGTTTTTTTCTGTTATGAAAAAATTGAGATTATCTTCCTTTGTCTACTTTATTTCTACTTCATTTTCTACACTGACAACTTCAGAGAAACAAAGGTTTAGGATTGAAAGAAATCTTAAAGATCTTAAGGATGTTTAAGTCCCATCTATTCATTTTTATAGATAAGGAAAGTGAAGCCCAGAGAGGTTAAAGGTATACTTGGGATCACCAGCTAGAACCCAGATCTTTTGCTGATCCAGTGCTCTCTATCCACAACACTACATTGTCTCCTTCAATGTATAGGGTTGTTTTTACTTTAGATTTTGTTCCAAATAACTTAAAATTGTTCACTATGGAAAATACAAGTAAGTATAATGAAGTCTAGTCACATCATTAATTGTAAAATGATTAACATGCAGCCTCATTAATATATGTATATAAACATATACACATCTTAATATATCTTTACGAAAATAAGCCACCTGAAGCATGGAGAAATAGTTGGCAATTTCATATATTGTACTCATATTCCCAAAGCTATCCTAATGGTAAACAAAAGCCCCTCCCTTCTTTGCGGTCATTAGTAAGTGAAAAGATATTTGCATTTTTGCAAATTTACAGGAATTTCAAAGTTCTGATGTTTCTTGCATGGCAATAAGAATATACTTTTATTTGACAACGATAGCTCTTTTTTTTTTCTTGACAATAATAGTTCTAATCAAAAGTCCTTAATTAAACATTTATTACCTCCACTGCACTGAATTTTCTGTTGGAAGGGGCTTTAAAGACCATCAAATCCAATGCTATGTATTACAGCTAAGAAAACTGAGACCCAGAAAGATTAAGTGACTTGCCCAAGGTTATACATCCAGCCAGTGGACAAGCTGGTATTAAAATCTAGGTTTGTTTTTTACTCCAAATCCACTGCTTGTCTACTATAATACTCAAACACATGGTCATGCCAAAAATTATATAATAATTTAATATAATAATTTATTAATATATTATTTAATATAATAATTTATTATTCTTCATTTCTTCAGATGTTGGCCATGGCTCATCTTTTTTTTTCTTTTTTTTTGGGGGGGAAGGTAGGGCAAATTGGAGTTAAATTACTTGCCCAAGGTCACACGGCTAGTTTTGTGTTAAGTATCTGAGGCCAGATTTGAACTTAGGTCCTCCTGACTCTATGGCTCATCTTTAGACAGAGATGGACAGCTAGATCAGTAACGGAGAGAGACAGATTGTCTCATTAAACTATGCTTCAGGATGCACTGGAGTTTGGTTTGCTTTTATGTGTGTTTCTTTGGACATCTTATGTATTTGGGACTTGTTTAATGTTTGTTAAATTAAATTATTTGGATTCCTGAAGCTGGTCAAAATATAGAAGAAAAGCACTCTATGTCAATGCCACTAATGAATATCAATTGGAAAATATTAAATAGTATGTAGACAGAGAATTCAGCAATATCCTTTTAAATTATAAATCATGTTCCATAAGATTTATATCATTATAAAAGGGTGGGATAAATGAAAACAAGCACCATAAAATACTGATACTAATATTCATAAAACAATGTTCATATTAATGTAGAAAAAAAGCTTCTGAAAATATAGTATTCATTCATACAAAAAGTATTAAAATAGAGAAATGGAAGAATTTCTCCT
>CM053588.1:84373595-84383674 GCA_028646515.1 Pseudochirops corinnae | reverse complement strand
TGTGTATATATATATATATATATATATATATACATACACACACACACATATACACATACACACACATACACATACACACACACACACACACACACACACACACACACACACACACACATATATATAAAATCTGACCTGGGAGAAGGTGCAGAGTGACCTTTGGCCAGAAGGCCAAACCATCACCCATAGTCTGGAAATACTCATTGAGAGGGTCTCTAGTCTCATTTAGAAAGTTAGTTTGACTCCTTGGAAGGCCTGTGAAGTGCCAGCTTTGTAGATATATGTTGTTGTTGAATCATTTCATTTGTGTCTGACTCTACATGACCCCATTTGTTTTTGTGATACTGTCTCTGGCATTTTGGTTTGCTATTTTCTTGTCCAGTTCATTTTCCAGATGAGGGAATTGAGGCAAACAGGGCTAAGTGACTTGCCCAAGATCACACAGCTAGTAAGTATCTGAGGCCGGATTTGAACTCACTGAGATGAGTCTTCCTGACTTCTTCCTGACTTCAGGCCATGCACTCTATCTACTGCACCACTTAGCTACTGTTGTAGGCATATACTCAGATATTAGTATCAGGTGCTTTCTTTTATTTCTCTACTCAGAAACCTCTAATGCAGCGGTTCTCAACCTGTGGGTTGCAACCCCTTTGGGGGTCGAATGACCCTTTCACAGGGGTTGCCTAAGACCATCGGAAAATACATATTTCCAATGATCTTAGGAACTGAGACACGGCCACTCTATCCATCTCCAGGTGGGTCCGCCCACGTGCAGGTACGCCCACATACAAATATTAAAGGGTGGGGGCACTAGGACGCTTGAGAACCACTGCTCTAATGGTTCTCCATTGTTTGTGGAATAAATACAAATTCCTTAGCCTGCTTGTCAGGATGCTCTGCACTCTGGCCCCAGCTGCTCTATGCTTAAGCCCAACTGGTCTACAGCTCGCAGTTCAATGAATGTACTCGTAAAATGTATGAATGAAGCAAACGCAATTGTTGCTATTCTCAACTAAATTTTCATTCTTTTCTAACAGTTCGCATGTGTATGATTATCAGTTTAAATTTAATCGTGGCAACTCAGTGACTCAGTGGATAGAGTTCTAGACTTGGAATCAAGAAGAACTGAATTCAGATCTTACCTCAGTCACTTATTAGTTTTGTGTGGGCTTGGGTAAATCACTTCACCACTCCGCTTTAGTTTCCCGATCTATAAAATGGGGATAATGATAGCACATGTTTCATAATGTTGTTTGGAGGAGTAAACGTAATAATATTTGTAAGGTACTTTTCAAACCTTAAGGTGATAGATAAGTCATCATGATCATTACTATTTTTATCAGTAATGATTTGGTAAAAGTTATAGCTTCCTTCAATCTGTTTTCAGCCATTAGGGTTTATTGTTTGTGGAAAGCTTGTGTTCTGACAGGGCACCAGGTGAGGAATGGGGCTGATGTCTTGTTTTCCTCACTTCCTTTCTCTTCCTCTGTGGCTTCCATATAGGATTCAACTTCCCTTCATTTCCCTTCTCCTGTCTCTCCTGTAGGTTTGTTAAAAATCGTCTTCCACCTTGAGCAGGTAATGGGAGGTTTACTTACATGTGCTTATAGTAATATTTTATGTTTTTTAAATATCTTGTCACTGCAAAAATGTTCAGTAATTGTCTTTCTATCTAATGTTTTAAGATACTTTAATGCAGAGGTGTCAAGCTTGAGATCTATGGGTCTCCAGCAGCCCCCAAAACTTGGTGGTGTGGCCAAAACCAGATTAAAATGTAACTGGGAAATGTTCAACAAAATAAAATAAAATACATCATAACATAAATAATATTTTGACTTTGAGACCATTGTTTTAAAAAAACTTTTTTGAAAGAAACAAAATGTGGTCATCTTAATACTCAGTAGAACAATCAAGCTGGATGGAAACAGAGACCCCATAGTGCTTTTGGAAACTATTCAGGAAATGTACAGTGGATGACAGATGGAAATGTGAAAAATTTCAGTCATCCTTGATATTTCTGAAGGAAAGAAAAAGAAAATAATTTGAACTGTCTTGAAAGAAATGCTTCCAAATTATTTTCTGTCAGCTATTCCAGATGGCCTGATACTTTTCTACTGGAGTTGATGTCATCTCTTAAGTACCTGAAGGGAAACAAGGGAGTCTCTATTCCAGAATATGGATCAAGGAGAGATTCTCTGCAGCCATGTGTTTTGGGTGGTGCCACATGTCTATCTGACTGATCGTCTATATCAAAAAACTTATGCAGGGTGCAAACTCTATGATTTAAAAAAAATTACATGGAAGAATAAAAAGTTTTCATGCAAATATTTGTACATGTATGAATAATAAATATCTTCAAATGGAGTGTTTCCTAAATTTAATGTTATTTTCTAGAAAACATTTTGTAAAAATGTTGCTTATTCATTAAAGAAGCAAGCTAAATTGCTATAGAATTTTATTTTAAAACATATGATTTTCAGCTTTTGAAGGGCAAAGAGTCAATTTTCTTGCTGCCTTTATCACAGCATAATTTTTGCTCTTCAGTTTTCCTGTTGTTAAGCTAGAAATACTAATAGTGATGCCTTATTTTTTTTATGAGGTTGGCAGCAATAGTTTAATTCAACAAGAACTTATAAAATAACTTCTGTGTGCTAGAATTCACACCTCTCTGTGTTCTGGGGATTCAGAGTTAAAAACTAAATAGTCCCTGCCCTCAAAGAGCTTACAATCTTCTGGTGAGATTCAACATGTAGGTATGTAAATATAATGTATGTTCGCTTCAACTATCCTCATACTGAGAATAGTCTCATGAGTTACAATAATTGTTTTTCCGTGCAGGAATGTAGATAGTTCAACTTTAATAAGTTCCTTATGATTTCTTTTTCCTGTTTACCTTCTCATGCTTCTCTTGCTTTTTGTATTTGAAAGTTCTGTTTTTTTTTCAACAACAATTGTTCAGTTATGTCTTTTTTTTTCCAACAAGAATGCTTGAAAGTCCTCTATTTTGTTGAATGACCACATTTTCCCCTGAAGCATTATACTCAGTTTTGCTGGGTAGGTGATTCTTGGTTTTAATCCTAGTTTCTTTGACCTCCAGAATATCATATTCCAAGCCCTTCAATCCCATAATGTAGAAGCTGCTAGATCTTGTGTTATCCTGATTGTATTTCTACAATACTCAAATTATTTCTTCCTGGATCCTTGTAATATTTTCTCCTTGACCTGGGAACTCTCAAATTTGGCTATAATATTCCTAGGAGTTTTCTTTATGGAATGTTTTTCAAGAGACAATCAGTGAATTCTTTCAATTTCTATTTTGCCCTCTTGTTCTAGAATATCAGGGCAATTTTCCTTGAGAATTTCTTGAAGGATGATTTCTAGACTCTTTTTTTGATCATGGCTTTCAGGTGGTCCAATAATTTTAAATTCTCTCTCCTGGATCTATTTTCTAGGCGAGTGGTTTTTCCAGTGAGATATTTCACATTGCCTTCTATTTTTTTTTCATTTGTTTGGATCTGTTTTATAGTATCTTGATTTCTCATAAAGTCATTAGCTTCCATTTGCTCTAATCTAATTTTGAAGGAACTATTCTCTTGAATAAGTTTTTGAAATTCCTTTTCCATCTGGTCAATTTGACTTTTTAAGGCATTTTTCTTCTCATTGGCTTTATGGACCTCTTTTGCCATTTGAGTTAGTCTATTTTTTAAGGTATTATTTTCTTCAGTCAGGCTGTTGACTCTCTTTTCATGATTTTCTTGTATCATTTTCATTTCTCTTCCCAATTTTTCCTCTACTTCTCTTACTTGATTTTCAAAATCCTTCTTGAGCTCCTCCACGGCCTGTACCCAGTTCAGATTTTTCTTGGAAGCTTTTGATGTAGGAGTTTTGACTTTGTTGACTTCTTCTGGTTCCATGTTTTTATCCTTTTTATCCCCAAAAAAGGATTGTATGGTCTTACTGTGCTTCCTCTGTTTGCTCATCTTGCCAGCCAATTACTTGACTTTTGAGCTCTTTGCCATGTAGATCTCTGTTTCCAGAGTAGAGAGAGCTGTGTCCCAAATTGCTGGTATTTTCACAGTTTTCAGAACTGTGAGGAGGGCAAGCCCTCTCTACAGCCACCATAAGCTCTGGCACACTGGCATTCCTCACCCCAGGTCCTCCACCCAAGACTGAAACCCAGATCCAAGCAGGTCAAAGCAAGAGAAATTACCCTTTGAATGGTTGCTTAGTCCCCCTAAGATCTGCAGGCCAGGAGCTCCTGAGGCAGCCACACAGCAGCAGTTGCAACCACTGCCACCTCTCACCCAGAGGCAGGGGCTGGACTGCCCTCTTCTCTTACCCTGGATTAACAGGGTTCCCCACTGACCTTTTACTTTCTCTTTGGAGTTTATGGGTTGAGAAGTCTGGAAAATTGCCACAGTTGCTGGTGATTCACTCTGCTGAAGTCTGCTATGGTTGGTTGGTCGGGGCTGCTGGTCAGGCCTGCCCCAGGTCTGGGACCGTGCAGCTCATGTGGGACTGTGCTCAGCTCTCAGCCCTGTGCAACAGACCCTTCGTGTCACCCTGCCAGGCTTCATTCAGCAGGAGATTTGTTTCTCTCTGTCACTTTGTGAGTTCTGTAGCTCTAAAATTTGTTTAGAATCATTTTTTACAGTTATTAGAGGTGATTGGAGTGGGAGCTCAGCCAAGTTCCTGCTTTTACTCTGCCATCTTGGCTCTACCTCCTGCTCATCATTTTTGTAGTATAATAGTAGTCCATCATAATCACATACCACAACATGCTCAGCCATGCCCCACTTGATGGGCATTCCCACATCTTCTTATTCTTTACCCCCAGAAAAGAGCTGCTATAAATGTTTTTGTGCCTATAGGTCTTTTTCCTTTTTGTTTTTTTTATCTCTTTCAGGATATAGACCTAGTAGTGGTAAGGGTATGCAGAGTTTCATAGCCCTTTGGGCATAGTTCCAGATTGCTCTATGGAATGGTTGGATCAATTAAGCTGAGTTGTTCTTTTCTCAAGGGGAGATGTTTTATGTATTTTTCTTGGTTAGCATGAGACACAATGGTGGAGAAACAAGTCACTGTTTTTATTAGAATAGGACAAAATTTGTTCAGAGCCTTAAAGGACAATCTGAGGTAAAACATAGCGACTTTGGTTTGTACAATGTGGTAGGGAACATTGTTGTGAGAATATAATTTCTTTAAAAGACCAGTTTCTACCCCCACTGTCCTTAATGCCCAGTTTCTTATGTTGTATCCCAAACTTTATCCCAGGTTTAAAAATGGAGTACTCACTAATCACTGCCAAATTTTTAGAATGCCTCAAATGCCAGATCTGTCCCAGGCCCAGCTGCCTGTCCTAATAGCCTCTATTAAAACTGATGTGAGGTGTGACAGTTTTAAAACATATATATCTTGATAAAATGGGGTCCCCAGAAAGTTTCTTCTCTAAGTCCTTTCTCTGTTGGACTCCATCACCTTTTCAGAGGTGACCTGGTAAACCCTGCCACTATGGTCTAAAACTCCCTTCTTACCATGATCTATGCAGTAGGGTCTCTTAGCCTTTTTTTGTGTGTGCCATGGACCCTCTTGGCATTCTGGTAAAGCCTATCGACCCCCTCCCCAGAATAATATTTTAAGTGAATTTTTTTTTAAATATCAAAGGATTACAAAAGAAACTGATTTTGCAGAAATAAAATTTTCAAAATATTTTTAGAAAGAAGTTCACAGACTTGTTGAAAGGTTGATGGTTACCAAATTAAAAACCTTTCAATTTATAGGAAAATTATTATGACAACTATCTCCATACTTGGATAAATTCATGATCCATTTTTGTGTACAATCCTAGGTGCTGATTGTGGCCCATCTACATTGTCTCATTCTGTGTGATTCTTGTCCAATATCTTCCTGTAAAATCTCTGCTGGAGGTCTAGATTTTTTTCCATCTTCTACAGTGCCCACCTTTTTGTTGAAATTACCAAGTAGCAACGTATATGTTGACTTCAATGGATGTTGCTGATTTCTGTATTAGAATTTCTCTCTTCATTCTCCGCAAAAAGTCTTGCTACATAAGTTGTAGTCATCTTAATGGTGATCTGTTGCTTGAGCACCCTATATAAACTGCTGTATATGATACACAGACCAATCAATTACCCCTTGAAATTATATTTATCATTGCCTTTGTATGCATAAATTAAATGAACTCCTTTAGTTGTTTCTTTGAGGAAAGCTTGTATGCTAGGCTTTTATTTAACTACAACTTCTGTGTCTTCTGGTTTAATTTACCAAGTGAGAAGTTAACAGGGTATGGTTCAGTTCTAATGCTAACCCATTAGTCATTTGACAAAGATTACACATTAGAAGTAATAGCAGTTAAAGTCTGTAGCTCTAAGAACTGTGTAATTTTTAATACCTTCACTTTCCTTTTCTACCACCCTGATCCTGTTGAAAGGAATGCAAGAGACTGAGGGTCATCTTGTATGGCCCATACCATGCCCATAATTCATCTATTTTATGAGTTGCCTGGCCAAAAATTGACCTTCTAGAGGTTAATCTTCTGGTCATTGACTTCTCTGTACTTATTTAGGCTGACCTGTTGATAGTAAACATAGTTGGCTGCTTGGCCAGTACCAGAAGCCTTTGCCAGCTTGGTAGAATCTGCCAAAGCTTGTCTTCCATTGGCATAATCTTTGACAACCCAGAATCACCTTCAGACTACAGTAGGACATTGAAATAGGGCTTTTGTGGAGGCTGAACCACTTCAAAACTCACTGTTCTACCCAACCTCACTATAGTACCCTCTTTTGCCACAGGCTTCCAATGATGTTTGCTTTTTCTGGGGCATTTATTTATATGGAGACATTGTACTGATAGAAATGAAGTATCCAAACTAGTTAAACATTTTCACAACCAGTTTCATTATGATTCCTCCAAGAATCCCTCCAAATCCTAATTCCTGTTGTAAACATATTGCCTCAAAATAGGACATCTTATTAGTTCTGGGAGTAGGCCTCAGCTGATTTGGGATTCAGTGGCTATTGAAGAATTTATTCATTTGGGTTGCAATCCCAAGCTAATTCTTAGTCAATTAATAATCTCCATGATTAATGGTGGGCTATTGGTGATGCCACCACATATTCCCTTTAACTGGTATCTGATTAACTCCCATGTCCTTTCCTCAGGAGAGAACATCACATGATCCTTGATAAAGAATGACAGAAACAGATAGTATATAATTCCTGTGGTGCATGATTGGCACTTCAAAAACTCATCTTTTACATCATAGGCTGGCCTCAGGACAACCTCCAAAAAGGAGACTCTCCCAGTTGAGTTAACACTGTTGCTTACCTTGCATAAGTTTCCTGTGCCAAGGAATAAAAATAAATAGGGAAAGGGTTGCAGAAGGAGTCTTCCCCAAATATTATATTTCACACTCTTTCCCCACTTAGTCCCTGGCAGCTGTTATCTTCCCTCACTATGTCCCCTGTGGTAACAACACACTCTGAAACCATTTGCCTTTCTATCACTTCCAGGATCACATATAAAATCCTCTATTTGACTTTTAAGGCACTTCATAACCTGGCACCTCTTCACCTTCTCCTTACAGTCCCTCATTTACTATGGGATCCAGTAACATTGGCTTCCTTGCTGTCCTTCACACAAGACTCTCCATTTCCTAGATCAAGGCTTTTTCACTGGCTGCCTCTCATACCCACAATTCTTTCTGCCATCATCTCTTGCCTCCTGATGGTGCTGGCTTCCTTCAAGGTTTAGCTAAAATCCCACCTTCTACAAAACATCTTTCTCATCCCCTTTGAGGTGACACCCCTCTCCCAGTGGATTCCCTTATCTCTGTTGATTGTCCTGTATATAACTGAATGAATATCATTATCCTTATGTTGTCTTCTGCAGTGGGCTGTGAGCTCCTTGAGGGCAGGGATTGTCTTTTCCCATTCTTTGAATCCCCAATGCTTAGCACAGTTCTTGGCAAGTTGTTGGTACTTGATAAATATTTGTTGTTCTTCCTTTGTTCTCATAGAGGACCAATGACCTCAGGAGGGTGATGTCTTGACTTGCAAGTGAATTGGATTTAAGTGAGGCAGGGCTGTACACAGTCATCACTCTTTCCTTAAGGGTCATCTGAGTCCAGTGGCAAAACATAGGTCAGGATTGCCTGGGCGAATTGAATGAAGATTCTTTAGCATGCTAATATACCTGGAGAAATATATCTCTGTGCTGATCCAGGGGAGCAGGCACATGTACATGAGTGTGTGTATGTGTGTGTGTGTGTGTGTGTGTGTGTGTGTGTGTGTGTAATGGGGTATGAGGATACTACCAATCCTCTGAATATAGAGAGAAGAGAAAGATATGGCCACCTGATAAATGTTTATTGAGGGATTGAATAACTTTTTATTTTAGTACCGTGTAGAAGTAGTCTCTAGGGTGCTAGGACAAGTACACATTTTCACATTGCTCAGCTTCTAATGAGCTTACAGCATTGAAGGGTCTGTTGTTGGCCAAGTCACTATGTAGTTCATATCCTTGACAGTTCACCTTCCTTCCATCTCCAGGTCTCCAGGTACAAGCTAGCTCTATGCCCTCTCCTAAACCCTTGGAGAGGCAGGCACCCTTTCTGTGAGAGTCCCTAAATTCTCCCAAACTCATGTCAAAAGTACTTTCTTTATAGGCACAGGAAGTTCTAACTCTAAGGATTAAACAGTCAGTTAAACAATCCACAAGCACGTACTAAGTACCTGCTGTGTTGCAGACATTGTTATATGCACTGAGAGGACCCTTGACTCTGCTTGCAGAAATTCAAACTCTCTTTTCTTCTTGACTTCATAATCATTCCATCAACTCACTTGGTTTACCTGGACTGATCTCATCTATGTCACCACTTCCTAGTTCCACTCCTACACTTCTGCTTTCTCTTTTTTTCTATATTCAGAGGATTGGTAATATCCTCATACCCCATTACACACACACACACACACACACACACACACACACACACACACGTGTTCATGTACATGTGCCTGCTCCCCTGGATCAGCACAGAGATATATTTCTCCAGGTATATTAGCATGCTAAAGAATCTTCATTCAATTCACCCATCCTGCCTTTTTTCCATTTTCATAGAAAATAATCACCCACTGGCAGCTTAATTATACTTCCATCTTTCTATATCTCCAGCCAGATTGGACATGCCCTGAAACCCACTGTAATTAGTGAGGAGAGATTTCTCATTGGAGAGCTTCTCTACACATTCTATATGTGAGCCAATTGTCCCTTTAATGGTATCATCAGTGTCGCTGTGTGGTATCAGCATGCTTGGGGCCTCTCCAAGGATTACACGAGGAGTGAATTAGGCTACAGATGATATTTCCCATGCTGTAGGGGGATCGCTTTATAAAACTAAGATGAAGGTAACTGTGAATGCTTGTTATGGCTTTAGCAAGAGTAGGAGCAAAGGTTATTGTCTGTTTTCCATCAAACCAGTGTGTCTCCTGGGCTGATAGGGATGATTTACTTCTCTATTTTATCACTCTTACTGACTCCATTTACCATCACACAATTCCTTTGGGTCCTTGAATGTGACATTGGCAGTGCCTGATGGCCTAATTCACTTTTGTTTTTCACTAGAGTCTTGCTTATAGGAATAGATATTTCCTTTTTATATGTAGCTTTAAAAAAAATTATCTACAAATCTCATAAAATCTCACAGAATCTTTGACTTGCACGTGATATTAGCTATCACCTAGACCAATCTCTCATTCAGTGCAGGAATCCCCTCTAGACCACGCCTAGCCTATGGCCATCCAGATTCTGTTTGAATACTTCTAGTAAAAAGAAGCTTAAGGAAGTCCATTTGTGACCATTTTTAAAAATATCATCAATGTAGATGACCTTTGAGGTCATCAAATCCAATCCCCCTAATTTTACAAATGAGAAAACTGAAGACCAGAGAAGTCAGTAACTTGCCCAACTTTATCCTGGTCATTTGTTCAGTCATTTTCAGTCATGTCCAGATCTTCTTGACCCTATTTGAGGTTTTCTTGGCAAAGATACTGGAGTAGTTT
>CM053588.1:84325963-84373495 GCA_028646515.1 Pseudochirops corinnae | reverse complement strand
AGATACTGGAGTAGTTTACCATTTCTTTCTCCATCTCATTTAACAGATGAGGAAAGTAAGGAAAACAGGGTTAAGTGACTTGCTTAGGGTCACACAGCTAGTAAGTGTCTGAGGTCAGATTTGAACTCTGGAAGATGAATCTTCCTGACTCCAGGCGTGGCACTCTGTCCACTGCACTGCCTCGCTGGCCTCTATCCTGGTTGCAACTGGCTAAAGATGATGTTACTTCCGCTAAAGATGATGTTACTTCCCATGCCTGGAGGAGCAGAGCTGAGTTTTGAACCCAGTTCTCCTTACTATTCAATATGTTTCTCATTGTACCAAAGTGCTCCTCAACTCTATGTCTATTGTACATCTTCTTTCTTATAACCCTTCTCCTTCTTTCTTGATAACAAGCATGGATCCCTTAGGAATCAGCATCTCTGACGTATAATCCTCGTGGCCTCAGGATCTAGTTCTTATTCATCATTTGCCCTAATGGGATACTCACTGGTTTCTCTCCAATGTCTATATCCTATATGAGAATCTAATTTTAGAAAACTTCTCTGAGCAGTTCCATGAGTACAATTATTCTTTGTTTCAGGCAGCAGAAGAGGGGACTATTTTTAGGATTATGCTTGAGATAACTAAGAAGTATGCAATGTGCATGTATGTAACAGTGTTGGTTCTAATTTTTAAGGTAGAAGATGGTATGCGTTGGTTTTCTCTTCTGAATTAAAACATTTAAAACCTCACTAAGTATGGTTCCTTGTCACTCATTTTATTGTTTGTCCATATTGAAGGGAAATGTATCTGTTCACTTAGTGAGTCATCTAGCCAGGCTTCAGGGCCTCTTATCAAATGAAATATTTTTTCTTTTCTTTTTTCTTTTTTGCTTTTTGGAAGGGGAAAGGCAGGGCAGTTGGGGTTAAGTGACTTGCCTAAGGTCACATGGCTAGCAAGTGTTAAGGGCCTGAGTCCGGATTTGAACTCACATCCTCCTGACTTCAGGGCTGGTGCTCTATTCACTGTACCACCTAGCTGCCCCATGAAATATTTTTTCTGAAAAGTTATTATCGTAATGCCTGGCACATAGTAGGTGTGTGTAAATGCTTATTCCTTTTTCCTTGAAGACGGCCTAACATATGCACGGTCAGCTCTTAACTGGTTCTATTAACCACAAAGACTATGAATGGTCTACTGGACAATATATTTGGATGATCAGTAGTTATTTTTCCACATTTGGCATAATTACTTTTGAAATTCCTACTGGTAACAGCAGAAAGATAGCCATGGAATCTTCTCTGTGGGGGAGACTTCTTAAGTTAATAATAACATACCCTGTGGTTTCTATCGATCAACAAACATTGATGAAGCACCTACTATATGCCAGGCGCTTTGCCAGGCCCCGCAGATACCAATACAAAATTGAAACACTCTTTGTCTTTAAGGAGCTCAATGGATAGAACACCAGGCCTAGAGTCAGGAGGATCTGAGTTCAAATCAAATCTCAGATACTTATTAGCTTTAGGACCCTGGGCAAGTCACTTAACCTCTGTCTGCCTCAGTTTCCTCATCTGCATAATGGAAATGATATTAGCACCTATCTCAGAGTGTTCTTGTGAGGATCAAATGAGATACTTGTAAAGCACTTAACACAGTATTAGGCACTATAGAAAAACTATTTATCATTGTTATTAATGTTATTCTATCAGTATATACAATTTGTACACATAAAAAGGGATACAAAATGGGGTAATTTTGAAGCAAGACGTTAGCAGCTGAGTGTGGGGATCTGGAAGGCTTCATGTAGAAGGTGGTATTTGAGCAAGGGTTTGAAGGAAGTTAGGGATTCTAAAGAATGTGTGCTAGTATCAGGAAAAACATG
Organism: Pseudochirops corinnae; assembly: GCA_028646515.1. NCBI lineage: Eukaryota > Metazoa > Chordata > Mammalia > Diprotodontia > Pseudocheiridae > Pseudochirops > Pseudochirops corinnae. The sequence continues at coordinate 84,371,628 of CM053588.1, read as the reverse complement.
GAATGCTATGGAACTCTGTGGAAGAAACCTCCCCCTGAGCTCAGGAAACCGATTTAAACCTGTCTCCCTAGTGAGTCTCTGGGCTTCAAAGTTGCTATTCTTTCTCTCTGTCTGTCTCTTTGTCTCATCTCTGGCTCTGTCTCTTTCTCTCTGTGTTTCTGTCTGCTAGTAGAAATTCTAACTCTGTGTATGGCTCTCTCTGTATCTGTCTCTCCCTGTGTCTGTCTCTCCCTTTGTCTCTCTCTGTGTCTCTCTGTTTCATTGTCGTCCCCTTCCTCTATCATTAGGGAAAAGTTTTGTTTTTACACTGATAGTAGTCTTGTCCTTTACCGTTCTAATGGCTTGCTGATCTCAGTGGATGCAAAGAAGTGACTAATGCCTTTAGTTGCACTTTTGCCCCCTTCTTCTCCCTTTCCAAGATTCATGGGCATCAACTATATTAAAAAGCTCAGTGGGCTGGATTAGAGGGAATGAAATGTAAGTTTTCCACAATTAAAAAATACTAATCATAATAAGCAAACCCTCAGGCTGACTTAAGTTTGGATTGATTCTTTAACTCAGTAACTTTTGTACACTGACGTTTCAAAAGAAAGGTTTGGGGAAAATACATAATGTAATTAGACCTATGACGGAAGTGTTTGTACCTTGGCCAAAACTTTTCAGGCTAGCAAGATGTTATTTGAGCTTAAACTGTCTGTCGGAAAGCTTTCATGTTCAAGTGTCAGGATTAAGACAACATTGTGTAGTAAAATGTGTCTGTGAAATACAAATGCTCTTGTCTCAATATTGTTTTTTGTGAGTACATCTCTGACCTGAACAGCTGATGTACAAAAGGTTATGACGTTTTCAAACTGTCCCCCACACACTGGCAAAATTTTTCCCTGGGGACTCTGCTGGTTGTCCAAGTTTGAGGTCTGACACTGAACCTAAGGGTCAAAGCAAAACTGATTCTATTTATGGTTTTTGTTTTTTGAGGAGGAAAGCATGAAAAAAATTCTGAGATAAAGATTATTCCTTATTAGTCTGCAAATTCACTTTTGAATGGGCAGGGAGACCCACTAAGCTCCACCAGTTCTTCAGTAGGACTGCAGTGATGTTCACTTATGGCTTTGTACTTGATCTTTGGGTTGCTGTCAGGAGTCCAGGCAGATGACTGGGCCAAATGAAATAACCAGACGGGTGGATTTCAAGTCATTAAAACAACTTAATAACTCAAGATTGCAGACACATTGTCAAGGCTGGAAAGCTGATTTGTGGGTGTTGGTAGATGAATGATAAAGCATGGAGTCTAGTGAGGATTACATAGTGGCTTATAGTCTAAACAGGGTGCTGAGATGCAAAAAAGCAAAGGAGACCTTCAAATTAACATGATGTCTCAATGAAGGATGGAAGGAAATTCATTCTATTTCAGTAGAGTGGTTCTGAGGCTATTTCTTGTAGTCAATAATAGAAAGAAAAAAATATTTACCAGAGAGTCCCAGTGTCAATTTTTTTTTCTAGCAAAGGGTAGCAATTTTTAAGCCCCTATTCTCCTGCATCTACACCAAGTGTCTATTACATGAGATTTAGGTCAGAGGAATTAGGGAATTTTCTTTAGCAGCTGGGATATCTGAATATGCAGGAACCTTATAGGGTCTAGAATGTTTTAACGCTCTCTCAGAGTCTGCCGCCTAAGCCTAATAAACAAGAGAGCTGAAAAGAGCACAGCAATGGTAGTTGAGACTCCTGAATTCTAGCCCAGGCTGTGCCCCCAAGTAGCATCAGTGGCTTTAATCACATGATCTTAAGCCTCATTTTCCTTATCCATCAAATGGAGATAATGATACTTGTTCTCCTTATCACACAGAAATGTTGGGGAGGATAAATAAGTTAATAGATGTGAAAGTGCTTTGAAAAGTTGAAATTACTGTACAAGTATAAGGTATTATTATTATCATCCCAGAGATTTAATAATAGCTTGCCCCATACTTGTTCCACCCTCTTCCCCACCCACAGAGACAGTGTCTATATCTTACTCAAATATTGAGCTGCCAAGCTCCTGGGGGTAGGAGGGTATTACTATCAAGTGGGTTAAACTCAGATTTTCATTTGCCAGAAAATTGTTGTATTAGAATTGCCTAAGCTTGTTTTCATGTGACAGACCATGATCAATGTTATATTTTTATAGATACATGATATATATGACGTTGTGAAGATCTTAGATCTAAAATTCAGAGAGACTCCAGAGGGCTCTTAGTCTAGAACCCTCTCACTTTACAGATGTGGAACTGAGGCCAAAGGACATTGTGATTTGACCGGGATCCCATAAGTAGTGAGTGGCAGACATGAGATATGAACTCAGACTCTAGGGTCAGTCATCTTTCCGCTGAGCAAAATTAAATTAATTAAATTAATCTTTCCACTGGTCATCCATTGATGACCCACACTGCAAAATAACCCTGGGTATTCTCTTTGCTGCTCTTAGAAGATATTTACGTCATGTCCAATACACCTTGTTTTTTGTGGGTTTTTTTTGACATCAATTAGAAAGAGACAAGAGCTTTATGGCAAAAAAATGTATTTCATTTGGAATCTATTAGAAATTAAACAAAATTTGGTTGCTGTTCTCTTTGTGTTGAACACATACAGCTATATTGTGAGTTGGATGGGCAAAAATATGTTGTTGAATTTGACTTTCTGGGAAAGGACTGCATTTAATAATATCAAAGTGCCTATTGAGAAACCAGTATTTGAGAATTTACAGCTCTTCATGCAGGGCAAGGATGCAGAGGATGATCTGTTTGATAGACAATACATTAACCTTGAACAAGCATTTTCAGAATCTGATGGACGGATTGGTAACCGGGGTGTGCGGGACTTATAATGTATCCATCACACCACAGGAACAATTGAAAGCACTGACCGATACTGAAGACAATATAGCAGCTGAAATTTTGTCTTACAAGTGAGCAAACCAGGTAGCAGCCATTCTATGCAACCATCAGCCAACAACTCCCCAAGACTTTTGAGAAGTCCATGCAAAATCTCCAAAGACTGATGCTAAAAAGGAGCAGCTAGCTATAGCAAAGCAGGAGCTAAAGAGAGCAAAGGCTGATGCCAAAGTGAGAAAGGATGATTCTTCACAAGAATCATGTGATCAACAAGAAAAAAACTGCTGGCCAAATTAGAAGAACAGATCGTAAAGCTGCACACCCAAGCCACAGACCAAGGAGCAAACAAGCAGGTTGCCCTAGGCATATTCAGATTCAGCTGTGAGGATCCCAGGATTGGCATCATGTAGTGTAAGAAGCTTGGGGTGCTAGTGGAGAAGATTTATAATAAAACCCAGAAGAGAAAGTTTCCCTGGGCAATTACTATGGCAGATGAAGAGTGAATTCTAAGCTAGAATTTCTGTATCAATTTTTGAATCTTTGGGGTTTGATTTTCAGTGATTAAACAACATTGGTAGGAATTTTGTACAATGATGCTAAAGATGTTTTCAATTCTGCAAAAAGAAAAAAGGAAAGTAATGTAAAAACCCCCCAAACCCTGTATGTTTGCCACTTGTGATGAGGACAGGTTGGGAGGGGGAGAAGGAGGGAAGTATTCTATTTCTTTCGTTTACACAGATATAGTTTCAAGTTATAATTTGTTTGCGTTTAAGTATTTAATGACAGCCATACATCTAGAACAGAACTCTCATCTCTGTGAATGAAACATCTTCTAGGTATTCAGGAGACGGACCTTCCCTCCTTCATTGTCCCATTTAGCCCACATTTATACCGAGGGAATAAAGGAGTCAATCAGTCACTAGTTAGTGCATAAACATTTATATTTATATATTGATTTTAGTTTTAGAAATAGCTAGTAGATCACTTTGACTTGTAGGGAGACACTGGCAAGAAATGTCTAGAAAGATGGGTTAGAATTAGATTGCATGGGACTTTAAATGCCTGCTAGGTGGCAGACACTAGAAAGGCTAGCCGACCCTGGGAATTAATCACATTGCCTTTAGGACTTGGTCTTAAGATCATATAGCTGCAGCCAACAATAGAACATGCCCCGTGTATACAGGAATCCTCTGTGTACGTGGGAGGGGGGAAGGTGTCAGGGTAGAGAAGACTATGGAAGGGTGTTGAAGAGAGGAAGCATAGAAAATGCTGGAGAATTTCCACTTTGAAATAAACTTCTCCGATCTAGTTTGTTCCTCTTTTACCTTCTGTAGTCCCAAGCAGGAAAGGATGGAGGTTAGGAGTTGGAACCAGGAAGACGTGAATTCAAATCTTACCTCAGATCACTGCTACCACTGTTCCTCCTAGCTAACATTGACATAGCACCTACTTTGTGCCAGGCACTGTGCTAAGAGGTTTGTAAATATTATCTCATGTTATCCTCACAAAAAACCCATGAAGGTACGTGCTATATCCTATTTATTCCCATTTTACAGATGAGGGAATTGAAGCAAATAGAGGTTAAGTAAAGTGCCCAGGGTCAACCAGGCAGTGTCTGAGGGTTGGATATGAACTCAAAATACTTTACAATTCCAGGGCTTATTGCATATGCAGGCTATCTCCCCTTCTGTCTCTTTGGAGATTACCTGGGTAAGTCATTTAATCTCTCTCAGTCTGTTTACCCATCTGCAAATGGGGATCATAATAGCAGCTTACTCATAGAGGTGTTGTTATGATCAAATGAGATAACATGTGTATGGTGTTTTGCAAATCTTAAAATGCTATATAAAAACTAGGTTTGAGGCAACACAAGGAGATGGGAAATTGAATGCCAAGTTTTGGAAATAGCTAGTGGGCCACTTTGACTTGCAGGGAGACACTGATAAGAAATATCTGGAAAGATGGGTTAGAATTAGATTGCATGGGACCTTAAATGTAAGCCTTAGGATTTTTTTTTTTTTACTTTTTCTTAGAGGCAAAAGGAAGCCACTGAAGATTTTTAAGCAGAAGGAAAGGGAATAAGCTCCTACTATGTGCCGGCCACTGTGCTAAGCATTTTCCAAATACTATCCCATTTAATCCTTCCAACAACCCTGGGAGATAGGTGTTGCTATTATCCCCAGTTTACAGTTGAGGAGACTGAGACAGAAAGAGGTTGAGTGCCTTTTCCAGGGTCACACAGCTAGGAAGTGTCTGAGGCTAGATTTGGACTCAGGTCTTTCTGCCTCCAGGTCCAGCAGTCTATTCACTACATCACATAGTTGCCTAGCAGAAGAATGGCATGGTCAGTATTGTGGAAGGTTACTAAGCATAGGTTAAGGCCAGATTGTAGATCACTTATGCATGATTTGGAAGGAAAATTTTCCCTCTTTGCATGCACATGGTTTCCAACTACCCTTTCTTTCCCTTAGAATGCTGTATAATTATGTTTGATGACTTTAAACCATTCTACTGATTCCACCTAATTACTCTGAAGTCCTGGCCAGCAAACTGCGGAAGAGCTTGTTAACCAGTTAATACAATGAGAATTGGGTCTGGGGCTGCACCGAGAAATCGGACATGACATGAAAAAAGGAACGGAGATCATATTGTCAACTAAGCTTCCTTTATGGGGAGCATAAAGTAGCCCACCCTAAAAAGAGCATCCTAAGCCAACATGGCTCCCTTAAAGGACCAAACCCCGCCTTCTGCTCTCCCCCTCCTTCAGCACATGTGTTCTTAGTTTTATTATTTTTTTAAGAAAGAAAAAGCAAAGGCAGTTTTCTGGGCCAGTGAGGATGGCAAATGATCTGTATATAAATTGGCTTATGGGGCCTTTGAGATGATCCGTCAGCACCTTCCAGAGAAAATGCCCAGATGACACACCACAAGATTGAGGGGTATCCATGTGAATTAGAGAAATTCAGTCTCCGGGGAGCTTCTTGAGGCCACAGTATGTCAGATAAAGGACCTGGGGGATGGGTAGATTGATCCAGAAAACATATAAGATTAATGGCTGTTGGGTACTAGTGTAACCACTGAGCACATGGTGTTTGGAAAAAGTCATTCGATTTTTTTTTTTCATATGGAAAAAGAATAGAGTAATGGTCATGGAAAAAAAGTGAGGTCATAGGAAATCTTCAAAAAATGTGCTGGAAAAAACTAGGCCTTTATGAGTTTAGCATGAGGACTCTGTTCTTACCACCTGAGGAGAGGGATTGGCACAGTCTAAGGAGAGACTTGTGTTGGGTTCTTGGCAGGAATCCCGTTGTTATGTTAATAGTCCTTTGCCTGAGTGTTAGGGCTACTCTGCATAGACATTTTACAGAAGGGCAAATTCCCAGCAACCCCTGGTACTTTGTCCAGTGAGCTGGTAACGGAGCCTGAGGGTCCATAGATGCTAAGCATTAATTAACAATGAAGTAGTTTGCATAAAGAATAATACTTTCGCTATATTATCTCACATAGAAAGGCAGCAAGGTATAGTAGAAGGAGAACCTGCCTTAAAGTTAAGTGGTTTTCTAACACATCTGGTCTCTGGGATCCTGGGCAAATTACTGAGCTGCTCAATGTTCTAGGCAAAGCTCCAAGACTATAGGTTGTAGAAAACCATTGACTTTGGTTGGTAGAGGGAATTTCTTCATTTGATAGTTCCCTATGTCAGTGAAATCACCAGCCTAGTCCCAAACTTTCTATCTCATTACTTACACTCCTTACCTCATGGGAGTATTGTGGAAATAGTGCTTTGTAAGACATAAAATACTATATAAATGCCAGCTAGTAAGCTCATTCGATCCCCATGACAAGTCCTTCAGTTAAAAGTATTACTATCCCCATTATGCAGATGAGGAAACTGAGCCTTAGAAAAGGGAATGTCTACCCAAGGCCACACAACTAAAACTTGAGAGAGTCAAATTTGAACCCGAGTTTTCTAACTTCAAATCCAGGCTACTTCTTACTATGTGGGGCCTCTGAGTGAAATTTGTACTAATTACAGAACTCTCCATCTCGGCCCATAGTTACTTAAAGTAACCTAGGCGTATTATTAGTGTCATTGTGAATAAAACATCAGGTAAGGCATTTTCCATATATGTACACAGGGAATTCTGACTCATCTTTAAAATAGTTGGTAATAGTCTATAGAATCTGTTAATCCATAAAGTGGATCTGCACAGGGAACTCTCAAAAGTCTGTTCCAATGGAGTAAGCTGTACTACCGAGTAAAGCTTAGGATAGACAGCGATCAATCCAGAATAGATTTCCTTTGTAACCCAGCATGATTAGAATCACAGAGTCTTAAATTTAGAAGGGCCTTTAGAAGTCAACTGATTGGTGCAGGTAGGTGGCACAGTGAATAAAGCACCAGCCCTGGAGTTAGGAGGACCTGAGTTCAAATCCAGCCTTAGACACTTGACACACTAGCTGTGTGACCTTGTGCAAGTCACTTAACCCTAATTGCCTTGCCTTCCCCCTTCCAAAAAAAGAAAAAAAAAAAGATTATCTGATTTCTTAATTCCTCTCTGCCAGATCCCTGACATTCTCTGCCAAAATACTTCTAGTGATGAGGAACTCATTTCCTTACAAAGTAGCCCATTCCATTATTTGACAGTTTTCTTTGATAGCAGGTTTTTCCTCATATGAAACCAAATCACCCACTTGTAACTTTTAGTTCTCGTTCTGCCCTCTGAAGTCATACAGAATACATTAGAACTGAGTGCCATGTTCCAGACATGGTCTGACCGGGTCAGTGAACAGTATACAGTAGACTTATGACCATCATTTTGCTAGACCAGGGGTGGGTTCCTCACCCCTGTTGGATACTGCTTTTATTAATGCAGCATACAATTCTGTGAGTTTTTTGTCACCCGCAATACACTGTTGATTCACATTAAGTTTGCCCCCAACTAATCACTCTAAGCCTTTTTAGTAATAATGATTGTTAAGATCTTCCCAACCTTTACTTGTTGATTGGTGATTCAGATTACTCTATTTATTTGTTTCTAGGTTAGATTTCATCTGGTCTATTTCAATTTTTTAGGATTGTGGTCCTTTTATCCTATATATTAGCTTTCCTGCCCAGCTTTGTGTTAATTGCACATGTGATGTAGGTACTTTCTATGTCCTTCCAATCACTTATGATAGTTAATTTTGCAAGGTTGAAATATGTCCACAATTTTAAACTATCTGTACTATGGCATACTCCATTAGAATGGACTTTTGAGAGTTCCCCGTACAGATCCACCTTATGCATTAGCAGATTTCATAATTATTGGCTATTTTGAAGAGGTAAGAAGTTCCAATGTATGTATATGGAATGTGATTTTTTTTTTCACACTGATGCTGATGATACTCCTAGGTTGCCAAACCAATTCTGTCATTCATTCAACAGGCCTTTACTCAGTATCCAATTTGGACCGGACACTATGCTAGACACTTAGAGAAGGACAGGAATCACAGTCCCAGCCCTCTTGTATTTTGTACTTTGTTAGGAAGCACCGCTGCATCCTTATTATGCCTCAGAGCCTAGGGCAGGTAGGCACGTTCTCACCTCTTGATGGACTGATTCTCAGGTGTCTGTTCCAGTACACTTACCTGGTTGTCCTACATCTCTGATCACTCCTTTGATGACTTTCCTGGCTTTCTTCTTTTGCCCTTCCCTTAATCACAGGTATTTCTCCAGTTTCTGTCCTTGGCCCTCTGCTCTTTTCTCTCTGTAATCATTCTCTCCATTACGTCACCTTCTTTCAGGGCTTCATCTGTCAACTCTACTTGGATGAGTCCCAAATCTCCATCTCCAACCCTGACTTCTCTCTCCTTTATACATGTGTCTGATGGCGCATCTCATCTTAAATGTCCTTCCATCACCCGAAACACAACATGCCCCAAATTGAGCTCATTGTCTTACACTGCACTCCCTCCTTGTACCCATCCCCCACCTCTGGTCGCCCTCCTCAAGTGTTCCATTTTTGTCAGCAGTGCCATCATCCTGGTCTCATAGGCTTAGAGTCATTGTGACATCTCTTTCTCCTTCATCTCTTATGTCCAATCTGTCACTAAATTCTCTTGCTTCATCCTTCACAATGCCTCTAAGACTTAACCCTTTTTTTATTCACACTTAGTACTGTCTCATTCCAGATCCTTCTTATCTCTTGTGTCCCCAGCACTTAGCACAATGCGGGGCTCCTTAGATGGATGATTTCTCTGCTTTTGACTAAAATCAGCACTCTCTGGTTCCTCCTATATAGCTCCAACAGACTGATCTTCAAAAACTTGCTCATTTATCATGTTGACCCCAGGCTCAATGCTTGTAGTGATTAAAACAGCACCGTTGCCACCTAATGTTTGTGTATCACTTGCATTTTTCAAAGAGCTTTCATATATTACAATCTATGAGCTAGACAGGGAAAATATTATTATCACAGTGTTATAGATGAGGAAAGTGATATTGAAAGGTTAGACACGTACCACATCATTTCATTTCACTCTATCTCTTAGTGTCCTCTTCTATTGAACTGAATACCAAGGCCCTTCTAGCTCTAAATCAGTAATGGTTTGATGCCCAGATCCACGCACTTTGCTCACTATACTACACTCCTCTACTTGTGTTCCAAGGCTTTTTGTATTAAGAAAGCTCTATAACAGGGCAAGCAGGTGGCTCAGTGGATAGAATGCCAAACTTGGCATCAGGAAGACTTTGAACTCTTCTTGAGTTCAAATCTGGTCTCAGGCACTTACTAGCTGGGTTACCCTGGACAGGTCACTTAACCATATTTGCCTCAGTTTCCTCATCTGTAAAATAAGATGGAAAAAGAAATGGCAAGCTGCTCCAGTATCTTTGCCAAGAAAACCCCAAATGAGGTCATGAAGAGTCATGACTGAAATGATTGACCAACAAAATAATAAGGCACTAGCTTGAGTGAGATCACTAAGAAGCTCCAACCTTTTAGACTTATCCAAGAGAATCATATGTTCCTGCTCTCTGGCCCAGTTTCCTTGCCCCAGTGTGGCTCACCTTCTTTAGTTGCAGTTCAGGAATCCTCATGGGAAGATCCCTTCTCAGCAGCCTGAAGAGCAAACTTTCCTCTTTCACCAGTCCTTCTATCCACTTTTCAATCCCTCAGTCCTCCTCCCTAATGCGCCATCTAGGGGCATGTCTGTCATAGTAGGGAAAGGGGGTAGTTGAGGAGGAAGGGTAGTCCCCATAAGACTGCAAATGCAGGACTGACTGCTCTATCACGCTCCTGCTGACACCCAGAGGAGAAGTGAGAAACACAGGGAAGAAAGAGAGGGCCATTGAACCACTTCAGACAACTTTATATGATTCTCAGAGGCCCTGGCTGAAATCCCTTCAGTCACTATACAAAAGAAAAGCTTGAACTAAAGGAGTGTTGGAATATCAATTAGCCATAAATCCCCAGATGTCACCTCTACCTCTGTCCCCTGGATAGTGCTGTAGTGCCTGGAGTCAAAAAGATCTGAGTTCAGATTTGACCTTAGACACTTATGAGCAAGTCTCTTAAACTCTGTCTACCTCAGTTTCCTCAAATGTTAAATGGGAATAATAATGGTGCTTACCTTACAGGGCTGTTGTGAGCCTCGAGTGAGATAATATTTCTAAAGCGCTTAGCACAGTGCCTGGTGTATCATAGGTGCTTAATAAATGTTTATTTCCCCCTTCCCCCATCATCCCCCTCACCCGTATCAATTAGCACCATTCCCCAAACCTTCCTCTATGTATGAGTAACAGGTTTCCTGTTCTCTCTCCCCAATGCCTGGTATTTCTTGACCCCGATAAGAATCCTGTGAAATCCCATCAGACCTTACTGGTTTGGGTGTTCCATTCCATATAGGCTCCAACACCCTGGGACCTGTTTCCATCATCCCCAACAACCTGTTTTATTGTATTTCCCCTCCACAAAGCTGGCTTGTTTTCCTTTTCTCTCTGCAGACTCTGTGTTCTGTCTTGCAGAATCCCAAATTGCATTAAGAAATGAGCTATCTTTGCTTGACATTGAGAAGGAATATAATGGTATGGCACCATACTTTAGCACCATAGCCCTAAATGGGAAGCTAGTAGACTACTTCTTTAAAACAGCAACTCTTCATGATTAGCCAGTGTAGTTCTCTTTAATTTTTTAGTTCTCAGTTTCTCCACTTGTAAAATGGCAGGGGGTGGGGGGATGGGGGGGGAGAGAATCTGGTGATCTCTAAGGCCCTTTGTACCTCTTCCATGATGTCTTGTATCAGTTAACATTCTTTTCTTGACTTAATGTTTTGTGTATATATCTGAGTCACAATGACTTTGTTGATAACTACACTTGGGCCAAAAAGGAATTGTTACTTTTAGACTTGGCCAAAAGATTGCAAATGAGAACGTGTAGGTACCATATACCCTCTTGCAAAATCATATTAGGCCTTGGTGAAAAATGAGAAAGAAACCAATTGAATATCATCAACTCCATGTCTGTTGCTAAGATAATTTAGCATAACCTCGGATAAAAATGTCACTTGTCCTCAGTGTCATCTTTAGACCTCTCAGTTTTAGCCCCGGCAAGAAAGAAGACTAATATTAAAATAAACCTCTGCCTTCTGTGGTCAGACAGCAAGTGGTTTGGAGGCATCTGGATGCTCCTTGAATGTAAAAATTTCCAACAGAGCATAATAATGGGTCATATGTGGTTCACGAGTTCATTCATTCTACTGAAATTGCTTATGAAAATCTGTATGTTCTTTTTGCCCTGCTGAAATTGGATGCTGCTGGAGTATTTCTTTTTGAATCTGGTGTAAATGAAAAAAAATGATGAATGGTGACGTGTAGCCTAATAGTCACTACTCAGGATTTCTGGATTACTTGTTCCCAACAGCACATTTGCTATATAAGATGAGTGATAGAATTGCCACGAGCTTTTTCCAAACTGGCTCATTTAAGCAATCACAGCGATGTCCAGTGGCATCAACCTTTCTGCCTAGATTCTCTGAACAAGATTTGTTAAGAGTTTTGAAGTTTTAAAGGTGAAGTTGAAACCAGACTAAGCTGTACTTCGGTTTTCTATTTCTTTTAAAGTGGGCTTGAGATTGTCATTGTTATCAAACTAACTTTTGATTGCTAAGAGATTCCACCCAGACTAGTGTTTTATGAAATGTAGACCAAGGTGATCTTTTGTTGTGTTCCTGAATGTTGATTTTACCCAAAATCTTTATTTAAGGAAACAGTGGTGAGTTGTATAAAAACCTTCTTCTTTTACCCTTTTTGCAGGCTTGCTGATTGGTTCTGGCTGTGCTCTCTATCCTCTGGGCTGGGACAGTGAAGAAGTCCGGCAGACCTGTGGTTACATTTCTGACCAGTTTGACCTAGGTAAGAGCTCCCACTTGATTTCACTACTTTTATTTTTAAAGTGTTACTGATGCCTTATGTTTTTGACATCCATCATTTTCCCATATGTACCCCCTCCTAGTACTGAACACTTATTGTAACAAAGAAAAACAATTAAACAAAACCAATGAACACAATAAACATATCCAACAGCAAATCCAACATTCCATAAGCCTCATCTCTCTATAAGAAGGACATGCGTTTCTTTTTTTAAAAAAATCAATTTATTTTACAATTGTTTATTATCTTTCTTTCCTATTGTCTTCCTCATTTTTAAAAACGGAAAAAGAAAATACTTGTAACAAAAGTATATAATCCAGCAAACAAGCTCCCACATTGACCATGTCCAAAAGTATATCACATTCTTCATTTTAAACCTATCATCTATCTGGAAAGAGGTGAATGGCATGATTCATTTCAGTCTTCTGGACTCCTGATCATTGAATTGATCAGACTTCTAAAATCTTCAAAAGTTGTTTTTCTTTATAATATTGTTGTCATTGTGTGAATCATTCTAGTTCTTCTGGCTTCATTTAGCATCAGATCATAGAAATCTTCCCAGTTTCCTCTGAAATTGTCCATTTCATCATTTCTCCCAGCACAATGGTATTCTATTATATCGACATACCATGGTTTGTTTAGCAATTCTCCAATAGGTGGATAACCCTTCAAGTTTTTGTTTTATACTATTGTAGAAAAAATAATAGGATGCCATATTTTTGTGCATATTGGGCCTTTTCTTCTCTCTTTGGCATATAGACTTAACAGTAGTATCATTGGGTCAAGGGGTAGTAACTTTTAGGGTATGAGTCCTAGTTTCTTTCCAGGATGTGAATTTCATTGACATTTCTTGCTTTGATAAATCACAATTAATCACAGTTTGGCTGTCTTTTAGTGTTGCTTTCATTTACATTGTATGGCCATTTTACATATTGTCTTTCTCTCAGTATCAGTTCATTAAAGTCTTTTTATGTTTCTTCCAAATTCTTTCTATTTTTCAGTTTGTTCAGTCATTCCCCATTAAATGGACACCATCATTGTTTCCAATTTTTTGCTACCATAAAAGTGCTGCTATGGAGGTTCCAGGGTATATGAGACATTTCTTTTTATCTTTAACCTCCTTGGGGGAACACATGCTCAATTTAGGGGGTTACTTAGTCAAAAGGTATGAATATTTTTGTAACTTTTCTTACATAACTCTAAATAGTTTCCCAGAACAGATGAACTAATCTACAATTCTACCAGCAAAGTATTTTATGTCTTCCCATAGCTCCTCTCAAACTAACTATCTGTTTTTTGTCATCTTTGCCAACTCGGTGGATGTGAGGTGAAAACTCATAGCTGTTTTAGTTTACATTTCTTTGGATAGCCTCTACATAAAAGGATTTCATCCATTGCTTTTGAGAGGTGAATGAAGGAAAAGGAGCCAGTGAAAATGACACATAACAATGGAGTATCACCAAATCACCAAATTCATTGTTTAGTGTTCATTATGCATTCAATGCAGGTATCCTGTTCTATCTACCTCCTAAGCATCTTATGGTCTACTTTGAGAGATGGGATAAAGACATAAGGAACAATGACAGAAAAAGATTACATGATATAATTTCCACTTGAGTCCTTAGAAATACGATGCATCTTCATTGTAGGTTGCTATTAGTAAGGGAAGGCTTCTTAGGGAGAAGAGTCTTAAACTTGGTCTTGAAAAAAGTGCCAGAAATAATTTGGCTAAAGGAGGTGGAAGGACTTTCTAGGTATAGGGAACAGCATGAAAAAAGGCAAAAACACTGACATTAACAATATTTATGCAGGGGGACAGTCTAGAAACCATCTTCACTGGAGTAGAAAAGACTAGAGAGGCCTCCTGAGAGATGGGGCTAGATAATTAAAGTGGTGCCAACATAAAACCTTGATATCTCAGGGATTATTCTTTGTAAAGTGAAATAAAATCTTAAAATGTATTTCATTAATGATCCTGAGATGTATAGAGAATATTATTATCCCCTTGTTCTGTGACTGGGCTGATAGAGGATTTCTAAACTTCTATGTGTATCTTATCCATGCATGAGTTTTTAATGTTTCTGGCTCTATCTAAAGGGATATACATCTTTAAGAAAAATATTTCTGTTATGTTTCCTCTGTAAAATTTTTTTATAAGAAATACATATCTATACCAATAAATTTGTATCCCATAGATATAGGTAGTGAATCCTGTAAAGAATACATGCATGCAAATGTTATATGTGTGTGTATCTTTAATGAACCGGTACTGAGGGAAAGACAATGTATAAATGTAAGTGAAAACAACACTAAAAACCAACCAAACTGTGATAAATTATAGTTACCAAAGTAGAAGAATAGTTATTGAAATTAACATCCCTCCACCAGAGCTATGAATTGGGTTAGCCATTATGGAAAGACCCTTGGAACTATCTGTAAAACCAAACATGAGCAACTTTCCAGAGAACTGACTCTTGCTGTGAGCAGTTTTAAGGTCCTGATTACATAGTATCATGAACTCTCTATTTATTCAGCCATAAATTAAAGAAAACATTCACAGAAACCAAAGTACAGCATTCATAATGTTATAACAAGTTATCACTAAAGTGACCAAATAGTTTTCACCAAAATGGCCACATAATTTTAAACAAAAGATTTCATTCAGTAAATCCTCAACTCAGTCATCCTTAAGGAGTAAGCCTCCTTACGGGCCACAAAGTGCAAAGGTCTAAGTTCTCCACCCCTAGGTCACAGTAAATCATGATCTTCTCAGTCAGCATTAAGTACCCAAAGAGAGGTCTTTTTGTCTTACTCCAGAATGGCTCTCAGATTCCATGGTTCTTCTTCCATGGTCTCAGCTTCTGCCCAGCTGTCACCTGGAGTCAAAGGTAGGCAGCTCTCAGCATTTCATCCAGCTCCTTGTTCAGTTCCTCGTCCAGTTCCCATTCCATATTGAAGCTCATGGTGTCCAGTCCACCTCAAGTCCTTCACAGTTCCTGTTTCTGGGAAGACAAAGCTTAACAGAACCACAACAATATTCACACACATTGCCAGCACTATCATCAATTCACTATCTGTCTGTGAAAGCAACAGACCCACCAATAAGGTCTGAGAACTCAACACAAATCATCAGTATAGAAATCAACACAGACCCACCAACAAGGTCCAAGAGGTCAACACAAATCAACAGTAAAGTCTCAGGACCTCCAAAACCCTCCTGCAGGACTTCTGTAAACAGACAACCAGAAAGTCCTCTTTCAAGACTTCCAGTAATGTCCCAGGGATTCTGTACAAAGTATCATAAACAAAAATCAACACAGACAGAACAGACAAACATAGAGTGCTGGGGTACCACAAGTTTTCTCTTTCTCAGCTCTGCCACCACAAGAGTTCTCTTCTCAATTCTGTTCTCTCCCAGCTTGGTCTTCTCCTTATATATAGTCATTAGCTCCTCCCCTTCCTGTTACATCAGCAATAGGAGTTCACAAGTTCTGTTTCCTAACAAAGACTTGATATAATCATGGGCAAGGCTTAAAAGAAACTTGAACTGAAATAAGGTACTAAATAATTAAATAGCTGAAACAAGGTGCTAAGTACTTCTTTGTTTGCCATTACACTGTAAAGGCAAGCATGAGCAGCTTTCCAGAGGACTACTGCTATGAACAGCTTTCAAGGTTCTGATAGTATAGCAAACACTCTATTCAATAACAAATGAGAGCAAAAAATTCACAGAAAATCAAGGTACAGCATTCAGAATGTTACAACCTATCACAGAAAATCAAAATACAACCTTCACCATGTCACAACTCAACAACTTATCACTAAAATGTTCACACAGTTCTCACCACAGTGGTCACATAGTTTTGAACAAAGTATAATCGTTTAATCAATTAATCACTTAGTAACTCAATCATTCAATCATAAAATACAAAAGGTCAAAGTCCTCCACCCATGGGGCACACTAAGTTACAAATCAGTCACTATATAGTCATCATTCACTATTCAGTCATCAGAAAATACACAGACCATCCACCCCTCAGTCACAAGTAAATTGCAATTTCTCAGTCAGTACACAGTATCCAAGTAATATCTTCTTTCAGCTTGACTCGGGGTAGGCTCTCAGATTCCCTGGATCCCCTTCCATGGTCCCAGCTCCTACCTGGATTCACCAAACTGTCACCTAGGTCCAAAAGCAGACAGCTCAGAGTTCCTTGTCTAGCTCTCCATGCAGTTCCTGTTCCACACTGAAGCTCACAGTGTCCAGTCCACCTTAAATCCTTCACAGTCTATATTCTTGGGAAGTCAAGGCTTAACAAAGCCAAAAACAGACAAAGTACCAACACCACAGTCATGCTTCCTTTGGCAGCTCCAGCTGGCCCTTGGAAATCCTCAATAGCTCCTCAGCAGCTTCTGCTGGCACTCAGAAGTTTTCAGCACCATAAGCTCTGTTCAAAAAATCAAAATCACTTTATCCAGGCTCTACATAGCTTGCTCCAAGAAATTTTGACTTTCCCAGGTAGGGTTTTTCCTTATATACAGTATTGCTTCTCCCTGTTCAACACCTTCCTGTCACATCAGCAACAGGGGTTCCCTGTTCAGCCCCTTCCTGTTACATCAGCAACATGGGTTCATACCTTCTGTTTCTTTAACAGAGGCTTATAATTTGCACTAGATGCTAAGTACCTCTCAGCTTAGTAATACAAAAGGAGCTTCAAATTTCATTACTATTACATACACTATCACAGAAATGTGTAAGTTTTGTGTGTATATGCACACATACATAAATATACATGTTTGTATGTGGATGTGTGGATGTGTGATTACGTCCACAATACATGTACACACATACATATATATACATACATACACATGTGCATTACATACATATATGTGTTTATGTGTGCAGATGATATATAAATATAACTTTTATACTGGATCTGTGATTTCTACTCAACAGGGAACTCCTGTTAAACATATTCCTTTCATCTATACAAATCTATACCTGTTCTGTAGCTTAAAACAGGCTTAGAGAGTTGCCTGGAGCATTGAGAGGTTAGGTGATTTGCCCAGGGTCACACAACCAATAGATGTCCAAAGTGGGGCTTGAAATCAGGTCATCCTGATTCCAAGGCTGGTTGTCTACTCACTGTATCACAGTGCCTCTTGATGCATTATCCCTGTTAGAATAAATCTAAGGAAACTAAAACAGAGAAATAAAGTGACTTGTTCAGAATCATTCATGCTCAGACTTTGTGAGTTTGAGGTTAAGAACTCAATGTTCTTTGTTTAGATCTCCTTCCTGGCTTCCTTGAAAATGGTTCTGTGCCAGTCACAGAGCAGGGGATCTGCCAACCTAAAAGGTGCATGTGTAGGAGGTACAAATTCCCTGCAATCCTTTTTTGCTTCCTTGACCTCAAGGCTTTTGTGAATCTGGGTCACCCTGTGCATGGGGACACAGGCCTGCTTCAAAACCAGCTGACTTTTTCCCTTTCAGGTTGGTGAGCTATGTGCAGGGCACATTTTTGGGCAGAGTTGAATTCTTCCTTTTCTGAAGTTTACAGTTTTCTTGGCTTTCTTCTGCATGTCTTAACATGCCCAGAATTCTTTTCTTGATGGGCTGTTGTTATCGAATGTAGCCATATTAATTAGCAGATTATAATGAAACCCAAATCTTGCTGTTGCAATTTTCACTTTGACTTTTTTTAGTGTGTTGACACTGAATTTTAATTCATGGTTTGATATTTTAGGATGTAGGATTAAAACTCTGAAAAATCCATTCTCCTTTCCTGAGTGAAAAAAAAAATCACAGAATTATAGAATCTTACCGTTGGCAGACACCTCAGTGGTCATCTGGTCCACCCCATAGCAGAGCTAAATATCATTCTGTAATACCCTCAACTTCTAGCCTCCATTGGGAGACCTCCAAGGTGAGGCATTCACTATCCTCTGAGAAAGCACAGTCCATTTTGAACAATTCCCACCCTATCATTCTTTAAGATCTCTTTTTTTGTCGTCGCTAATGTTCATTGTTTGATATTTCCCATAGTTTGGACAGTAAAAAAGAACTACCTAGTTTCATGTTTTATTGTGTTAATGAACTCCAAGTTCCCTAAATAGGTCCCTTTGAGCTCCTAGAGTTCCATTTCTATAGACTTTTCACAATGTCTGTCTACTTCTTTTGGTTGTGTATAATCCCCTGGGTATGTCCCATCTCCTAATTAGTGTATATTCAAGGCCAAAAAGGGAAATTCTAAAGGGATTTAGGATGCAGCAATATCCTCATGCTAATCCCATTTAGCTACATATTTCCTTTGGATTTCTTCTTTTGTTTTTTGTCTCTAAACACTGGTTAATATTCTTGATCATCCTGTTCATAGTAGAAAGAGAAGCCAACCAAGAGTCAGAAGGTCTATGTTCTATTCCCAGCTTACCACTAATCAGAACTGTAACTAGGGGTCAGTCACTTCACTTACCTCAACCTCAATTTCCCTACCTGTAAAATGTAGTCAGATGAAATGATCCCAGAGGTCCTTTCCAGCTACAGTTTTGTTGTTTCTGTAAATTTACTGATTCATTCCAGGAAAATCAAAAGCTGCAGTACTAGGCTATAGAATACCTATTGGTGAGGCTTTGCTGCTAGATTCTACCCGTTTGTGATTGTCCCCCATTTCTTAGAAGAGTCACTTACTACTCCTTTCCCTTTCAAGAGTCACTGCACACGGTCACCATATTTCTCTCCTGACAATAGACAAATGGGAAAAGCTCTTCTTTCACCCCTCTCCCATTCCCCTTCACCCCCTTGGCAAGGTAGTTAACTTGGCATACCAGTTGTGAAAGGTTGCCAACCTTTGTACAAAAAATTATCTTACATAGGAAGTCTTAGCTCTTTGATTTGAACAAGGGAGGGATAAACATTTATTAAACGCCCACTCTGTACCAGGGACCACGGGAATGCTTCATATATATTACTGCATTTGGTCCTCACAGCAACCGTGTGAGGTAGATGCAATTATAATTCTCATTTTACATTGAGGAAACTGAGGCAAATAGAGGTTAAGTGACTTGCCCTGAGTCATGTAGCTAAGAAGTATCCCAGGCAGAATTTGAACTCTGCTTTTCGTATCTCCAGGCCCAATCCTCTCTCCACTGTTCCCCCTCACGAGGGTCACATTCTACAGGGAAAACATTATACCAATTGTCTGGAGTCTGTGGTTATTTCAACAAACTTTTTCTGCCCCACGTGCCAATCAAAACAGAGAGCAGAGCAGATAGAAAGTTGGTCTTAGAGTCAGGAAGACTTGAATTCAAGTCCTGTTTTTTCCACCAGCTGTTTTATAACTTTAGGCAAGTCACTTAACCCTGTAGTAGGCCCCCATGCAACTTCTTAAGACTATACATTGTCAAAGAGCTGACAAGCTCTGCTGGCAGGAGATGCCATATCAAAGTTCCCTATGTTAAAGAATTCACAGGTCTGTATCTGAAAAAAAAAATCACTTTAACCATAGAGTGATGCCTCCATTGAGTCATGAATATGGCATTCAGTGAACTATGCCTAGAAACAAGAATACAAGAAAAGGAGAAAATGAAGCAGAAAAAGAAGAAAAGTACATTACAGGGAAGCAGAGAAAGAAAGTATTGGCGAATGGAAGAGTGTTGGCCATATTTGTTTCAGGTGCCACTTCAGTTGTGTTCATACCAGAGGTCGAATGACTTTTTTCTAAATGGTTTTGTCCACTGGTTTCCTTAGAACTTGTGCATTTGTCTCTAAAAAGCTAGTTAATAATCTCTCCCCACTCCATCTGGTCCATTCACTCTAGCCTGTCCCCTACTAAGCTGTAAAACCGATCCTCTTAAAGCACAAGTCCAACTAAGTCATTCCCCTGTTCAATCAGCTCCAGTGACTCTCTGTTCCCTCCAGCATCAAATATAAAAACTCTCTGTGACTTTTAAAGCCCTCCACAACCTGACCCTTTGCTTTGTCAGTCTTCTTATACCTTTCACCCCACCCCACCCTCATACTCTGTGATCCAGTGACAACTGGTCTTTTTGTTTTTCTTTGCTATAGATACTCTGTCATCCAACTCAAGAATTTTCAATTACTGTCCCCCATACTTGGAACTCTCACCCTCCTCCTACTTCCCCAGCTTCCTTCAAACTTCAGCTAAAATCTCCACCTTCTCCAAGAGGTCTTTCCCAGTCCCCCTTAATGCTAGTGCCCTCTCTCTACTGATTATTCCCAATTTACCCTGTATATGGCTTGTTTCTACATGGTTTTTTTTGTGTGCTGTCTTTCTCATTAGACTGTGCACTCTTTGAGAGCAGACTGTCTTTTGCTTTTCTTTGCATCTTCAGCACTTAATACGCATAGGAGGAGGTTAATAAATGCTAGTTGACTGACAGCACTGTTCCTTACCATCCTCAGTGCCAGATTTAAGAAAAAAATTATTTTCATTTCATTAAATTTTCTCAATTGCATGTAAAAATTATAACAATCATTTTAAAAAAAATTTTGGATTCTAAACTCTCTCCTTTCCTCCCACCCCTTCCTGTTCTTTTGAAAAGGCAAGCAATTTGATTTTGACTATACATGTGAGGTCATGCAAACATATCCCCAAATTAGCCATGTTATAAAATAAAACACAAATAAAATAAAACTATAGAAATAAAGTTTTTTAAAAGTGTGCATCAATCTGCATTTAGAGTTCATCAGTTTTCTCTCTGGAGGTAGTTAGCATCTTTTTTTACCTTGGGTCTGATGAGGTACAGGCTCTGGAAATCCCCTTGAACCTTCTCACTTGATCTGGCATTTGACTGAGGCTATCATCCCCTCAACTCGCTTTCTATTATCACTAAACCTAATTCTGTTACCCCTATCCTAGCCCAAGCCTTCATGTCTGTCACCTCAGGATCGCCTCTCACTCCTTCACACGCTTGATCCTCTCAAAACCCTCTTCTCTTGGTTGCTGGCTTCCTACCTCCTTGAGTTACAGACCTAGTAGTGATATTGCTGGGTCAAAAAGTATGCACAGTTTTATAACCTTTAGCGTATTGTTCCAAACTGTTTTCCAGAACAATTGAGCTAGTTCACACCTCTACCCACAGCGTATTAGCGTTCTAGTTTTTCCACTGAGTGCCAGATTGAATTGGGGTCTTCAGTAAAAATAATTTTCCTATGTGCCATCACAAATACCTAAGATTGGCTGTGACAGTCCCATAGTTCGACTACAAGACCATAAAAGTGGAGTTTTTTCTTCAGAGGTTCCTTACATAGGAAACTCTGCTAGTTGATGGCCCAAAGTGTTCCAATTTTTTGTTGTCTTCTTGTGTTACAAGAATCAACTTCCTTAGTTAAGGTAGGGATATATTGATGCAACTGCTTTTAATATGCTTTACAACATGATTTACTAAGGCTATTGGTTAACCATACCATCCTAATTTCATGAATATCTAACAGACTTTTAGTGCCACAGCTTTGAGTTGTCTTTTGCAAATATAATAATAATAATAATGATAAAATTGATATTAATTTTTTTTAAAAACCACATGGTCTGTATTACACCATTTATTCTCTCATTGTTCCTGTGAAGAACTTATTTGACAGGAGAATGACCCACACTTTATAGTTGGGAAAACAGTGGCCCAGAGAGGTTAAGCAGTAAATAACTAAGGTCACACATTCTTGACAACAAAGATCTCAGCTGGTGCCCTGAGATTACATTGCTTTCTCTGCCCAGTAGAGCTGAGTTATATGTAAAAATTAACATTAACTCAGTTTTATAGACAGACAACTTATGAGAGGAAGATTTAAGTGGTCTAAGGTCGCAGTCTAAGGTTAAAACTCAGACCACTAAGTGCCAAACCATATTTATAGTTTAAATATTGGTATGTTTTCAGCGTCCCTTCAATCAGCTATGCTAGTGGTCATTTGCCTAGGGCTCGTCATGACTCATTTTGCTACATCAACGCTAAAAAATATATTAGCTTTATTGGTTTTGTTGGACTTTTTGCTAGGATCAGAGGGGGAAAAGTCAGGGAAAACACTTGATATACCAGTCATTTCTTTTTCTGTTAGGTATGCGAGGCAGTTTTATTTTAAAAAAGTATTTATTTTTCATTCTGAACATCACAAAAACCAAATAAAATGGTCAGGTTACATGAAAACATTGTACATGAAACTAGATCTCAATTATGTATAGCCTAATTTTTTTTTAAAATGTGCTCAATATGTTAATTTCTAAGCTGCCCTACTTGTCTGTGATTCTTTCCAACCTCCCTTCTATTCATTAAAAAAAAAAAGTACTTCAATTCCTATAAGTCTAAGGTTTCTCTGAAACCATTCCTTATATCATTTCTCATAGTGAAGTGATACTCCAGTAAATTCATATACCATGATTTGTTCAGTCATCTCCCAAATGGTGGATGCTCTCCTTAGTTTCTAGCTTTCTATGTTGTAGAGCTCCTATTTTATATATATAGGCTCTTTTTT
This sequence comes from Pseudochirops corinnae, assembly GCA_028646515.1. Classification (NCBI taxonomy): domain Eukaryota; kingdom Metazoa; phylum Chordata; class Mammalia; order Diprotodontia; family Pseudocheiridae; genus Pseudochirops; species Pseudochirops corinnae. Next base: position 84,348,860 of record CM053588.1, on the reverse strand, counting down.
CTCTTTCATTGATCTCTTTGGAAGAGAGGCCCAGCAGGAGTATCCTTGGAGCGTATGATACGCACTGTTAAATTATTTGGGGGACCTAGTTCCCAAATTGCTTTTCACAATGGTTTGACCATTTCATAATCTACCAGCAGCACATCAGTGTGTCTATTTTCCTGTGGTCCCTCCAACAATGGGCATTTTCCTTCTTTGTCATCCTTGGCAGTCTGATGGGTATGAGGAAAAACCTCAGGGTTGTTTTCATTTGAATTTCTTACTAATTTGGAACTTTTTTTCATATGATTGTTGGTTGATTGGATTTCTTCCCTTGTAAATTTCTTTTTCATAGTAATTGACCTTTTATCCTTGGGGTAATGGCTCTTACACTTAGAAATTTGAATGAATTTTTTATGTATTTGGCTATGAGACCTTTATCAAAGAAATTTGTACAGAGCCATTTAAAATAAAGTATTGTGAACGGTCATTGATCTGTGATTTCCTTAGCGTAGAGGATCATTTTATCAGTAAAGTTCATCTTGAGGATTTTTCCAAGAATCAGAAGAGGCTAAGTGACATATATGTTCCAGGTGAGATAAACCCTATTTTTCTTTCTTTTTTAAAAAAGTAACTAGCATTTATATAACAATTTAAAGTTCACAAAGATCTTTGCCTGTGTTATCTCATTTGATCCTCTTAACAACTCTGTGAAACTGTTATTTTTATTCCCATTTTAAAGATGAGGATACTGAGACTGAGAGAGGCTACATGACTTGCTCAAAGTCCTACAGTGAGTAGGCATAGGAGGCACATTTGAACTTAGGTCTTCTCCACTCTAAGTCTAGCATTCTTTCTATGACACCCTTCTATTTGAAATCACTAGTGATAATTGGCACATTTCTTTTTACTGCTCACAAATGGTAAATTGGATTTGGCCCAAAGCATGGGGTCTTATCTCAAAGAAATGATTTGTTTCATTTAATATGTGCCTCACAGTTATTTATAACCCTCTTCACTTTCCTCCACTGAACACCATCTTTCTCATTATATACTTATGATCAAAAATAGTGTTTCAATTAATTTGTCTCACCAATTCTATAGACAAATTTGAGTAATTATTGCTTTCATTTTTGCTATTTAATTTGATTAAGATGCAACCATGCCTTCTGTGCTTAGATTTCTCAAGAAGTACTCCATAAGCTTCTTGAAAAAAAAATAGTTTTAGATTTGGAAGGAACCTGAGTAGTCCAGTCCAGCCTTGCCCCATGTGAAATTTCTTCTGCCATATCTCTGATAATTTGCTATCTAGCCTCTATTATAATACATTGAAGACCAGGTACTTATTGCTTTAAGCAGCTGTTCTATTGTTCAGTTGTACCTGCTTATATTGGGTTATTTTACATTGCAGTTGGGTGAACTGCTCATACTTCAAATGTCCTGCAGTTAAGTATAAATGACTTTAAAATGTATATATATATATATATATATATATATATATATATATATATATATATACACATATATATATATTTAGTTTTCAACATTCATTTCCACAAGATTTTGAGTCACAAATTTTCTCTCCATCTCTCCCCTACTCCCTGCCCCAAGATGGCAAGCATACTGATTACCCCTTCCCCCAGTCTGCCCTCTTCTATATCCCCACCATACTCTCCTTAGCCCCTTCCCCCTTACTTTCTTATAGAACAAGATGGATTTCTATACCTCATTGCCTATATATCTTATTTCTCGGTTGCATGTAAAAACAATTTTTTAACATTTGTTTCTAAAGCTTTGAGTTACACATTCTCTCCCTTCTTCTCTCCTCACCCAACCCCACTGGGAAGACAAGCAATTCAATACAGATTATACATGTGTAATTATACAAAACATTTCCATAGTAGTCATATTGTGAAAGACTATATTTCCCTCCATCCTGTCTCGCCCACCATTTAACTTCCTTCCTAGTTTTCTTCCTCTGACACCTTAACCACCTAATCTTCCCAGCTAGTCATTGGCTAGTCGGAAAGGAGCAAGTGGCGAAATAAGGGCTTCAGCATCTCTGCCCAGGGATGGAGCTGTGCTCAGTGTTGGAGTTCCACAAGAGAAAGCAGCACAGACAATTCTTGTGCAGAATTAACAACTGCACCACTTGGCACAATACTTGGCATGCAGTAGGGGCTTAATAAATGTTTATTGTATGTTTGCTGATGAGAAGGAAATGGAGATTAGGCACTAGTTTGTGAAGGGACCCATCCAGGCTTGATGGTTGGTCCTTCCCATCACGAGTCACTTTGCTTCCTTGAGTAACAGTTGTCTTGGGAAGGTGGTCAGTAGTGGGGTCATGGAAGGGTCTGTGTCTTATCTGACAGGAAGGAAAGAAATACTTATCAAGCGCCTACTGTGTGCTACATACTGTGCTGAGAGCTTTGCAAATATTATATCTCATTTGGTATGACAACCCTGGGGCATCAGTGCTGTTATTATCCCCATTATACAGTTGAGGAAACTGATACCAACAGAGGTTAAGTAGCTGGCCTACAATCACAATAGTTGTATGTTTGAGAAGTAGGACTTTAAGCCAAGTCTTCCCTATTCCAAGGCAGGCTCTCTATCCTCTAAACCAATACAAATTATATACAAAGTAAACACAAAGTCATTTTGGGGCTCAGAAGCACTAGCATCTCCCCCATCTTCTTATCAGAGTGAATATTTAATCCGCACCTTGAAAAGACCTGGGGATTCTGAGCAATGAAGATAGAGGAGAGCATAGCAAGCATGGAATGTCATGCTTGAAGAATGGCAAAAGGCTATTTTGTTTTGACATTTCCATGGCTTCTTATTTTCTCTAGGGTCAAATATTCAAAGAAATTCACAACTTAGTTCTCTCCCAATGACTTTCCAGGTCTTCTTATGTCTTATTCCCTACCATGTATGCTTTGATCCATTGACAGGGCCCTACTGGCTGTGCCATGAGCAAGGTGCTCGATCCCTGTCTTAGCTTCTGGCATTTTCTCTGGGTGTCCCTCATGTCTGGAACACTCCCCCTCCTCTGCTCTGCCCACTAACCTCCCTGGCTTCATTTAAGTCTCAACTAAAATCCCATTTTTTACTGGAAGTTTTCCCTAGCCCCTCTTAATTCTTGTTCCTTCAATCTCATAATTATTTCTTATTTATCCTGTAGATAGCTTGCTTTGTATACATTTGTTTGCGTATTGTTTCCCCCATTAGATTGTACACTCTTTGAGGGCAGGTACTGTCTTTTGCCTCTCTTGTGTCCCCAGAGTTTAGTACAATGATTGATTGAAAGTAGAAAGCAAGAGAGGGAGTCCACTGACTTTAGGCTTTACGCTCCAAAACCTAGCCTCAGGGTGCGGAAAGATGTCAAAACGAAAAGCCAAATTACAAATTTGGCAGGGTGAAGAAAAATCTGGTGTAATGGAGAACTTCAGACTAGAAGTCAGAAAACCTGGGTTTGGGTGCCTGCTCTCTCCCCTCCTAGCTACATGTCCACAGACAAGTCTCTTTATATCTTCAAGTCACACCTTTTTTATCTGTACAATGGGGACTGTTGTATTTAATTAACCAGCCTTACAGAGTTGCTTTGAGAATCAAATAAAATAATGTATGAAAAGCACTTTATAATTGGAAACATTGTGTAAAGCAAATAACAGTTATGTGTTCAGTATATATATATATATATATATATATATATATATATATATAGAGAGAGAGAGAGAGAGAGAGAGAGAGAGAGAGAGAGAGAAAGAGAGAGAGAGCAGCTCATAAGGCCATAAGGCTAAACTGAAAACAAGAGCCCTGGTCATTGCATGGATACCTGCCCAGGAGACAGATGCTTACCTTCTCCTCTCAGGCACAACCAGAAGATCTGGAATCTAACAGAAAAGAAGTATTTTCTATATGAAAAAAAATGATGTGTTTAATAATGAGAAGAATGGTGTGAGGATGAGAAGAAGAAGAATGCATTTGTCTACAGTGCTTTCAGGTTTAGATAGAAGTATTGCAAGCTTGGAATCATGATTCCAAGTCCAGCATCTTTCCACACATACCACACTGATTCTCAATAGAATTGACTGAAGAGGTCTGTACTATTAGGTTCTATTAATGGTACAATTTATGGTTTTGAAACTTTCAACTCAAAAAACATCTTTCCTGTGTAAACCTCAAGTTCCATTTTAGGTGAAAAGTATTCCATTCTCACTAATCATAAAGAAAATAATATCCAGCATCCTGATGTACCAGAGAGATGAGCTTCCAACTATTCCTTTTGGACCCCTGAAAAGAAAGCTGCCCAATTTACCTTGAATGTGTTTGGTCACAAATTGACCTGCTGTATAGAAATTTTTATGGCCTTGATTACAGGACATGCTAGCAAGCTATAACAGCGAAAAGTGAATGAGTGCCCAAGTTACTTTAAAGATTCAAATATATGAGGAAAAATTTTTCAATTGCTCAGAATTCTTTCTTTCTTAATGTTCTTTTTTATGTGGCTTGTTGGAGAACAGAACAAACCTCACCAGATGAAAGCAGCAGCAAAGGAGGGTGAGATGAAATGACTGTTGGTATATTTCTCTGTAGAAAGAGATATTACCAAACCTGTTGAAAATTGGACTTCGCAGTACTAGGACCAACCAGCCTCCTGGGGCTTACTAGAATGGGCTGTCTGTTCTAGAGATAATCCTTTTCAAAGGTTATTTGTTTGATTGGGCTGTTCTACTATTTCCCCAAACAGCCTCTACTTGATTGCCTTGCCCTCTAGACAAATTTAGACTACACCGTGAAGCGTTTAAGGATATTCAGCAAATCACATTGATTGGTTAAAACTGATTACTGTTTTGACATGTAAAATGCTCCTTGCTGTTTCTTGAACTCTTCCACCCAGATGTTAGAAGTAGGGATAGAAAAAGTATCAATTTTTAATTTAACTTTGTTGAAATATATGTAGGATGCTTCCAGATTGAGTCAGCCAAGGATTTCAGTAACATGGCAGAAACTAAAAGTTGTTAAGTGAAAATCATTACATTTACCCAGAGATTGAACATTTTTATTAAGAATTCCAGGACCCAAGAGGTGTTCCTGAGTAATGTGTGCTATCCAGAACTGAACAGATGCAGGCAGACCAGGACAGCATACAGTGAAACTGAAATGTCCCTGTACTCTCCGCAGCCACCAAAGATTTTTTGTTGTTCAGTAGTTTCAGTCTTGTCCAATTCGCTGTGATCCCATTTGGGGTTTTCTTGGCAACAGTACTGGAGTGGTTTGCCATTTCCTTCTCCAGCTCATTTTACAAGTGAGGAAACTGAGGCAAATAAGGTTAAGTGACTTACCCAGGGTCACTCAGCTATTAAGTGCCCAAGGTCAAATTTGAATTCAGGTCTTCCTGACTCCAGGTCCAGCACAAAGGTCAGCATGATATATGGTTAACTCATTAAGCTTGTCACTAAACTTGTAGATCTTTTTCAGAAAAACTGTTAATTAGAAATTACTTTTCCTTCCTGTCCTTGTGAAGCTGATTATTAGAACCCTAATGTAAGACTTTATCTCCATTTTATTTCATCTTATTTTAGTTGGTATAATAGTCTAACCTGTCAAGATCTTTTTGGATCCTGATTGGGTTATTCAGTATGTTAACTATCCTTTTGGGTTTTGTGTCATTTTCAAAAAAATTTTGTTATCTACAGATTTAATAAATTTGATTGTTGCTTTGGAACAACACAGAATCTGCATCTGAGTCCTAATTATATTTATACAACATGTGGTTATTTGAGTGAGAAGCTTATCAAAAACCAAGGATTTGCCTGTTCAATATTCTTTCATTTGGTAAACATTTTAGTGCCATTCATCTAATTCAGTATTCTAGATTTGTGGGGAGATACATAGAAAAAATAAGACCTACTTCCTGCCATCCAAAAGCTTATAACCTAGTAGAGGAGATTAATGACATTCATAAATATAACTTAAATCAGAATGTAAATACTTAAGAATAGTTTCCTTATCTATAAAATAGCAATAATAATGTTTGCATTAAATACCATTACTAGGTCTATATCCCAAAGAGATCATTAAAAAGGGGAAAAGGACCTATAAGTTCAAAAATATTTATAGCAGCTCATTTTGTGGTGGCAAAGAATTGGAAATTGTGGGGATGCCCATCAATTGGGGAATGATAGAACAAGTGGTAGCATATAAATGAAATGAAATAATATTGTGCTATAAGAAATAAATGAGCAGGTTGATTTCAGAAAAACCTGGAAACACTTAACATGAACTACTGCAAAGTGAAGTGAGCAGAACCAGGAGAACATTGTACATAGTAACAGCAATATTATGATGATCAACTACAATTGACTTAGCTCTTCTCAGTAATACAGTGAACCAACACAATTTCAAAAGACTCATGATGGAAAATGTTATCCACATACAGAGAAAGAATTGCTGGAGTCTGAATGTTAATCAAAATACTATTTTCCCTTTATTTTTTCTCATAGTTTTTTTTCTTTTGTTCTATTTCTTCTTATACAACATGACTAATATATAAATATGTTTTCCATGATCGCACATATATAACAAACCAAATTGCTTACCAGTTTAGGGAAAAGGGATAGAAGGGAGGAAGGGAGAACATTTGAAACTCAAAATTTTATTTAAAAAGATGAATGTTAAAATTGTTTATACATGTAATTGGGAAAAATAATATTTAAAATAAATTTAAAAAAATAAAAAGAACCCTTGCCATAGAGAGTACCCACATCAAGGAAATTATAGATTCCCTGGAGAATTGGAGTATATAAAGATCATTGTGATAAAATTTTGTTGTTCAGCCAAAAAAATGATATTTGCATTAACTACATTTGTAGGCAATTGTGAGTATCAAGACAGCTAATGTATGTATAATGTTTTCCAAATCTTATGTTGTTAGGCAGACCTGAAAAGAAGAGTTCTGGTCGACCCCTGTTCAATGAATGGCTGGTCACCCTATCCTTTCAGACATATTACAGAGGGGTGGTGGAGAGAGAGAGAGAGAGAGAGAGAGAGAGAGAGAGAGAGAGAGAGAGAGAGAAAGAGAGAACTGGTTTTTTTTTTAAGTCTTTTTCTTCTCATCTTCTTCCTTACCTTCTAGTAGGGCCATATTCTGACCTTGAAACATCCTTTAGAGCTTAAAATAAACACCCTGAGAAACATTTTTTTTCTGATGTTGCTGGGAGATTTACGTGTGTGAACTTAAAAGGATCACATTTGCACATCTTTTTTTATTGGAGTTCTCCAGCCACAGAGAAATACAGTCTTGCACAAGTATCTTCCAACATACTGTTACAGAATTCAGAAGTCCTTTCAGTGATTCAGCATGTTGGTCAGTGACCCAATTGTAGTTTTCTTCACAAAGGAACACATTAGAAGGTAGGTCTTTAAGATAACTACATAACAAGCAACCATTTGCTCATGCCAATTCTGTTGATACTGGGTAATGATCCCGAAAATGTATTTGGAATGAAACCAAACAGGGAGTCAAAGCGTCAAGGGGCCAATTTGATGTTTAGTACCTGTCTGATGGAGTCCTGACACCAGAGCTGTTGAATGTACAGTAACACCTCATTTAGTTTGCTCCACTAGGGAATGAGCTATTCCACATGAGTGGATTGTATAGATAACTGAAAAAAGAAAAAAAAAACTATTTTTGGTGGAAATCCATCTACAATGTCTGACATACTTTCCTTTTAAAAAATTATAATTTATTTTATTTTTAATTTATGGAATAAAACAAGCATTTCCATAAGGTAGTATAATAAAAAGATAATTGCTCATGAAACTGCAAATCTATAATGAACAACTTGCTATTCCTTTTAAATATATAATAAAGTTATCATATAATTTTTTTCTTTTTTTTTCCTTCTTTTTACTTCCATCCACTTGCCCTAGAGACGGCTACAATTAGACACAAATATATGTATAGATATGGAGGCAGAGATATGGACAGGATTCGATGCAGTGACTAGAACTCTTCTTTTCAGATCTGCCTAATCACGTAAGATTTGCAAAACACTTTAGATATATCAGCTGTCTTAATACTCACAATTGCCTACAAAGGTTAATGTAAATGTCATTTTTTTTTGACTGAACAGCAAAATTTTAATGGTATACACATACACACACACACACCTATGTAAAATTATTCTATATGTCTATGTATCAGTTCCTTCTCTGGATGCTACACTTCCCTTTCTAAACCACCAAGTATGGAGAACCAAAAGAAAGCCTTTCTGAATCACTTGGGGTCCTTATTGTGAGTACTCTGCGTTTATATTTTATTGTAGACCTAGAATTCCTTCAGGAGCTATGGAAATGTATAGAGTGTTTCGCCCCTCTACTAAACAGCCCAACACTGCTTTGCCTTCTGAGTTTATATCTCCTATATATTTTTTTGGTCTCCTAAAATGTTGGAAATCATTTCTCAATTATCATCAGCATATTATCTGCCTCTTCTAGATCCCTCCATCTGTCTAATTGGCTGATTCTAATCTGAGGTGAGCTGGGTAACAAAACTGGTAACAAATCTTTCTGAATTCTTTTTTGTAAGAGAAGAGGAAATAGGTTCAGAGTGAGAACCTGAGGGACTCTTCTTTCTAAACAGCACTTGAACTTTAGTGTCCTCTTTGTGGCATTGATCAGGCAATCAATTAATCTCTTAAGTGCCTACTATGTTTAATCAGTCAACATTTTATTAAGCCCCTACTACTTACTATTCAGTCAGATATGGTACTTCGAGGAGCAATGCACTAGAGAGAGCTAGGCTCAGAGTCAGAAAAGTGTGGGTTCAAATCGTCCAGCTGACATATACTGGCTTTGCAACCCTAAGTAAATCACTGCTTTGGGAAATTCTCTAAGACTATAAATTACAAGGAATTACTGACTTGCCTTAGGAAAGACTAGTTTCTTAACTAGGGAATTCCTTATACCAATGGAATGCCTTATACCAATGGAATTATACCAATGGAATAACCAAATGGTCTAGTCTCCATCTTTCTATATTCCAGGCACTACAGGTATATATACTAATGTAAGACAGTACCTGCCCTCAAGTAGCTTACATTCTACTATTGAAGTCTGCAAACATCTGTTTTAGCAGCCCAGAGGTCTATGATGCAATGGAAATTATTAAAAATGGAATAAGGAGTTTAATATGTATTCTGACCCTGAGACTTATTAAACACATGGCCCTAGGCAAAGCATGTACCCATCTGTTAATCTGTAAAATGGAAGCTTACCTCACAGGTCTGTTATGAAGCTTGTATGATATAATCTAAATCAACTGTGTATATAAAATATAAGTACTATAAATCTTAGAGTGCTGTTGAAAGGTGAAATAGGAGAAGGAGTAGTTCTTTCTTACTGGTTCTTGGCTATGTCATAGATAGCTGAGGATGCTCAGTGTGTGATTTCTGGATAAGTGGGAGGTGGTGGCAGCTAGGGGACATTTTGTTTAAACAGAGGTCAGTTAGTATCATCCTAAATTTGCTCAATACTGTGTCAGTTGTGTCTGTAAAAAGGTAGGAAGTTCGATTTCCTGCCTTCTATTCCTAATGCAGTCATCTAATTCTTCAGTGGGCCTGGAAAAATCATTTACTCCATCTGCCTGGTTTTCTCCAAATTAGCATTAGTAACTGTAGTATGGGGCAGCTAGGTGGCATAGTGGATAAAGTGCTGGCCTGAAATCAGGAAGACTCATCTTCCTGAGTTCAAATTTGGCCTCAGAGACTTACTAGCTGTGTGACTCTAGACAAGTCACCTCACCCTGTTTGCCTCAATTCCTCATTTGTAAAATGAGCTGGAGAAGGACATGGCAAACCACTCCAGTATCTTTGCCAAGAAAACCCCAAGTGGGGTCACGAAGAGTCAGACATGACTAAAATGACTAGGGAAAAAAAGACAACAACAGAACTGTAGTACAGTGAAAAGAGAATTGGATTTAGAATCTGTGCCTCTGTGTTCTAATCCAGGGTCTGGTAACTAACCTGTGTGATCTTAAGCAGGCTAGTTCTACTCTGTAGGACTTATTTTCCTTTAAACTGTTTTGATCGTGTGCTATGATCATTATCTTTTATTCCTGGGAGGAATCCTGGGAGCTTGGGAGAGGATATGATTTTTCCCAATGGCACTTGAGAAGCTGCTATCCTTAGAGTTTAATTATAATTGCCCTGAAAAGCTGATGCCTCGTTTGGGAAGATGGTTGGGAGCTTGCACAGCTGTGGGAGGAAGATGGAATCGAGGAGGTTGTGTTAGCCTCAAGGAAGGTGCAATGCAATCTATCTTTCTGTACTCTGACTTCTTGATCACATACTCTTTGGAGTCAAGTCACAGTTCCCTTGGGAACATGTTATAGCCCACAGGGACCCCAGCCTAAACTTTGACCTGTTGCTTTTCAGTCATTTTCATGTATCTGACTCTTAGTGACCCCATTTGAGGTTTTCTTGGCACAGATACTGGAGTGATTTGCCATTTCCTTCTCCAACTCATTTTACAGATGAGGAAACTGAGGCAAAAAGTTACTTGACTTGCTCAAGATCACCCAGATAGTAAATACTTGAGACCAGATTTGAACTCACTGAGATGAGTCTTCCTGACTCCAGGCCCAACACTCTTATCTACTGCACCACTTTGCTGCCCCAACTTTGGACTAGATCAGTGGTTCTCATCCTGTGGGTCGCAACCCCTTTGGGGGGTAGAATGACCCTTTCACAGGAGTTGCCTAAGACCATCAGAAAACACATATTTCCGATGGTCTTAGGAACCGAGACACCGGTCCTCTATCTGTCTCCGGGCATGTCTACCCACATGCAGATATGCCCACATAGGAGTATTAAAGGGTCACGACGTTAGGAAGGTTGAGAACCACTGGACTAGATGATCACCATAATCTCTTCTGGTTCTAAGCCATGATCCTGTGATTTATGTTTCTACTTAGCCTGTAGAAATACTGTGGGAAGTTAGTAAAATCTCAGTTATAAAAATCCCCAAGTGTTCCAGGGGTTGCTGAACTTGAATTTTATCAGTGTTACCTACAAACCAGACAGTACTGAATAGCAGAGCAATATGACCAGGGAGAGGACCCTGGGCTGAAGCTGGTTGGGTACTACCAAAGCACAGCTTGCAGTAACCAAGTTCCAAAGAGCTCAAGCTCATAGAACTTTTTTTTTAAAAAATCAAAGAATTCGTGAGTTAAAGACCTCAAGAGTCATCTAGTTACAATACAGTTTTAAAGTCCAACCCTAAAACACACAGCCAACCATGTGACACCCCTACTCAATAAACTGTAGTAGCTCCCTATTACTTTCAGGATCAAATACTGTACAAAATCCTTTGTTTGGAATCAAGGCCCTTCATAACACATCATCCTCCCTCCCCTGTCTTTCTAGTCTTCTTTCTCCTTTCTCCCTGACCCATCTTCTTCAATCCAGTGACACTGACCTCCTAACTATTCCATGAACAAGACACTCCATCTCTTAGTTTGGGGCACTTTCTCTGGCTATCACCCATGCCAAGGATGCTCTCCCTCCTCTTCTCTACCTCCTAGTTTCTCTGGCTTCCTTCAAGGCCCAATTAAATTCCGTCTTCTACAGGAAACCTTTCCCACCACCTCTTAATTCTAGGGCTTTCCCTCCTTTAATTATTTCCCACTTATTCTCTATATAGCTTGTTTACACATACTTGGTTGCTTCTTGTCTCCCCCATTAGACTGTGAGATCCTTGAAGGCAGGAACTGTCTTTTTATATCCCTATATGCCAGGCACATTGCCTGGGCATATACTAGGCACTTAATAAATATTTGTTGATTGAGTAAGCCATACTCAAAAGGAATCTTTACTACAATATACTTGACAAGCACTTATCCAGCCTCTGCTAGAAAACCTCCAGAGAGAGAGAGTCCATCTAGGCCCTAGGCAGCCCACCCCACTTTGGAGCAGCTTTAATTAGTAGAAAAATATTCCTAACATCAACCCTAAATCTTCCCTTTTGAAACTTCTACCTATTGCTCCTGATTGTTTCCACTGGGGCACATAGAAAAAAGCTTATCCCATCTCCACATGACATCCCTTTAGATACTGAAAAATAACTCTATCATATCCTGCCTTAATCTTCTCTTCTTCAGGAAAAACATCCTCATTTCCTTCAGCTATTACTCAAGACATAGAATTAATGCCTTCACCATCCTGGTTTCCCTCCTCTTATCAATTAATCAGTATTATGTTGTTTGTCCTTTGTTTTTGAAGAGGACCAATGACATCACAGGGTGATTTCACCAGTGACATCACAAGGTGATGTCTTCACTCATGGTGAATTGGGTTTAAGTGAAGCAGAGTTGTAAGTTGGCAGGCTCATTCTCTCTTCCAGTCATTGAAGTCCAGTGGCAAGACAAAAGTCAGGACAAATGGCAATAGCCTGGGATGTAGTGGGTGACCTTGGCATCTTTGATGTCTGACCAAGTTCCACGTTCTCCACTGCACCTACTTCTGCTTCCTTCATGACTGTTTAAACAACTTGTTCACATCCACCCATTCTTCCAGGGTAGACACCTCCCCTAACTCACCAATGAGTTTGTGGCTTATCAGTTACCTTCAACCTGGTTTAGTCCATCTGTTGAGAGGTTTATGGGGTGTGGCTGCTGTGCATGTTACAACTTCTTGGAGCCACAGGTGAGAGTTGGGTGCCAGATGGACACCAAAGGTGGATGAGCAGCCCTAAAAAGGGCTTGACAAACCCTCAAATCAAAGGTATTCATCTTCCTTGAACATCCATATACCCCAAACAGTGTTGTACCAAACTGACCAAAAACTTCAGATTAGGTGTTGAAAGGAAAGGGTACACAGGCATTATCATTTTCTTATTCCTGGGAACTATCCTTCTCTCAATGCAACCCAAGGTTGAATTAGTGTTTTCATTTGGTTTTTTTTTTTTGGGGGGGGAGGAGGTTTGGGCTTCCATGCTGCACTGCTAGGTAATATTGAGCTTGCAGTCTACTATAACATTCCTTGATCCTTTTTGGACAAACTGCCTGATCATGCCTCTCCCCTCTTGTACTTGTGAAACTGACTGTTTATACCCAATTATAAGATGTTTTATTTATTCCTATTGGATTTGTTCATTTTAGATTAATCCCAATGCATCAGCCTATGAAGATCTTTTTGATTACTGTGTCAACCAGTGAGTTAGTGATCCTTACAAGCTTTGTGTCATCTGAAAATTTGATGAACATGCCATCCAAGTCACTGATAAAAATGTTAAACACTAGAGCCATGTACAGATCCTTGCAATACTCCACTGGAAACCTCCTAATGCATTAGCATTAAGTTGTTAATGACCAATCCAGCCATCTGATTGCATTATTGTTAGCTCACATCTTCACAAGAATGCTGAGATACGTTATTAAAACTTTGTTTAATCCTGGGTAAACTATATCTATAGTTTTTCCCTTATCTGCCAGTTTAGTAATCCTGTACACCTAAAAGGAAATGAGGTTATTTCACGTGATCTTGTCTTCATGAAGCCATGCTGGCTCTTGTCATCATTGCTTCTCTTTTCTAGATGTTCATCAACCATCTCCACAGTTATTCATTCTGGAAGCTTCCTAAGGGTATAAGTCAAGGTTACTAGCCTATAGTTTGTAGGTAAAATGTATTCTCTTTCTTTTGTTTTAATCATGCATCATTAGCCCCTATTCAGTCTTGTGATACCCCTCTCATTTTCTACCATCTTACAGATATTGCTGACAATGGCCCAGCATTCGATTTAGATTCTCAAGGAGATAGTTCATCTGGACCATGTGACTTAAATTCATTAAGTGCAACTAGGCTCTTATGATCTCTCTGTTAGCAATTTGGTAAACATTTTGTTCTTTCATGTTTTCAGTGCAATGCTTATTCTCCTTGGAAGAGAAAACAGAAACAAAATGAAAATCTTTAAGAAAGATATCCAGGCATTTGCTCTCTGATAATTGAAACTATAAACTGGTTGGGCAGAAAAAGTGTTGTAAGGGTATACCGAAGTACCACTTCAGATTGGATTACTAGGAAATTACTAGGAGGCAGAGACCAAGCTAGGGATCAACACAGGATGGCCTTACTCCTTTAAAGCTGCACAGGGCCAACCCTTAATTCTCAGTCAGAGTTTCAAGCATTTCTTGGTTCAGCAGATAGCCACATTCACAAAGCAAACAGTCTTTATCTTTTCCCATTGCATCAAAACCCCTTTGAACATCTTTGCAACACTCACATACAGTGTTCATTGTCAGTTCACAGTCTGAACATGAAGGAATGCTCCCTGCTAATCACTATATATAAATCCAATATAGCAATACAATCATCTCCAGGGTGAAATTAAAAGGTCTAGATTGAAGTCAACCAGGAAAAAAATATTTTAGTATAGCCAGATTCCATGTTTGTTCTACGTAAATGTAATATTATCATAGAGCAAGATTATTTAGGCAAGCACCTCCTGTTCTAAAGAAGAATGGCCTTGTATTTTTTTTTTAACAGATAGATGATGAATATAAGGATTCTTGAGAGAGTTCAGGAACTGGTAATTAAACCCCGATTCATTTACTTATTTGTAAGATCTGGTGTATTTTCCGTTAATTCTCTCCTTCCTTCCTTTCTTCTTTCTTCTTTTCTTACCTTCTTTATCTTTTTCTTTTTTATCTTTTTTTTCTTCCTTCCTATCATCTCTATATACATGTGTCCAGAATAAGAGATGATTTTTAATATTTTGTTTTTCTCTTTGGCTAGATAGTACCTGGTACATAGTAGGAGTTTCATAAATGATCATTAGGTTAAATTGGTGTTTCTTTCTCCTCTGTGCCTTGCTATTCCGTTTCTCATATTTTAGTCTCTAATATCTTCATCTGACACAATGAGAACGATTCCTTACCACATAACTTTGTTCAATTATCCATTAATGTTAATTTTTTTTTTATTGATTGCTCTCTATCAATGCTTGGAGACATTAATGCCTGCATATGAGAAGATAAGAATAGTGATTCAATAGGTCAGGCCTCTGCCTTATCCAACCAATCAATATCAAGTATTTATTATGTGCCTTCTACATGCCAAGCCCCATGCTAAGCACTGGCTATACAAAAACAGACAGAAACACAATCCCTACTCTCAAGGAGTGCACGTTGTCATGGAGGAGATGAAATGTAATTAAGTTTTTACATACAAGATATTTACTGACTACATGGAAAATAACCTAAGAGGGAAGACATTAGCAATAGGGAAATTATTTACGCCTCCTGCCCAAGGGGAGATTGCAGCTAGACCCTGAAGGAAGCCAGAAAAGCTAAGAAATGGAGCTGAGAGGGAGAGTGTTACAAGGATGGGGCACAACCATTGCTGGGAGATGGAATAGCAAATAGGCCTATATAGATGGATCACAGAGTACACAGAGGGAGGTAATGTATAAAAATACTGGAAAAAAGTAAGAGGGGGCAGGTTGTGGAATTTAAATGCCAAAACCAGGATTTTACGTCTTATCCTGGAGTTTATAGGTCATCACTAGATTTTACTGCATTAGGGATGATAAGGTCTGCCATAGATTTTAGGAAAATTATTTTGGTGGCTGAGCATAGTTGGATTGGTATGCAGACACTTGAGGCAGGGCAATCATTTAGAAAGCCATTGCAACAGTCTGGGTGAGGGGTGATGCACATCCCTTTCATCATTTTTTGCAGCGTAATCATATACCATAACTTGATTAGCCATTCTCCAATTGAAGAGCATCCCCTCAGCTTCCAATTCAATCTAGAATTTTCAAAGAAATAATGAAAATAGTAGGATTAAAGGAAGTATAGCGCTGCCAACTTTATTGTAAAGCAGTAACCATTAAAACTATTAGATACTTATCCCCTCCCAAAACTGGAAAAGTAAATCAGCAAGTGAAATGTAATAGATAACAAGACCCATAAACTACCAAGCACAGGAGACAGGTGTTCAGTAACCTGAACATGAACCACTGGGTTAAGACCCCACTCCTTATTCGAAAAGAACTTTTGGGAAACCTGGAAAGTACTTTGGCAGAATATAGGGTTAGACCAGCTGACTATAGCATGTCTTGCATGAGAAGCAACTTGGCATCATGGACAGAGATGATCTAGAATCCAGGAAGAACTGGGTTGAAGTTCTGCCCAGATACACAATAACTATCTGACCCTGAGCAAGTCATCAGTTCTTTAGGCAGTTCTCTGATGATAAGTTGCAGAACAGGTGATTACCTGCATATGTAGAAGGAATTTGCTCACCCAAAGATTCTCTATACCAATGAAATCACAGATCTGGTCCCTGTATCTTATTCTATGTAGTAAAATAAGTTCCAAATGAATATACAACCTAAATATAATTGATCACATTATTCAAAAAAATAAAATAAAAATGTGTTTTTCTCAATTATGGCTAGAAGAATTTTTAACCAACAAAAGGGACAGAGAGAAAATTGAGAACTTCAAATGCATAAAATTAAACAGCTTTTGCACAAACAAAATTAGTGTAGCTATGACAAGATGGGAAGCAAGATTGGAAAAAAAACTTTGCATAAAATATTTCACAATATATCCAAGATATTCATGGAATTAACACCATTACATAAAACCAAGTGTCATTCCCTAGTAGATTGGTGGTTAAAGTATTGACATAGATAGGTTTTTAAAATTTTTTTTTGCTTTTTGGAGGGGGGAGGGCAGGGCAATTGGGGTTAAGTGACTTGCCCAAGGTCACATAGCTAGTACATGTTAAATGTCTGAGGCTGGATTTGAACTCAGGTCCTCTCACCTCCAAGGCCAGTGCTCTATTCACTGTGCTGCCTAGCTGCCCCCAACATAGATAGTTTTAAAAAGAAGAATTACGAGCTGTCAACAACTATATGAAAGGATCATCCAAATCACTAACAAAAAAGAAAAAAAATATATAAATTAAAATTATTCTGAGATTTAGCCTTATAGCCAATATGTTGATAAAAATGGAGGGGAAATGGAAATCTATATTGTTGGAGGGACTGTAGGAAGATAAGCACATTGTTGGTAGATTATAAATCTGTTTAATTGTCTTATAAAACAATTTGGAATTATGTGAGAAAAATCATGAAGCTGTACAAATCCTTTAACCAGAGACCCTACTACTTAACAACAGGATGTCATAAAGAGACAAAGGTCATAAATATACAAAAACAGTCAAACTGGAAACAAAGTCCATGCACACTGATGAGGGAATGACAGAGTAAATTTTAATATAGCAATGTAATTATTATACCAATAGAAGTAATTCTGAACTAGGCAAAACTTCATCTGTGGTCGTCCAATGGAAGCTGGATAACCTCTTGTCAGGGAGAAGTTTAGGGTTCTTGAGAGGCTCTGCAATTTCCCCAAAGTCATCTAGCCTGTTTGCATTCTCCTCTAGTTTCAATTCTGCACCCAGCTCACTTCCTCTCTGTGGATAATTATCATAAAATAAATGTTGCCACCATTCAAGTTTAGTGATTTGGAAATAACTCTTTATCAGCCCATTTATCTGCCCCATGAACTTGCACAACAAAGTATGCCAATTTAGATAGTTCCTAACAGATCAA
This sequence comes from Pseudochirops corinnae, assembly GCA_028646515.1. Taxonomy (NCBI): domain Eukaryota; kingdom Metazoa; phylum Chordata; class Mammalia; order Diprotodontia; family Pseudocheiridae; genus Pseudochirops; species Pseudochirops corinnae. The sequence continues at coordinate 84,331,253 of CM053588.1, read as the reverse complement.
TTTTAAAATAATTATATAGTGTGGGGAAATGATGGAATGTAGCATTCTAAAAATTAGTTCGCAATGTCTTCCGTTTTCACAGGTTTTTTCTTCATACTGGGTGTTACATGCTTCAAACTTTTCTTCTGTTTTTTGGTTTTGGCCTTGAAAATAATAACACCACATGTATATATAAAAGCAATTCATATATATATCAGTGTATGCATATCTGTGTATATCAGCAAAAGCTAAATACTCTGTTTATGAAGACAATGTCCTCCAAGAAGACAATGCCTGAGCACAAAACTTGCTGTCCCAGGAGCTATTATAGCTACAAGAAAGAAAAAGTCTAGCTTAAAATAGCTATGTTTATCCTCTTTCCAGGTTACAATTTTTATTTTGTGCTACCAATAGATCTTCCCTCAAATCCAGTTATTTATATACTGCTCATCCACAATTTTGCGCAAGACTTAGTGTGAGGAGATATGGTCTCTGTCTTCATATATTTGAAGAATTTTATGTAGTTTTATTCTCTTTGGACTCAGGCAGAACTAGGAATATCAGATAGATTGAAAGGGGTTGATAAATTAGTAGAGTTTGCAGAAGTGGAGGCAGTGAGTGTAGCCTACTCTTTCTAGGAGTTTGGCAGTTATGGGAAGGAGAAAGATATGGTTATAACTCGAGGGAATGGCAAGATGAAGGGAAAGGTTGTGTTCTGAGTTGCAGTGATGGTTTTATTTATTTTAAAAGAAGTGAGACCTGGCATATTTGTAGGATGGAAGAAAAGACATAGTAGAGAGGAAAAGCATGAAGGTGCATGAAGCAGGGAGAATAATTTATAAGTCATGGAGGAAGCTGGAAGGGATGGGTTTGAGGGTAAATGGATTAGCTTTTACCACTTTTTCTGAGACTCAGGGAAGGAGGGGCGATGATAGTAGAGGGAATAGAGAACTGGATTAAAAAAACAAGCAAGTTCAATCAATCAAGCATTCATTAAACATCTATGTGCCAGACACTATTCTAGGCCCTGGGGATATAAAGACAAAGATGGGACAATTCCTGCCCTCGCAGAACTTATATTCTATTAGTGAAACATAAACATTTACAAGTATGTACAAAATAAAAAATAAAAAAAGTAAGTTAAAGGGAGAGGCATTACTTAGTCGTTGGGAGGTGGGGTTAGGAAAACCCTAATATAGGAGATAGCAAATGAGCTGAACTCTGAAGGAATTGGGGAGATTAAAAGGTGGAGGAGGACATCGGGAAGGGGGGCAGGTGAAAAAGTATAGTCTGTGTGTGCAACGGCACAAAAATGGGAGGTGGCATGTCATGTTTGAGAAAGAATCAGGACAGTTTGGCTGGGTAATAAAGGGTATGAAAGGGAATAGTATATCATAAATCTGAAAGGCGAGGCTGGATCCAGATTGAGTGAGGTACCAAAGTAGACCGGTGGATAGAGCTCTGAGCCTGGAGTCAGGAAGATCTGAGTTCAAATCCAGCCTTCGATGCTTACTAGCTGTGTGATGGACCCTGGGCAAGTCATATAACCTCTGTTTGCTTTAGTTTCCTCATCTGTAAAATGGGGGTAATCATAGCACCTACCTCTGAGGGTTGAGAGGACCAACTGAGGTAATGATTATATAGCACTTAGCACAGTGCCTGGTACGTAATAAGCACTATATAAATGTTACCTTTTACTATTATTTTAAACATCGAAGGATGGTATATTTTACTCTAGAGATTAAATAGGAAGCCAATGGAATTTATTGAACACGGTAGGGAAATGATCAGACCTGTGCTATAGAAAGCCACTTTGGCAGATGACTGGAAGATGGATTAGATAGGAGAAACTTGAGGCAAAGCAACCAATTAAAAAACTATTTTGATAATCCAGGGGAGAGGTGATGAGTTTCTAAAATTGCATGGTGGCCATGTGGGTGGAGAAAAGGAGACAGGTATGAGTGATGCTCTGGAAACAGAATTGATAGGATTGGCATTTGATTGGTTATGTGAGGTGAGGGAAAGTGAGGTACCAAGGATGATACCAAGGTTGATGCCTCACTCTTCACAGTGAAGTAGGAGATGAAAGCTATTTGCTAAAAATACGGAGGAGACAGTAGAGTTGGAGGGTTGAGAAGATGAAGTTACTAGAGAGTCAAGACCTATGAATAACTAGGAAATATCACTTTGCCAGCGAATGAGTATTCCTTTAAAAAATAAAACATATATAGATACATATTGCATATATGTGCATAAATACACATATACATATCACTCTTTCACTATATCATCATTAGGAACTTTTCTCTGCCTTCTTTTGTCTCCTTATTTTCCTCTCCTGTTTTCATTCTTTGATTTACAAATTAAAGAAATCAAGACTCCATTGTTGGTAAATCTGGTATTAGGGATGCCACAGCCCCAGTCATGGACTGGAAGGGAAAGTCAGCACTTCCTCTGTAATGTATAGGCTTAGCAAGTTGCTTAGAGCACTGAGTTAACTAGTTAAAGGACTTACTTATTGTCACATAGTCTGTATGTATCAGTGGTAGAACTTGAACCCACGTCTTTAATCTCTACATACACGGCCTCTTTCCTCATTAATAGAGATGATAGGTGTAGCTAGGTGGCGCAGTGAATAGAGCACTAGCCCTGGAGTCAGGAGGACCTGAGTTCAAATTTGGACTCAGACATTTAACACTTACTAGCTGTGTGACCTTGGGCAAGTCACTTAACCCCAATTGCCCTCCAAAAAAAAGAAAGGAAAAAAAGGAGAAAAAGAGATGATAAAAATGAGAATGTATGTGTGTATGTAATTTCCATAGTTTTAATTAAGCTTGTTTAAGAGTTTTCTATTCTGAAAAATTGGAAACCAACACAAGCAAATACGTTGCTTCTCTCACTGTTTCTTAAGAAATTTTAACCATGAAAAAGTCGCCACAATGAGGAGGCTGAAAGAGCCCATAAACTGCCTCAGTCAGCAGTAGCTTAATCATCTTGCCAAGTAAAAGGATGTGACAGCTAAACCCAACACCAGTTTAAAGTATGAGCTCATTTGCAAAACATTTACAGAGGAGAATAACATTGTTACTAGCACCCAACAGTGAATAGCAGCTAAGAGGAAAACAAACCTAGAGAGTTTGGGAGGAGAGCCGGCCAAGTCAGTGTTTTCTGGCCCTTTGTTTTACTTTTCCCTTTCCTTTTTTTCTTGACTAGTTCACGACTTCTTTCTAACAGAGAATTGAATGGAAACTTACTTTCTTTTGATTGGAGGTTTTCGATCCTTGTTTCTTTTCTGTTAGTGGCTTTTCTGTCCCTGTCTGGTAGCTTTACTTAAGAACAAAGGTGATTGGTGTTATTGACAGAGTGTTTTTGTTTCTTTTATTAATGTATATGCAAATCAGAAGTATAGATGTAAATAGTGATAAAAGATTTATTCAAGAAGAAAATCTACTGAAGTTTTTTTTTTCCCCTTTCTTTTTTTTATCAAATGTTTTTTTTTTTCTTTTCCTTCTGGGTCCTGTCCTCCAACCTCCAGCCCTAATTATTTGTAAATTGGTATGTTCATTTTCCAGAGAGCACACTTTCAGTAATTTCCGTGTGAAATCAACTTTAATATCTATTAACAGGTATATGCTCTAAAAATCTAATTTCCCACCTAAATGAAACATACCTATATCAAGGCAAGGAGCCTCTTGAAAGTGACGGACGAAATCAAAAGACAGTGATGGAAAAATAATGTAATATTTTCTTTCTGAGAATTCAAGTTCTAATTCAGTTTCTTTTATTTCACTGTGAGAAAGTCCAAAATTAATATGTCTGGAAAGAGGAAAGGAAGCAATAAAATTCCATTGACGTTATTTGGAGCAAGAACTGGTACTTTGACACAACTAAAGGCTAACTCCAAAAGCATTCTTCATATCCTCTCATTCCTTTGACAACATCCCACGGTCTCCACTCCATTCTAATCTCTTGCTGCAAAAGGCCATGGTTTGGAGCAGCTCTGGAATGCAGCCATATAATGTCTTTTTTTCCGTGGACTTGGCAGGCAGGCACTGTTTGCTCCACCATGTAACGTCTTTCAGTGCCAGTAACCTTTATTATATCTGTCAAATCTAGTTTTCCCCAATGTTGAAAGCAGCAATTTGCCAACCAGGCTTGGAGGCCTGTTTGATGGAGCATTACAAAGAGCAAAAGGGAAGGGTTTAAATAGATTTACTCCTCTGATTTGCTGAAAAGATGGCAGACACACCTAGCCTTCTGATCAAAATCCTTTCTCTTTACATTAATGTAATTTATAAAAACTGGTACATATTACCTGAGAAAGAAGGATGATATGGACAAAACAAACAAACAGAAAAAATGACTCTGTATTTCCTTAGTTCTGTTTAGTTCTATTGCTGCTCAGAATTCTCTGTGTTATTTCATATGACAAATATTCAGTCTTAAAGCAGGTATTCAAAAGAAGTTTCCTGACTGAAGATTTCTTCTGTGAAAAGATGGTGAAGAACTCTTACTTCCCACTTTACCAGTTCCTAATCTTCTATATCAATTCTTAAGATGCAAGAAGCATTCAAGACTCTTCTTTCTATTTTGGCCAAATTAGTGATACAGTGCTGGTATGCATAGTTAGAAAATTTGCCTTAGTCCTTTTCAAGCTAGAGATTTTGATTTATCACATACTTTTGCAATATAAATTCCCCCCCTAAAATTACAAGAAATAAGAAACAAACCCACTTCCATGTATTGAATTTATTTCCTAGTAAACTTTATTATGCTTTTCTGAATGAGTTTGAAAAGAGTCATGTACCAATTTTAAGGTAATGAAACTAATTCCTTAAGTGAACATTCATCTTATTACATCATACCTCTCCAAGATGTCTTCCAACTTGAAGTCTATGATTTTATGATCATATGATTTATCTATCAAAAATAGTAATGAAAACACCGTGTCCAGGGGGCGGAGCCAAGATGGCGGCATAGCAGCAGCAATATATCGCAGCTCTCACATAGCCACCCCAAAATACCCATGGAATAGGACTCTGGACCAATCCTAGAACTTCAAAAGCACACAAAGATACTTCCCACTAAAGTCAGCTCGGCTACGAGGAACCATATCAGCACTGCGAACCGAAACCAGCCTGGCCTGAAGCTATGGCTGTGCCCCAGGGGCGGCTGGGCGGGAGGTGCAGAGAAAGCTCTCAGGTGAGCAGATTAGCACCAGATGTGTGAGGGGGGATTGTGAAAGAGGGAGATAAGCGTCTGGCCGAAAGGTCTCCAGAGCTGAGAAGCGAAGGGCGGAGGTTTTGCACCC
>CM053588.1:84304606-84325463 GCA_028646515.1 Pseudochirops corinnae | reverse complement strand
TAGACACAATGCACTAAATGTAGTCTGACTGTAACAGTCCAGTGTAGTACTTCCTCCTTCCTTGTTCTAAATATTATACTTTTATTAGGGCAGCCCAAGATTTTAATAGTAGATTTTTCTTTCTTTTATTGGTGGGGGAGGGGGGAAGAAGGAGGGGGAAGGCAAGATCACAATCTGGTTAATATTGAATTTTTGATTAACTAAATCCTTAGCACTCTTTTCATATGAACTGCTGAAAAGCCAGGTCTCCTCTTGCCTGTATTGGTGCATTTGAACTTTCTAAAGATAAATAAAAGTTCAAAAAGATTTTACATGATATACAATCCATTTTATCTTGCTAGATTTAGGCCATTATTACCTCTTATTGAAAACTTTTAAAAATTTGAGCCTGTTATTCAATATCTCCTCATACCTCAGATTTATGTCACCCAATTATTTGTGACCTATGATTTCCTTGTCTTTATTCATGTCATTGAGAAAAATGTTAAATATTATAGTATGAGAGGGAGAGCCCTATAGTATCATGTTAGAGACATTTTTCCAAGTTTATAGTGATCAAAATTTTTACTCAGCAAGTTTCAAAACTATATAACTGTATTCTTGTCTTATTCTTCATTATATTCACAAGAATATTATCAGAGTTGTTGTTAAATGCTCTCCTGAAATCAAGATATACTATGTCTACTAGTATTGCTACTACTTCATTTTCTGTGTTTAAGAGTCTAGTAAACCTTTCTAAAAAGGAAATTAAGTTAGTTTGGAATGATTTATTATTCTCTCTCCCAGGCCAGTGAGGACAGGAGAAACTAGGGAGCTGCCCTGGCTCCTGGGAAGCCAAGACCTCTCAGCGGGGCTTGGGGAGGCTCAGACACACGAGCGTGTCTGTCTAAGCTGGGCCGGGGGAGGCAGGGCAGGCTCCCTACCGTAAGATGAGATGCTGCCCGGGTCTCAGCCCCAGTGGCTCATTCCCAGGCAGCTCGAAGCGGACCTTCTTTCTTTCTTTGTTTTAACTATTTATTTTTAAGAATTTTTTTTTTTTTTACAAATTGTAGCACCAACAGTGATTGTAAATATGCCAGCATGGTATTCAATCTCAAAATATAGCAGACTCCCCATATATTCAGGGAAGATCTTCAAATTCCCATTACCATTACATTTGGCCCCAAGATTTTTCATATGCTTTATATAGCAAAAACACATTAACAACACATTTCATTACATAGGTTAATGGGAATTTAAGGGTAACTGGTGTCAACAGAACTTTACAACAATATAACAAGGATAGCAGCAAATTAAGCATGTAAAACAATATCATGGGGTAGGGGCTTGAGCACAAGCACCCCATAATTCCCCCCTCAAATGAATGGGGCTCAAAATCTTGTGGGAAAAGGGGTAAAGGTCTCTTTTCCATAGCTATGTCCTGCTGAAATTGGATGTAGAGCTGTCGCCAGGCCAAGAGGTCTCATTCAAAAGGTCAGTTCTTTAGCTGGCATCCAGAGTTCAGTCAACACCAGGTCCAGGGGTGACATATCACAATCATGGACAAGAGTCACTTCTAGTTTAAATGATCGGCTATCCTCAGGTGGAGGGTACTAAACCTGCAGGAAACAAATCTCACAAACAAGTTTAATAGACATAAAACCACAAAGAAACAGATACAGATTCAGCTGTACTTCTGGAGTCCACGAACCCACTATCATAGCAATGGTTCAGAAAGATCTGTAGGGGCGACTCTTATTTCTCTATTCTATCTAACATCAAGCCCCTTTTCTTAATACATTTTTCATGGTTCATTAGTTGGAATACCATCAATTCTTCCAAAATCTATCCCTGCTCTCAGTAGAGTAGCAAACAATTATTTTCTCATTAATCTATTCTGAGTTTGGATCTGCTATGCTTCACTTCTCTCTCAAGGAAATTTATCTTTTTCCCATTCCCCCAAGTCACTGATCTGTGAAATCTTATCCAGTACCTCTGAAAGAGGGTATCCTATTTCACTAATTAGTAGAGTCAGCATTAGGTGCTTATAAGCAGGAGGAGCCATCTTCACTATGATATTTCTATGAGAAACTGCTAAGGGGATATCATGATATGCATTTGCATCTCCAACCATGATAGCAGTTTTCATTACTTCCTCCTTTAACTTTCTCATGCAGTCCTTAAGGGAATACCAGGTCTGTCTCCACTAGACCATATAGAATCAGTGGGCTACATTTTATTGCATCCATCAGCAGCTAACGCTAACAGATTGGTTGTATTGTTATCTTCTTGAATATGGTAATCTCTAAAAGCTTGCTGGACAAAAGGATTCTGACTAATGACTATAAATTTCAAACAATACGCACTACCTATCCATACTCTGTGGGGTCCCCTGATCACTGATTCTCATCAGCCAAGACACTAACAATTGTCCCATCCTTTGAGTCGATCTACTTAATATATCAGTAGTTTCCTCCTAAGTGAAATCCTCAGTTATCTCCCTGAACTTTGTTTGGCCTCTCTGATTCTCCTGTTTTCTTCTTAGTATGGGGCAAACTTCTGCCCTTGTAAAAGCCTCATCATTTAATAATGTATCATCTTCCACCAAGGCACTCTTCTGGCAGTGGCCATCATGGCAACTGGGCTCAGCCAGACTTACATGCACATTCCTCTTAATCGTTTTTGTTTTTTCCCTCTTTTTCTAAGCCAAACACACTTACACCACCTGAGACCCCACAGCTTGATCTTCTAAAGGAAAGCCTGAATGCTGTAATACAGAAAATTTCTCATTCAAAACAGCTAATTTCTTCTCCATCTGAGTTTTCTCTTACAATAGTTTGTCTCTACTTTTACATATAATATGGTAACCTGTTAGTAAAACCCAGACTCTTCTACACACCCCTTCCAGTTCTCTCTCTGATTTTATTGGTATTCCTTGAAAGCATGTTTCTAAATCTCTAGGTTCTCCCTTCTGTAAACTCTGTTTCCAGTCTTCATAGCCCTATACTTTTAGCCCACTCCCTTGCTAGGGAGGAATAAGGTAAATCTTTCCATCCTGGGATATCCATTTCTTCTTCTAAATCCCTTCTGCCTGCAAACAGGTCCAATATTTCACCATCCCATCCTCACTGCCAAATCTAGCACCAGTGCAATATTCACATCCCAGTGGTGACTGTAAATATGCCAGCATAGTTCTCAATTGAAAAATATAACAGCTTCTCTATATGTAAGACAGAAGCAAAACATTTATTCAGACACCAGAAAACTAAATCCCAACACCAGGAAACTGAATCCATCATAGCAACATAGAAGTCAATACACTATAACACAGTAGAGAGCTACACCACCCTTTTAGCCTTTCCACAAACCAACACTCACAAGCCTAGTTGTCTCGCTCAGTGTGTCCTCTCATCCCACCAACTCTAACTGCTCTGATTCCCAGCTTCCAGTGAGCTCTGCTTCACCCTTCAGCAAACTCCTCCCACCACAGGCTCCATGAGATTACATTAAGCTTAGTAGGGGGCAGGGAAGATCTTCAAATTCCCATTACCATCATACAAATTTATTCATTTTTAGTTTTCAACATTCACTTCCATAAGTGAGCAAGTGGGTTTTTTTTAATATGCCAAATACATTTCACCATAGAGACAATGTCACAAATGACAGCTTTCCTGGCCAATTCACAAAAATGTAGCATCACAGATCAAAGAGCAAATCAGTAATTATGAATTTTAGATCTGGAAGGGACTTTAGAGGTCACTGAGTCCAGACCTCTCATTTTACAGAGGAGAGACTACATAAGCAGAAAGAGATCAAGTGACTTCTCCAGAGTCATACAACTAGGGTCTGATTTAATAGATAATGTGCTAAAGATTACAGAGAAAATACCAGCATCTACTGAGTCAATATTACCTTCTCATCTCTACAAACTCTTTAGCTGAATGATCTATGTACACAATCCATAGGTATGCTTGATGAAATCATGAGAAGAAAACAGTTTTTCACAGATGGTTTTCTTCAGTAGATAATAATAATATCTAGAATTGTATAGTGCTTTGAGGTTTGGGAGGCACTTTGCACATGTTTTATATATATATACATATACATACATACATACATATACATACATACTTATATACATACATACATACATACATATGTGTGTGTGTGTGTGTGTGTGTGTGTATGGAGGGGGATAGTTCTTTTCCATACTCCCATTCTCACTGTAACGTTCACAGAACTTGATCCCCTAGGGTTCTAAGTATTCTAAGAGCACTCCTATTGGCTTGTGGGTATCTTCCTTATGCTATTGCCTCAAGCTCCCCATTCTAGTGTTAACCGCAATATAAATTGCTAATGGTTATCATCCCAATGCCTTTTAACCAATTAATCTCAATTAGCTTCTTACAAAGAGATATTTACTGAGAAGACAGAGCAAGAACTAAGTATAAAAACATCCCTCCCAAATGAGGGCACATTCTCCTCTCTGCCACTCCAGGCTCTGAGGAAAGAGTCCTCAAACTTCGAAATCACACATGGCAAAATGGGAACTCACAGCCCTGCAATTCCTTTTGTTAGACTCCTCAAGATTTCCCCCATAGGTATTTGTGTACCTTTTCTGTAGAGCCTTGATCTGCATCCATTTTCTCCTTGCTCCTGTTAGACATGTCGTCATAAACTGATCTGTGGATGTTGCTTACATACCAATGGGAAGAAAGGAATTCCTCCTGACCCCCCCTTTCCACATTTTATTGCAACTTCTCTCCAGGCAAGGACACTTGGGAGATTCCAGAGGTAGAGAACTATAGCTGTCCCTCTTTTTTGCCTCCTTTCAATCTTCACCTCTACCTTTGGCAAGGTGTTTTTCCTACAGGTCACTGAAGAAATTTTTGTCAGCTTTATAATATAAGTAAACTATTTCTACCCTGTCCTTCTATAATTCTGTGACTGTTGTAGGTGGTCAATAAATATTGATGATAACTGAAAAGGAGGGACGTGGAAACACCTAAGTGATACAGGGGAGAGAGTGCTGGGCCTGGAGTCAAGAAGACCTGAGTTCAAATGTGACCTCAGACACTCACTAGCTGTGTGACCCTGGGCAAGTGACTTAAACATTGCTTGCCTAATCAAAGAATGGGATAGAGATTGAGAATGAGGCTGAGGTCCAGGTCTTTTCCTCTACTCAATCAATTCCCTTTCAGGGTTGTAGATGGAATGCTTTCTTTTCAACACTTGCTCAAATCTCTTGGATTCTCCCCTGGTCTAAACCCACTCCTTGGTGTATTCAGATCTCACAAAGCATTACCATATTTCCTTAGTCAACCCTAACACTCTGTTTAACTTCACTTTAGTTAAGGAAGGACTGTTTTTTATACTTAGTCTAAATTCTATAATTAATTTTTAAAAACATTCTCTTCTCTGGTAAAGTATTAAGTGTAGCATTTTAATACTTGTTTTAAATGGGGTGGGATGACTTAACTGACATCCTTATTTCATGTTATTCTCATGACTCTGTGAGGTAGTTACCATTATTATACTCATTTTGCAAATGAGAATGACTGAGGCTGAGAGGGGCCAAGTTACTTGTGCAGGGTCACACAGCTTAGAAGTGTTTGAGGAAGAAATAAAACTCAGTTCTTCCTAATTCTAAGTTCAGTTATCCACCTACTATGTCTATTTACAGTTCCACAGTTGATGGAGAAGCATAGCAAATATAAGGTTCTTCAGGGATTAATGTTTATGATTCCAGAAAGTATTCATTTTGGTAGAGCAAAAACAGTCTTTGGGGAACCTTTACAATGTGTCTCCCATACATTTGTTCTACTCATACAAGATTCTGTGATAGATACAACCACAAAAGTGACTTCATTCAATGATCCTTAAAAAAATCAGATGTTTAAAAATTGAAAGTGAAAATCCACAGAATTGGAGGTGGAGCTAAGATGATGGAGTAGAAGCACAAACTTGACATGGGTTCAGGCTCCAAACAATTCCAATACCAATTCCAAACAAATCTCCTGCTGAACAGAGCACACTGGGAGCTGAGCACAGTCTGGCAGAAGCCTGTAGTTCCAGCCCCAGGGCATGCCTGACCAGCAGTGGCTAGAGTAGACTTCAGGAGAGTGAATAACTAGCAGCTGTGGTGGCTTCCAGACTTCTAAGCCCATAAACACCAAAGTAAAAGGCCCGTGTGGAACTCTGTTGGAACCAGAGTGGATAGAAGAGCTCAATCAGGCTGCTGCCCCCAGGGCAAGAAAGTAGAGGCATGGTGGCTGCACCTCATGGCTGCCTCAGGAGCTCCTGGCCTGCAGATTGTAGGGGGACCAAGCAACCATTCAGAGGGTAATTGCTCTTGCTTTAATCTGCTTGGATCTGGATCATGGTCTTGGGAACTGGTCCTGGGGTGAGTGACCAGTGAGCCAGAGCTTGTGGGGACTGTAGAGATGGCACCGTCCTAATAGCTCCAGCAGCTGTGAAAACCAAAGCAATTTGGGACAAAGCTTGCTCCATTCTGGAAGCAGAGTTCTACCATGGCAAAGAGCTCAAACATCAAGTAATTGGTTGGCAATAGGACCAAGCACAGGAAGCATAAACAGACAATAGAATCCTTTTTGGGGGATGAAAAGGATCAAGGCATGGAGCAGGAGGAAGAGAGCAAAGTAAGAACTCCTGCATCAAAAGCATCCAAGAAAAATATGAAGTGATTACAGGCCATGGAGGAGCTCAAGAAGGATTTTGAAAATCGATTAAGAGAAGTGGAGGAAAAATTGGGAAGAGAAATGAGAATGATGCAGGAAAATCATGGAAAGTGAGTCAACAGCCCACTAAAGGAGACCCAAAAATACACTGGAGAAAATAACACCTTAAAAAATAGACTAACTCAAATGGCAAAGAGGCCCAAAACGCCAATGAGGAGAAGAATGCCTTAAAAAGCTTAATTTGCCAGATGGAAAAGGAATTTCAAAAACTCATGGAAGAGAATAATTCCTTCAAAATTAAATTGGAGCAATTAGAAGCTAATGACTTTATTAGAAATCAAGATACTATAAAACAGAACCAAACAAATGAAAAAATAGAAGGCAATGTGAAATATCTCATTGGAAAAATCACTGACCTGGAAAATAGATCCAGGAGAGATAATTTAAAAATTATTGGACTACCTGAAATCCATGATCAAAAAAGAACCTAGAAATCATCTTTCAAGAAATTATCAAGCAAAATTGCCCTGATATTCTAGAACCAGAGGGCAAAATAGAAATTGAAAGAATTCACCAATAGTCTCTTGAAAAAGATCCCCAAAAGAAAACTAGGAATATTATAGCCAAATTCCAGAGTTCCCAGGTCAAGGAGAAAAATATTGAAAGCAGTCAGGAAGAAACAATATGAGTATTGTGGAAACCCAATCAGGATAACACAAGACCTAGCATCTTCTCCATTAAGGGATCAAAGGGCTTGGAATACGACATTCTGGAGGTCAAAGGAGCTAGGACTAAAACCAAGAATCACCGACCCAGCAAAACTGAGTATAATGCTTCAGGGAAAAATATGGTCATTCAATGAAATAGAGAATTTTCAAGCATTCTTGATGAAAAAACCTGAGCTAAGCAGAAAATTGGACTTTCAAAGATAAGAAGCAAGAGAAGCATGAGAAGGTAAACAGGAAAAAGAAATCATAAGGAACTTATTAAAGTTGACCTATTTGCATTCCTACATGGAAAAACGACAATTGTAACTCATAAGACTTTTCTCAGTATGAGGGTAGTTGAAGGGAATATATATGTATATATGCATACATGCATATATATGTATGTATAGGAGGGTGTATGTGTATATAAATATATATGTGAGTGTGGGCATATGTATGTTCATGTATGTGCAGGCAGAGGGCAGAGGATGAGTTGAATATGAAGGGATGATATCTAAAAAATAAAATTTAAAAGGTGAGAGAGGAATTTATTGGGAGAAGGAGAAAGGGAGAGATAAATTAGGGTAAATTATCTCATATAAAAGAGGCAAGAGAAAACTATTACAATGGAGAGGTCTTAAGAGCAGGAAGGTGAAAGAAAATAGGACAACCTTACTCTCATTGAATTTGGCTTAAGGAGGGAATAACATACACACTCATTTGGGTATCTTACCCTACAGGAAAATAGGGGCATTGGGGATAAGAGGGGGGAGGATAGAAGGGAAGAAAATTTGGGGGACAGGGTAGTTAGAAGCAAACATTTTTTAAAAGGGATAGGGTCAAAGGAGAAGATAGAATAAGTGGGGGGTGGAATAGGATGGAGGGAAGTATAGTTGGTGTTTCACAATATAACAATTATGGAAATGCTTTGGGTAACTACACATGTACAACCTATATTGAATTGCTTATCTTCCCAGTGGGGGCAGGTGAGGAGGGAAGAAGGGAAAAAATCTGGAACTATGGGTTTTAAGAAACAAATGTTTAAAAAAAATTGTTTTCTATATACATCTGGGAAATAACATATAAAGACACTGGGATATAGAAAGCCACCTTGCCCTACTAGAAAGTCAGAGAGGGGATGGGGGAGAATACAAGAGAGAACATATTGGGGGTGGGGCATTCAATAGGCTTGCTATTTTGGGGTGAGGGGTAGGGGAAAGATGGGGAGAAAGATTGTAGCTCTAAATTTTGTGGAAATGAATGGTGAAAACTAAAAATAAATTAATTAATTATTAATAAATTATTAAATTAATAAATTATTATAAAAAAAGAAAATACATAGAATTTTAAAACCATGTTAATGCCACATGTAGCTGCTATGAAATATAAACAACATGCATTATTGCCAAAAATATGTAATTGTCATAGATAACATCCTGTGCACAACACACATAGAAGAAGAATTCCAAAGAGCTACTGCTGTTTTCCAGCAACTTATAGTGCAGTGGACAAAGTGTTGGGTCTGGAATTAGAAAGACTCATCTTCCTGAGTTCAAATCTGGCCTCAGATTCTTATTAGTTGTATGACCCTGGGTAAATCATTCAACCTTCTCTTTGCCTCAATTTCCTCATATGTAAAATGAGGAGGAGAAGGAAATGGCAAATCACTCCTTATCTTTGCCAAGAAAACCCCAAATGTGATCATGGAGTATAAGACAAGACCAAATAATGACAACTGATATTTTCACAAGAGGGTCCTGTATGTGAATGACATTGATTTGATTGTATCAAACCCCAAAAGCTACTCACCATTCTTAATTGATCTGTATAAAAGGGTATTGATTTGTTCATTCATAAAGCAAAAATCAAATGGATGGTAAATATCTATTGAGCAATTATGGTAAGTTGCATTAGTCCATCACCAAATATATCTTGGCTAGACTCTGCAGACGGTCAGTGATCTCAACCTAAAGTTGAATAGGAAGGTTTAAAGTAGGTTTTATCACCTTTGGAAAACTGAATAGCGCTTTCAATGGTTCTTAGTTGCTCCCTACTGAAAAAGTCCATCTTATCTAATTAATATACTCTCTTATTTATACTCTATAGTTGAAAATCATGGATTCTTAGAAGAATCAAAATTTGAGGTAACCAAAAAAGCAATGAAAGATATCTACATTATGTGAATAAGCTTGAAAATATTGCCAGTGAAAATTCAGGTATTAGATCTGATTTTTTTTTAAGTTTCTGTACGCCCAAGATTGGAAAAGGATTTAAGCCAACACTATAAGAAAAGTGAAGGATAACAGGAAGATGGCCTGAACGGTACATAAGAGTCCCATCACATGGGTTAGATTTTCTATGTCAGATTTAGAAAAATTCTTAGTCAAGAATGACCCAGAATGGGTGATGTAGAGATGGAAGTGTTGTGAATTGCTCCAGGGGAGGGAGTAAATCCCAGTCAGCGTTTTTTCTCCTGAAAAGCTTAAATCAGATCAAGGAAAAGTTGATAATTTGGTTAGTTCTCTGGTGTTAATGAATGAGGTTAGCATGGGAAAGTGGATAGAAGTTTTGGAGAGGAAACAAAGGTCACCTTTGGAAATCTCAAGAAGTCATTGCCCAGGAAGGATGTTGCCTCATACTTAGCATAGAATTTTTGTTGCTATTTGTTGAATTTAATAGGATACTAGAGGACTCCCTTTGATCAACTTAACACCATCTACAAAGACAGTCAGCATTGGATCTGGAGTCAGGACAACCTAATTTCATATCTGGCATCAGATGCTTATTAGCTGTGTAACCCTGGGCAAATCAATCATTTAACTTCTGTCTGCCTCAGTTTCCTCATCTGTAAAATGATGATAATAATAGTACCTACCTTCCAGAGTTATTGTTATTATGAGTATTATTACTGCCAAATATTTGAACCTGGTGATATAAAGCACAAAGTAAATTATTAGCAAATCAATTGTCTTTTCATATGACTCAGTCGATTTTCCCCTTTCACCAAAAGATCTGCCTTGGTTAATCATAGTGATTAGATGGAACAAGAAAAAAAAAAGATAAAACTTCTGCTTCCCCTGTCTTTCCTTACTGAAATTTGCAAATGCAAAGATCTCTAATCAAGAGCATAACAGCTGGAATGTGAAGTCAGTAGTGCACCTCAGCAAGTATAGGAAAAGGCAATGACTCATTAATGCTGTGCAGCACTTTCTACATGTTATTGCTACAGATAAGGCTATAACAGCAAAGATTATAACAGTGAAGAGAGGAGGCAAACCTAAACAAAGGATAGAGTTTCAACAAACATATAGCCTTGCTTGACACCAGTCTGATTACTCAGGTGTGTTTGCTCTGCTCTGAGAGAGGTCTCTAGACACATGTTCTCCGACAAGATGAAACACAATTGAGGAAGGGGGCATCATCACTGATTTTTAAAAGATCTGACATAGTTGTTGCACAACGTGGGTGGGAATTAATGACTTCTTTTACTTTGAGATGAATTAGCCAATCCAATCATTATTGGTTGATTGAATTAGAAAACCTTTGCTTTGAGCTTAAACAAAAGAAAATGATGAGCCCTACATGGCTGAGATTTTATATATCAGTAATCTTATAAATAAATTTAATTTAATTCAATTCAACAAACATTTATTTGGTCCTTACCATTTACAAGTGTGATATCCCATTTACAGCTACTTCTGCCTTTCACTCCTATTCAAGAGACAATGAAAGGCTTTGAAGTTGACAGAAGAGTGGGCAGGAGCAGTACAAGCAAGGAGTGGTGGTCAGGGTCAGAGGGAGAGGAAGACAGGGATTTGTGATATGACAAAGGTGGTACTGATACTTACCTGACCCAGCTGCTAATTCCACCAGTCATGCTCTATGGTGGGTAATCTGTAGCCAAGTGAGGACGCAGGTCTTTTCATTGACCAGACAGACCACCAACATTCATGAATTCCATTTCCCCCTAAATAAACCACCAACCTTCTCTACTTATAGTTTACACCAAATAAACCACCAACCTCCTTGAATTCTAGTTTGAATCAGATCCTGTATGATTGAATTGAGACCCTGACTCTAAAGTGCCTGCATCTGAAATTAATAGCAATCTGATGGGAAAATGTGAGTTAAGCAGCTAGTGGAATTTTGGTTATACTCCATTGCCTGATGAAGGGAAGATTCATACTATGAATGTAATAGAACTCCTAGGTCCTGATTGATCTTATGTATGTATGTGGTGGGAGAAAGAAGGGAGAATACTTTAGCATCTAGGAAATCTGTGTGAGCTCACAGGTTACTGGTTTGTTTTATATGTTTTATTATGTGTGCATTCTCTTTATTAAATGACACTATGTACTTACTTGTTTAATGCTAAGACTAACAACATGGTATATAGAATTCCATCATCTATGTCAGCATGTGTAGGTAACCAACTCCATTAAGTCAAGGTCATTTTAACCAAGGCTCATTGGAAATACTGTAGGTGTCAAAAGGAAGTGAGGCTAGCCAATGAATGAATAGATAAAAGCTAATTTTGATTGACTAGATTTGTAAATCTACATACCCCTTAGACAATGGGAGAGGTAGAGCCAAAGGATGGAAAGTAGCTTAGGCTCTGGTAAGCCAAGAGAGCATGGTTCTATCTCTGTATTGGCCCTTCTCCAAAAGTGGTACTCATCATCATCAGATGCTAAGACAAGGTTATATGTTGAACATTACAGATAACAATAGAGATAACACAGATTTTGTTCTTAAGTAGCTTACCATCTAATGGGTGGATGGGAGCTGGATACCAATGACTGTGAAGCAAGGGAGAATGTATTAAGTGTTCAGAGGAGAGGATCAGAGAAAATATTTTGAGAAAATTGAGGAGATAGAGATCAGGTTGGGTTTTTAGGAAAGGCTTCAGGGAAGAGCCAGAACTTGAACTGGGTCTTGAGAGAAGGAAAGGTTTTCAACCAATGGAGATATATGAAAGAGTTCATTTCAGGATGGAGGATAGCATCAACAAAGGTACAGAATGAGGAGAAGGAAGACAAAAAACAGGTGCAGTGAAGAGTCCAAGCATAATAATAGTAGGCGGGAAACCTGGAAAGATAGTTTAGAACCAGATTGTCAAGAGTTTGTACTATTATTCATTAAGCATTTAGAATTCACGAAAGATTTTTGAACGCAAAGGTGATATGGTCAGTGCATTAGGAACACTACTCAGCCAGCAATTTAAAAGATGGAAGCAAGATTAGTTAGGAAGTTATCACAGTAGTGTAGGTGATAAGAAAAGAGGGTGGAAGATTATTGTTCAAGCAGTAAGAAAAACAGAAGTGGTTTCTAATCAGGATTTAGTGGAGATAAGCACCTGTGCATCTTTCCTCAAAGACATGAACCTTTTAACTGTGGAACTCAGTGGGAATGGAACCAAAGATAGCATTTCTTGTGAAACTTATGGCATTTCCCGAATTGCAGGCCAACTAGAAATTCCATAGTCCATCACATGGTTATTCTGGTATTTCTGTTTTCATTCCCAGTTGGAACTAGAATGTTTAGAAAAATTCGAAAAATGAGCCAACACTCCCACATCCCTTTCCTGCTCCTTCTCTTTTCTTTTCCTCTATGGGTCCCCAAAAAAGAATCAGATATCTCAGAATTTGTTTAAGGGGCAGTTTAAAAAAAATTCTAGTGAGTTGTTTCTTTTTCAGACTCAGTGGACCCTCTAGTATAAGAGTGGGTGGGCAATTATCTATATGTCATCAGCCACAGCATTCTACCTTATATTATAGTTTCTATTCACATGTGCTTTTATGAAAGTAGATAGAAAGCATAGTATTGAATTAAAGAAATTAAAATATCTCAGAGAAGATAAATACTGTAACCTTGTTTTTAACTGGCTGATCTAATAGCAAAGAATTTCATCACCTTAGGGCATAATTAACAAAAGCACCAGCATAATCTGTATTTGTTCAGTCATTTTGGTTGTGTCTGACTCTTTGTGACTCTATTTGGGGTTTTCTCAGGAAAAGATCCAGGAGTGGCTCACCATTTTCTTCTCTAGCTCATCATTAAACCAATATACAGAAAGAATGGGTGGTGGTCAGTGGGAAGTAAAAGGTCAAGGAGACAAAATGCTCCTCAAGGCCCCCAAAGTATTGGTACAGTCTAAGTCAAGAAGTTGTTTAAAAAAAAAAAAGGCACCTGGAAACCTTACAGACAATGAATTCAAGAAAGCAAATGGGGATGAATTGTTATCATAACATCTGGAACAGATAATAATAATAATGAGGGGTTAGAAGAAGAAGAGTGAAAGAAAGAAGCTCATCATTCTTCTCTTTCCTCTTAAAAAATGTCTCAAGTTGCTGTCTCCAGGCCTTCTTTCTCCCAGGATCTTATCCTCTCCTATGGCTCTATGGGTTTTAAGGGAGTAACTCCCAGATTTATATACCAAATTCCCCTCTTCATCCCTGCCCCCAGGCTTTGCTTCCACATTTCCAACTACCTATGGATATCTCCAGCTGGATATCTTGGCTGTGCTTCAAACTCTACACGTCCAAACTAAATTCATTATTTTCCCACAAAATTGTCCTTTGCCTTTGCTTCTTTATGGCACCACCATTCTCACAGTCTCACCCAGTTTGTAACCTGGAAACCAGTTTTGATTCTTCCCTTTTCCTCACCCCAAACATTCAAGTATCCAAGCAATTGTCAAAACTTATATTTTCTTCTTCTGTAGTACCCCTTATTTCCAGTCTCTTCCTTCAATTCCCAATACTCCTAGCTTACTTTAGGTCTTTACTATATTCTCTGACACCAATTTTCATGTTATCCCTTTGGGTGTATGGGAGAAATTATAGTACAGTAAGGTGGATGCAGAATTGGTTGAATGAGCAGACCCAACAAGTCATCCTTAATAGGTTGATGTCAGTTTGGAGAGTGACCTCCAGTGCAGAGTCTCAGAGTTCTGTCCTTAGACCTGTAACTAAGGTTCAATTTTCTTATGAATGACCTGGATAAAAGCAGATATACTTTACATATCAAATCTGAAAATGAAACAAAGCTAGGAAAATGGCTAACACATAAATTGATAAAGTGAGGAGACAGAAACAGATCTTAACATCCTAGAACAACAGACCATATCTAATAAGATAAATGTCAAAAAGGATAAATGTAAAGTCTTACAGTTTGGCTCAAACAATCATTTGTATCAATACACAACAGAGAAGCATGGATAGATGATGGTTTATGTTAAAATAATGTGACATTATAGCCAAAAAATTTTATTATATTGAGTTACATTAAGAGGCATGCTATCCAGCACAAAAGGGGATAGTCCTCCTAAAAACTAGTCAGAGGGAGATCGGAGACCATGTCATATGATCAATTGAAGGGACTACTGATGCTTACTCTAGGGAAGACTAATGAGGGTATAATATGGGTCATCAAGTATTTGAAGGGCTATTAGGTAGAAGAGGGATTCGATTTTTTTTTCTGCTTGACCACAGAGGACAGAATGATGGGTGAAATATTTTAAATAACAACTTTTTACTGGTGTTAATGCACAGCAGTATAGCCACATAGCTGCATAACAAGGAAATATGTTCCTGAAGAATTAAAAAATGAATATCTCATGTAAAGGAATATGGTGGACATGAGCAGATTACAAACAATAACAGAACTTCAAGAAAGAACAGGACTAGAAGATATAACTGAGGAAATGTATAATAGGAAGAAGAGATGTGATGGTCATATGAAAAGGGGAAGGGACAACTCATGGACAGCCAGAAAGCTCCACTGGTAACTTTTGAATGCCATAAGAAATCAAGGAGAACCTCCAACACATTGGATAAACTCTTTGTAGTGAACTTGTGAGAAGACATGGACGAGAATCAAATATTATGGGCATGGATAGACAGATATACTGCATCACTGGAGGGAACTTCCAAATCAATGAGATCACAGATCCATTACAGCATTATTATATCTGAATTTGAATAAGGAAAAACTTCCTAATAATTAGAGCTTTTCAGAAAGTGGAATGCCATGCTTTGGGAGATAGTGAAGTCACCATTTTTAGAGATCTTTAAGTATTGACTAAATGGTGTCAATAGCCAATAATAGTGAATAAATGTTAATAAAGCACCTACTATGTGCCAGACACTATGCTAAACTTAGATCTAAGACTTAGATGACCACTTTTTGGAGATTTTGGGGGTCTCTGTTTGGGTACATAGCAGACTGTGTGACCTCTGAGTACACATCTACCTCTAAAATTTTGTGATTGTGTGATATAATTCTACTTCATTTATTCTAATTGCTTGATATCCACAACTTTTATTATTTTTTCTCTTGCCTCTATTCCTTTGCTTAAATTATCCCCCATTTCCGTAATTTGAAATCCCTTCTTTTTTTCAGGCCCAAATCAGTTAATATGTCCTTATGAAGATTACTCACCTGAATCTACCTCCCCTGAGTTAATACAATTTCTTCCCCCTTTAATATCTTATAAGCCTTTACTAGGTATGTTTGCATCTATCTCACTCTCTTCTTGTATCATTGTTATTTATATACATCTTCGCTCCACTCCTTCAATTAGATTATAAGGTTCTTCTTTAAGTTATGTAATAAATTTTGTATTGACACAGCCTTGAGCAAGACCTTATAATTTAAATGAACACTTTTATTAAACCCCTATTATGTGCCAGAATTGTGGCTGTGCTAAGAATTCAAGGACAAAAATAAAACCATCCCTTGTACAACACTGTCCACAGTTGGTACATAGTAGATATTGATTGAAAATGGAAATACTCATGTACTGGATTTGTAGTGAGAGGACCTGAGTCTGAATTCTGTATTTGCTACTTTTAGCATTATAGGATTAAGATATGGAAGGGCTCTTAGGGCAGCATAGGACAGCAGAAATACTACTGACTCTAAGCAGAATACCATCTCCTGTGTTTACTATGTAATTAACCTATCTCAGCCTCTGTTTCCTTAACTGTAATTAAGAGACTGAACAAGATGGCCTCTCAGTTCCTTTCTAGCTTTAGAGTTGTGATCTTATGATGCAATCTAACCCTCTCATCTTACTGAGGCCCAGAAAGTTTCAGAAATTTACCCAAGATTGGGAAGGTAGTGAGAGAGCTGGGATTCAAATCCAGGTCCTCTGCCTTCATATGAAGTATATTTTTCTTCTAGTACTTTTTTTATTATTATTATACAACCTCTCTTTAGATTTATATAATTGAAAAAGAGCCCTAAAATGTTATTCAGATATTCAAAGAATTTCAGCTTAAAGAAACCTTAGAACCATCTTATTTAATCCCTTCATTTTACAGATGAAGAAACTGAGGTTGATTCATGATGGAAAATGCTATCCACATCTAGAGAAAGAAATATGGCACCTGAATACAGATTGAAGCAGACTATTTTCAATTTTTTTTCTTGTGGTTTTTCCCTTTTGTTCGGATTCTTCTTGCATAACATGATTAATGTGGAAATATGTTTAATATGATCATACATGTACAACCTATATCAGATTACTTGCCATCTTTGGGAGAGGGAGGGGAGGAAGGGAGAAAAAAAATTTGTAACTCAAAGTCTTATAAATGTGAGCATTGAAAACTATCTTTACATGTCATTGGAAAAAATAAAATGCTATTAAGTGGGGGGGGGGGAGAGAGAAACTGAGGCCAAGATGTGAAATGTCTGCTTGAAAAAAAGCCAATTACTTGGTACCAATACTGTTGACTAACACATACAGCCACTACTTAAGCCATACACGTACAAACTCATATTTTGGTGGAAATTTAGAAAGCACAAAATCTGAGCTTCAGTTTAGAATTAGCCTTTATATGGAAATGTGATCTAATGGTTGATTGCAAGTCTGAAGCTCGTGTCCATGTAGGAAATAAAAACCTGAACACATTTAATTCACTTCATTAAGTATTTATTAAGTGCTTACTATCTAGACAGCTCTGTGTGAGGTCTCAGGAGAGATAATGGAGTTTATAGCTTAGTTGGAGATTATGACATAAATGTAGATAACCAGAACACACAAAAATTATGTTAAGTACACAAGAGAGGTGAAAATTAAGTGCTGTGTGAGGTCCTAAGAAGGAAAGATTGCTGCTACTTGGAGTTTCTAGGGAAAGTTTAATGGAAGGAATGGAATTTGAAGTGAACTTTAAGGAGTTATGAAATGAAATGATGGGGACAAGTGTAGGGTGTAGACGAAAGGGCATCTCAGATCTAGGGAGAACAGCAAGCAAAAAGACCCCATTAGAAAAGCATGGGCGGGTGGGGCGGGGGGAGCAGCTGGGTGGTGCAGTGAATACAGTACTGGCCCTGGAGTCAGGAGGAACTGAATTCAAATCTGGCCTCAGACACTTGACATTTACTATCTGTGTGACTCTGGTCAATTCACTTAATCTGAATTGCTTCACCCCTTACCCCTCCAAAAAAAAAATTATGGGAAGTATAAGGAAAACATCAAGTTGTCAGTTTGACTAGAGCTTATTAGAATATTTTAAAGGAGAAGTGAAAGGAAAATCCAGAAAGTCTGAGTAGTGTCATATTGTGAGGCATCTGAAATGCCAGACTAAAGAATCTGAGCTTTATTCAATAAGTTAAAAAGGAGTCATAAAAGAGTTGTGAGCATGACAAGTTTTATGTATGCATGGATGCTTTGATGGAGCTAGGACCTCACTGATAGGATCTCCTTCCATGGGAGCATATGACATTTCATACATTTGTTTTACCATGTAATTCTTGTCCATGGCCTTCAATAAGTTCACAGAGGTTTATGTAACTCATGAGAGTCTTTCTTTCTATTAGGTCTTAATATTTTATCTATTCATGGTATCATGACATGACAGACACAACTCCTTTTCTAATCATGCATGCTCTTACTTACTTTTTGTTTGTTTTTCTAGTAACATTCCACGGCCTACTTAAACTTTCCTTCAATATTTCTGGTGCCTTTTAGGTCACTGTCAATTTTGACTTTGTGCAACAATATCGTGTCCCTTGGATTATATTTGCTGACTCCAAGGATCTATGATTTTGTCTATGTGATCACTCTTTCCATTAGTGCGTAGGCCTTCTAGAGCTTAGTAGATAATATACAAGAGCTTTTGTGAATCCCATAATCTATTACCCTTTGATCTACCTGGTAGATTATTATGGAGGTAGATTTAGAAGGATTTGGTAGCTGATTGTTTATGATAGGTAAAAGAGATTTGTTGCTCTTGTTGAGTCTTTTTTCAGTTGTGTCTGACTCTCCATGACCCAATTTGGGGTTTTCCTGGCAAAGATACTCAAGTGGTTGGCCTTTTCCTTCTCCAGATAATTTTACATATGAGGAACTGAGGCAAATAGGGTCTTGTCTAGGATCACACAGCTACTAAGTGCCTCAGGCTGGATTTGAACTCATAGAGAGGAGTCTTCCTGACTCCAGGTCCAGTCTTCTATCTACTGTGCAGCCTAGCTGCCTGGGTGAGAGAGAAGGAAGAGTGAAAGATGTCACCAAGATTTTGAAACTAGATGTTTCATGTGAAACTAGATGACTAGTGGTGCCAATTACAGAGATAGAGAAGTCAGAGGAAGGAGCAGGTTGCTGGGAATAGATAATCAGCTCAGTGTAGGGCATTTAGAATATGAAGAAGTGATGGGACACACAGATATTCTTTATGCTTCAACCAAGATAAAATGTTTCCTCCAAATATGTCCTCTACTTTTGCTTAGGCTGTTTCCTGTGCCTAGAGAACCATCCTTCCTCCTATTTACCTATTGAATTCTTATCTGTCTTTTAAAATGCTATTCAAATACCACCTCTTTCAAGATCTCTATCCCCCTATTTCTATTAATGATCTGCCCTCACTGACCTCAAACATCACTTTGCTTTGTAGCTCTGCAATGAATTTATTCGATATCATGTATCATGGTAATCTGTCTCTGTTTTGCTTCTCTACCAGAAAGTAAACTCCATGAGGCAAAAGCCCTATCTCATCCTAGTACTTAGCACTATGCTCTGAATAAAAATGATAGTTGAATCTCATTCATAATATATGAGTGAAAGAAACTACCAAAGAAGAGAAAGCAGAGAAAAGAGAGCTGGAGATAGAACCTTGAGTGACACCTACTTTAAGGAAATTTGAAGAGGGGAAGTATCCAGTGAAGAGACAGAGGAACAGCAAGGAAGAGAACCTGGAGAGTATGGTGTCTGTGATGCTAAGGGGAAAAGACTATCCAGGAATGAGTGGTCAGCAATGACAAATGTTACTGAGAAATAAAGAAGAATGAGGACTGAGAAAATCATCTTTTGACTTGTGGTTTCATGGCATGTTGTGGGGTCATCTTGAAAGAATTCACAGACTCAGACCTTCTCCAATCCAAGTAAAGGCATTTATTGAGAGTGACACCTCTCAGAAAGAGGGCTGAGTTCCAAGAAGGAACTGTCAGCTTAGTGAAAGTAAGATGGATTTTTATAGGGCAAAAGATACAATTACAATAGCAGAATATATGAATATTAAAAAGGCATGAGGGGTTTGTCAACGGATTAGGCAATAGTGGAGGGATTCCAGCTTCAGCAGAACTGCACATGTGATTGCCTACAATGCATACAGAAAAACTCCCTTTTTCTGAGGAGGGGACATATATGTATGATAATATATTATAATAATCCTATCTACATATAAATTCAACCAAAGGACAGCTTTTGCTATTAGCAGCTGCCTACTTAGGGAAAGTGTCTTCTATTGTTTTGGGGTCCAGATCCTGTTCAGGCATCCTGGTGATGCTGCTTTCTAACTGACTGGCTATTGTGGTCCTGTCTGAGATTAAATGGATGTGGTTGTGGTTGAGTATACGGATACATCTGTTGTTTCTGTGAAAAATATGAGTTCATGGGCACACCTGCTGTTTCTGTGAGAAATATGAGAATTGGTTCTGGGGGCAGTGGCTAGCTAGAGGCAATGGCTACAATTCCATCACATAGACACACCTGTTGTCCTAGTGAGGCATATTTGGGATATTGGGTCTGGGAGGGAGGAGGGCGCCTGTGGTCTGGTTAAAGCCAAATTGTGTGATCAAATCATTACATGCCTTCTGTTCAGTGAGACCAATAAGGAAGTTTGAATATTGGGGCTGGGGCAGTTTTATTAGGATTCCATCAGACTTTTTTGATAATTACCAATGACTATGACAGGCCCAAAGCTAAATTCCAGGTTACTGAAGAATAGTTGGTTAGATAATGAAAGCAAAGTGTATTGCAGATAATTTTTTTCAAAAATTTCTGCTATAGGAGGAAGAGGTGATAGCCAAGATGGTGGCATATGAAGAAGCAGAACAAATCAGGCCTCCCTTCAACTATTCCATCAACATTTTTTTTTAAATTTTATTATAGTTTGCATCATTCATTTCCACAAGATTTTGAGTTACATATTTTCTCCCCCTCTTTCCCCCACCCACCACCCCAAAACAGCC
>CM053588.1:84283376-84304106 GCA_028646515.1 Pseudochirops corinnae | reverse complement strand
TTTCTTTTCCCCAAAAAAGCAATCTAGGGTTTGGGAGCTGTTCTTACTTTGCTTCTTATGCTTATTCTTACTCATGGTTGTTCAGACCATGAATTTTTTTTTAAAAATCTCTGTGGGGCTCTGCTTCCAGAAGGGAAAGCTCTGTCCCAAATCACTGGGGTCCTCCCGGCTGCCATAGACTTCCGGCTGACTGGATAATGAAGACTCCAAGACCAAGGCCCAAGATGACGATCGGGATCCAGGCCGCTCAACGCAAGAGCACTGGCCTGAAAACAATTGCTCAGTCCCCCTGCTGTCTGCAGGCCGCAGCGGGAAGCTACAATGCAGAGGCAGGTGCAAAACCTCTGCCTTTGGCTTTTCTGCTCTGGAGACCTTTTGGCCAGACTGCTTATCTCCCCCTTTCACAATCCCCACACGCAGCTGTCGCTGTCGCTAATGCACTCACCAAGAGCTTTCTCTGCTTCTCCCGCCCAGCCGCCCCCGGGGCACAGCCGCAGCTTCAGGCCAGGCTGGTTTCATTTCTCAGTGCTGATATGGTTCCTCGTAGCCGAGCTGACTTTAGTGGGAAATATCCCTGTGTGCATTTTGGAGTTCTAGGATTGGTTTAGCGTCCTATTTTATGGGTATTTTGGGGTGGCTATGTGAGAGCTGTGATATGTTGCTGCTGCTATGCCGCCATCTTGGCTCCGCCCCCTCCATCAACATTTAAGAAAATCACAAGGCTGAATGGGATGCTGAAGGAAAAATTACATGAGATCATAAATTTGGCCTACAGATAAATGACCAGGGCAGGAAATGTGGAACAGGACTGGGGCAGGATCACAGACTCAATGCCCAGTGTTCCCAACTAGACCAACTGCACTGGGTCACCAAGAGGTGATCACTTCTTTATGTCCACTCCCAAGACAACATGAAAATATTACCTAGAAGGATTCCCAGAGTTCTGAGATAGGCTGACAGTTTAAGGATTCTTCAGAGCTAGCCATATAAACAACCCCAGCTCAAGCCAGTAGGGAGGGGCTGCTAAGAGGGGCCAAGAATCCAAATACAGGGCTCATAACTCCAAGTTAGGCTCACAGTTCAGTAACTCCCCAAAATGATCTGACTCCCTTCCTACCCACACCAGCAACTTGTGGTCTGGATCATGAACTCATGCCCAGAACTCAGAGCACAGGGTCACAACCCAGAGCAGATCTTGTGCTCTGTCTCCACCCAGGAAAGCACATATTGAGGTCTCACAGAAAAGTGAAAGTAACAGGCTCAGCTTAGAAAGAGCTCCCTGATAAACCAAGGAAGGATGACCAAAAAAAAGTATTAGTATGAGAACAAGAGAACAAGTTTTAACCAAGATAAAAATTCAGAAGAGAATAACTTCAATTTAACTTCAACTATAGATTCAAAGAAAATAATAATAATAATAATAATAATAATAAATTAGAATTCCTGGGGAAAATGATGAAAGAGTTAAAAAAAAATTAGTTTTGAATGGTATTATAAATGAAATGAAACCTACCTGTAAAGAATTGGAAAAGAACTGAGAGCTAAAGGAGAGGAGATATTGGAAATTACAACTTAACCCAAGAGATACAAAACTTTACCCTAATAATAGACTCCTGGAAAATTAGAATGGAACAAACAGATATTAATGACTTTATAAGCCAAGAAATATAAAATAAAGACAAAATACTAAAAAAAAAAAAAAAACAGACGAAATTTATGACATCTTATAGCAAAAACAACTGACCTGAGAAACAATTCCAAGAGAGCTAATTTCAGAATTTTTAGGCTACCTAAAAGTCATGATCAAAAAAGACCCTGGATATCATATTTTAATAAATCATGAAAGAAACTTGCTCAAATCTCTTAGAACCATATAGAAAAGTGAAAATATGAAGAATCCACCAATGACTCCCTGAAAGAAAGCCCTAAATGAAACTCTTAGGAATGTTATAGGCAAAATACATAACTTCTCAGCCAGAGGAAAAAATATTATAAATGGCCAGATGAAGAGTTCAAGAACCAAGTAAGCAAAAAATTAGAATTGTACAAGATTTAGCTGCCACCAATATACAGGAATGGAAAGTATAAAATCTGATGTCTTAAAAGGCTTACAAACCAAGAATAACTTATCCACCAATACTGAATATAATGCTATGGGGTAGAGGGGGATCAAGGGGTGGACCTTTAATAAAATAGAGAACTCCCTAGCATTCCTGATGAAGAGTTGAAAACTGAGTAGAAGCTTTGAAATACAAACCTAGTAATAAAGACAAACATAAAAAGTTAAATATAAGCAATTAATCAAAAAATAATTTATGAGGAAGGAAAAAGTGTTTACATTTGGATATGTGGGGACAATATAAACTTCCCCTGAGAGTCATGATATCAGTAAGACTCATAGAGGGAATCAAATACAATGGTGGTACTGGGAATTATTTTTGTTATATTTTCATGATTTTAAAAGGAGGAGGAAAAAAGGAGAGGGAGGAAGGCTACAATGGGAAAGAAAAAGGAGAGAAAATGGGAGAAGGCATAATACCTTGCATAATCGGAAGTCTGTACAAGCAAGGCGAAGCATTCATCACTTGAGCCTCACTTTGAACTGATGTAGAGTGAAGTGAGTAGAGCTACGAGAATAATGTAAAACCTAACATTATAAAAAATAACAATTTTGAATACTTAGGAACTTTAATCAATGCAACAATACTCTCCTCTCCTCTCTTTTCTTCTCTCTTTCTCTCCCTTTCTCTCCCTTCCTCTCCCTTCTTTTATTTTCCTTTCTTCTTTACTTCACCAATGAGCAATTCCTTTCCAGAGACCTGTATATCCTTAGTCGCTTACAGTCATGGATAAGGCAAGGCTTCCTCCAGGGTTGCCTCTCACAGTTCATCAACACGTGGGTCCTACCAAGAATCAAGCCATCCTTGTTCCTCTTGTGTCTCTTCAAACTTCCCAATACATACTTGCTTCTCATTGTTCCCTGCTGCGTTTCATCACATATTTTTAGTCAGTGTAGTTAGTGAATTTGCATCATTCTGCTTACAATTCCCTATAGCTCCCCAAAGTTGTCATTGTAAGTCCTTTATCCAGAAGAAAAATTTTTCTCTTTCCTGGACCTTGTCTCAATATGGTGGAGAAGAGTACTTTAGCTTCCTTATTATAACGGAAGCAAATTTTCTCTTTGCAACAAAGTGCTTCATTAGTGAATTCACTAGAAAATGTCTCCCTTCCTACCCACTCTGATCCCACAAAACATTCACCCAGGAATCAGAAATGCCCTTGGGAATATTTAGTTAGCTTCTTCAATTCAGCTCCAGTGTACCTTTTCCATGAAACCTTTCTTCATCTCTCTAGTTGCTAATGCCTTCCCTCCTCCTCCTCCAAAAAAAATTGCCTTGTATGTATTTTGTACATATTGTGTATTTCCATGTATGTATATGTGTGCCGTTCCTCCTTGTAGAATATGAGCTCCTTGAGGATAAAGATAATTTTGCTTTTGCCTTTGAATCACCAATGTATCTGTAGCACACAGTAGGTGCTTAATAAATGCTTGTTGACAGATATATTGATCTCTGTCACCAATACCAGACTGTAACATAGTGTCTCTATTGTCTAAAGTCCTCCTTTTCCCTCAGGCTCCAGAATCATGAATTGCCTGTTTGCGTGAAGCCTTCCTCTGGGTCTAGAAGTTTGTCAATGAACCCCTAATTTCCTCCTGATTATTTTACAAGCTCTGTATTTCTCACCATTGCCAACTGGGTGATGTTATTGAAATGACTTGGAGCTTCTTGCCATCTCTAGGGGGCTTGATGAGGAAGGAAGTCAATTAAGCATTCCTTAAAGCACTGTGTAACTATCAGCTATTACCATTATTATTATAAAGAAGTGAGGCTGAGATTCGAATCTTCAGGTGCCACAGTCAAGGTTCTGGTCACTGCACCACACTGCCCCTTGCATGATATTAGTTCCACTGAATCCTTCACTTTTCATTCTGAAGTTTTAGCACCACATAAATATCACACATTTGTTCTATAGTCAGTCTGTATGGAATCCTTAGTTTTTAATCTAATTCTCTCACCAATATGACTCTACATTTTGCTCCATTAGATTTTCTTTAGTCTCCTCACCTTAAATATTAGGAAAATAAAACTCCCTCCCACTGGGGTTGGAAGGAGTAGTAGGAGATGGGGCAGAGATTTCTGAAATAATGAGGAATTGAAATAATGCGTGTAAATCATTTTCAGCAATTTGGAACAAATGATTCTGACCACTATTACCTCCTTTAACTGCTCCCCCCTCAACCAATGTCTCACTTGGAAATGTAATTCGTAGCTACATTTTCAAATCCATTTTTATTCCAGGGGGGTTGGGAATAAACATGATGGTGGGGAATTAAGCAATATGTCATTGGCAGAGTTCCAAGTGGCAGTGCTGTAGAGAATTACATGAAACTAAATTGAAACTGTACAACAGCTATAGTGTGTAATCAGTCCTCATGTGCCGAACAGATGTGACAACTGTAGCAGACACAAGGGAAGGTGGAGCCTGAGGCTTGCCCCATAGCTTAGCTCAGGTTCAGTCTCAGTGGAGTATGGAAATGGCTATGTGTATAGTTACTCATCTTTTCACAATGAAAGCTACAAATCTCCTGGGCTCTGAAAGAAGGGCTAGCTGAAGAATTGGAATGTAATGAAGGGCTCATGAGAATTCAGAAGAACATATGGTTTTGGACAGAATTCATAGGCAACTGTTTTTGCAGCATAATACTCTGTCTGTGCTCACTCTCCCAAATCAAACTTGCACTGGCAGACCAGGTCCCTAAAGCATAACTGACTATTACTCCCTTCAGGGTTCTGTGCAGGGGTAGTCTGAGGGATTATGGCTTCTTAAGCTTTAGTGCCAGAGCTCACATTGGTATGTTTCCCATTATCAATTAAAAAAAAATGTAACAGTTTTTAGAAAAGGGATTCACTAAGATAAAGTAAGAATATTAAAATAATATTCTCTATATGAAAGCAGAGTCCTTAGTTTTTCTAGCTCTTCAAATAATTAGAAGACCTCCTAGTCTGATATACAGCACCAGCTCCTGGGTCACAAATAGCTAGAATCACATACTCTTCCCTTACTCTCCATGAAGTCTCTTGGTAGGGAAATATATGTGCATGCATCAAGGTTGGAGTAGATTAGCCAGTACACCTGTCCCCATTACAATAGTGTGTGTGTGTGTGTGTGTGTGTGTGTGTGTGTGTGAGGGGGGGAGGGTAATAGATGTGTGTATGTATCTACATATGTATATATCCATACATATTTAGATAAATATGGATATGTAGACACACACCACTGTGATGGGGTAGGGAGATTGTCCAATCAGTATGCCAACTTTGAAGCATGCACTGATTAGACAGACACAGATAGATAGATAGATAGATAAATAGATAGATAGATAGATAGATAGAATGATAGAAAGATAGAAAGATGATAAATAGATAGGAATTTGTTTTACTAAATTCTAATCTCTCGCATCCAAGTATGAACATAGAGTTAGGGGCATCTGCATATCTATCCTGATTTAAAGTATGTAACTGGATAAGAGATTCATAGTCAGTGGTTAGAGAATCAGCTTTAAAGCCAAGAAAACTTGAGTTCAGGGCTTGCTACCAATACATACTGACTGAGTGATCCTGAGAAAGCCACTTCACTTTTCAGTGCTCTAGGCAACCCTCTAAAACTAAAAGTTGCAGAGAAGATGTTGACCTGAGTTTGTAGAAGAGTTTCTTCACCTAGGAGTTCCCTAGACCAAGAAAAATGCTTGTTGATGGACTGATTAATGTCTTCCTCTTGTATCTCTCCTACTTCCTAATGCAGTGCTGACTACATGGCAGTTGTTTAATAAAAGCCTGTTGAATTAAATACTTCAGCAGGCTCCATAACTCAGTGGTTCTCAACCTTCCTAATGCTGCGACCCTTTAATACTCATATGTGGGCATATCTGCATGTGGGCAGACCTACCTGGAGACGGATAGAGGAGCGGTGTCTCAATTCCTAAGACCAACGGGAATATGTGTTTTCTGAAGGTCTTAGGAGACTCCTGTGACCTCTCTGAAAGGGTCGTTCGACCCCCAAAGGGGTCACAACCCACAAATGGAGAACCGCTGCCATAACTGAATGAAGACCTATACTTTATTAATTAGATGACAGAAGGTCTTGGGTTTCTTTTGATGCAGATTCATGATTTTTATTGATGTTGTTTAGTCAGCTTTTCAATCATGTTCAACTCTTTGTGACCTCTTTTTACAGGTTTTCTTGGCAAAGATACTGGAGTGGTTTGCCATTGCCTTTTCCAGCTTATTCTACAAATGAGAAACTGAGACAAGCAGGGTTAAGTGACTTGCCCAGTGATACATAGCTAGTAAGTGTCTGAGGCTGGACTTGAATTCAAGTCTTTCTGACTCCAGATCTGGCATTCTATCTACTGTGCCACCTACCTGCCCATGGTAGCACCTTTGAGATGTGAGACCTTTAGAGTAGAAAACAGGAAAAATGATCTCTAGCAATGTGCTTTCATATTTCAAGGTTCATAAACTATTTGGGCAAAGACATTCCTAATCACCTAAACCCTGTTTCAGGGGAATTTGACATATTTGCTCATTTATGTAATGTTTTCTATAGCATAAGAAAATCACCATATTCACAATAGACTTGGCACAATTCTATTGGAAGGAAATTTATGGCAAGCAAAGGAAGCTGTCTTATGAATCATTTTTTTTTTTTTGGCTAAGGAAACCTCTGAAATAAAGACTTCTAAATTTTCTGGGATGGAATGTGTCTTCCTTAAACATTCTACTTAATATGTAACATCTAAAGAATGTGGCTTTCCCTAGCATTTTTCTTGCTTTCTATAGTCAAAAGTAATGAGATGAACACAGACGATTATATGAATGCAAATATGACGGTCG
This sequence comes from Pseudochirops corinnae, assembly GCA_028646515.1. Lineage (NCBI taxonomy): Eukaryota > Metazoa > Chordata > Mammalia > Diprotodontia > Pseudocheiridae > Pseudochirops > Pseudochirops corinnae. Next base: position 84,297,150 of record CM053588.1, on the reverse strand, counting down.
TTTCTCTTCCTGAACAGCAGAGCCTATTTTAATTACATCTGAGTGAATTTAGTGTTCTGAAAAAATATTTATAGTTTCCCATACAGAACATCAATACTGCAAATCTCTCTAGATCATCTTCCAAACTTTAACTATATAGGAATTGGGCTCAAGGATTCAGCAACATGTGGAGCCCCATTGCTTTTTCTCTTCTAGAATGCTTTCTTCTGTTGATGTAACCTTCACTGCTGCTGCAATATTTTAGCATATATTCTGGCATGATCACAGCCAACCAATCAATAACCATTTATTAAGTGCCTACTTATATGACAGGCACTGTGCTGAGGTCATAGATGCATGGTAGCAGAGTAGAAAGCTCAAAAAGATATAGGATTTATAAGTTCTTAGGCACAATATCTTTTTCAGGTGTTGGTGTTGAGTTTTATAAGGAGTTGTGGAGAAGAGAGGGAGGACCATGGAAATTAGTTTGTAAGGGTGGCATGCCTTTGACTCTGGTGCCAAAACTAGGTAGTTCTTGGTCCTTAACAAGAAAACAAAACTGTAATCTTTGATTTTTATTTTTAAGAATGTTTCTAGACCAGCTTTTCCTCTGCCCAAGCTGAGTCTAGAAGCAAATTTGGGGGTATGGGGTTAACAGTTTCTGTGACACATTCCACTACTATCTCCTTCCTCAGTTCACTGGACTCTAACATTTTTAAAGCTGAGTAACCCAGATCCCCAAAGCTCTTTGAATGGGCATGTTTAATTGCATACTCTGTCCTCTTGCTTCTGGGAAGATCCTCAGCAATCCTATATACATTCACTCAGACAGGCTCCAGGGAGAGGCAAAAGGGAGATCAGTTAAATATTTTATCAAATGCTGGGTACAGTTCCCAAAGCAAGAGGGCTCAGAGTTTCTGATCTAGGCTGCTGCCTTCACTCTGACATTCTGCCTGATCCAGGAATTACTAGGTTAGCAGTGAGAGTGTTAGAGAATAGAGTCACACTCACACTCTGAAATTTAGAAAGTCACACCTAATATACTAAAATGCAACAGCTGCAGGTGAGAAGAGATCAGGCAACCACACTTACAGATTCACACTGAATGAAAAGGTTCTAAATAGACATAACCCACCTTTTAACATTAAGGTTAAATTTTTAACAAGCAAAACAAGACTAGAGTTTGACTGGCATTTGAATTTCTAGAGGTTTTTTTTTTTTTAAAGCAAAACAAAATGCTTATTGAGATAGATAGGCTTCAATCAACACAAGTGGTTATCAGCATTTTATATTTTACCAGACCAGAAGCCTCCAGGTCCAAAAGGGACACTATTTTTTAAAATGCTTAGCCAGAGAAAAGTACGTGTATTTTTACATGGAGATTACAGACAGCTGAATTTGGGTAGATGAGCTAATTATTGGGTTCTTCTCTCCCCAGGGGCTAAATTACAACAATTTCTTGATAGAATGTGTACTCAGTTAAACCAGGATCAGAGACCTATTTGGCCCTGAGTACCACAAAAAGGGTTAAGCAATGTCTGGGGGTGGGGATGGGGGGAGGAGTGAGAGAGGAGATGGTGTCTCTAACAGGCCCATAGAATAGAATGGAGAGAAAGAAAGGGAGGCCAAAAGAAAGGTGATGTGAGTGAATAGAGATGGAAAGGTTGGAAGGAAAAAGTAAACATACCTTTTGTGTGCCTGATTTACTATTAAATAGAATAGAGAGAATTCCATTCCAAATCCAATGGAATTAACATTAATTCCCAAATTCCAGATTCTATTGATGGATTGGTAAAAATGGCTTAGGGACTGGTTCATAGTGAACAGAAAACACAAAGGGAAGTTCTGGGTATAAACTTACTTGGAGGGTTGGGGATTTATGGTATAAGTGGCTAGTGTGCTGGACACAGACACAGGAAGATGTCAGTTTGAATGTGTTTTCAGAGGTTCTCTTCTATAAAATAGTGATAATAAATCCTATCATGCTTCCTTTGCTGGACTGTATGTGAAAATCAAATGAAATAATGTAGATAAAAAACTGAGAGAGGCTTAAAGTGCCATTAATTATGTGATAGTTATTATCATCCTTAAAGAATTAGGGTGTCTACATAAAACTTTACTAGACGAGGGGTGTGTGTGTGTGTGTGTGTGTGTGTGTGTGTGTGTGTGTGGTGTGTGTGTGTGTGTGTGTGTGTGTGGTGTGTGTGTGGTGTGTGTGTGTGTGTGTGTGTGTGTGTGTGTGTGTAAATGTTCAGCAGCATCACATGCTGGAGATCTAGTCCCTTATTTCTGACTTCCTCTGGGAGTTCTCAATCCCACAATCAAGATGCCTCAACTCTTGGTCTGCAGTTCCTCACCCTGGTGGTGGGATAAGGAAATGATGTGACCCAAAACTATGCACATGTTTGTAAAGCTTGGAAGTTGTGTCTCAGCACACCCCCCTCCTTTTTCCCCCAAAAGGTATCCCTTATAGTATTCTCTTCTTTGTTTTTTTTTTAACTAAGTTAAAGTATCTGAAGATTTAGAGCAATCTGTCAACCAGGTAGGAATAATGCATCTAGGCAAAAATTGTACTTCTTTTATATAAAGGTCTAAGAGAAAATACCTATACCCATAAGATTCAGTCTTGTACCGAGAGGTCACCACTGAGCCAACCTAGTTTGAAGAAAACACCTTGTTTTGGCTGCTAGAACGGAAAAAGAGCCCTAAAGTTTATTGTAGAAGCTGTTGTTCCCAACTGAGTATCATAAGGCTACTCAGGAGGAAATAAAGGCCTTGAAGGATTTCATTTTCACTATTGAAATAGGCTACCTTCTAGGGATGACACAGCTGCTTGGAATCCAAATGGATTTTTTTTTAAACAAATAGCAATTACATGCATTGATTCTCCTTTCCTGAGGAAGTTTACTATCTAGCACACATAAGGAGTCTTTACTGAATGTTGGCTTCTGTTCCAAATTTTTGACATGATTCTTAAGTGTTTTATTTCTTAAGCTCTTTGTCCAAAGAAAACTCAGTTGTTAAGCCTTGGTACAAGGCTTCTTAGCAATCATATAGACTATAGAGGGAATGTGTCTCTGAATCAAAAAAGCAGGGCTAGTGATGAAGATTTAAATTTATATTTTAAAGGAGATTATTGGTCATAAACTGATGTTCTTCAAAAAGTAGGCAGGCATAGGCCTTGATGATACACTGGTGGTTCTTTCTGGAGTCAGAGGTTTCTTTCCCCTAGGCAGAGAAGCCAGCATACTTTCCCTTTATCTTTGGATTTTCTTCTACTCCCTGGTGGGGAGATCCACTCAGTTTTAATCCCTGTTTCACTTAAATCCAATTCACTTGAAAGTCAAGACCCTATTGATGTCATTGGTCCTCTCTGAGAACTAGGGATGAACACCAAATGAAACAAACAAATTGCCCACCCAGGAAGAATAGAGGGAAAGGAGAGGAGGCAGGAGAAGGTAGGCCAATGAAATCAGCCTGAAAAGTGAGGGGTGGAAAGATTGCCATATAAAGAACTGGACACTGTGAGAAATTTGAAAAATGCCAAAGCCTGGTCCAGCCTTGGAAAACAGTATAAGAAAAATATCTGTGTGGTATGATTTCAATGACCTGTGAGCCCCCACCTTCTAAAAATATAGGTCCCACTCCTTCACTGGTCCCCAATGTTAACCAGGGACAAAACTATGAAAAATGTTTTATCAAGCATTTGATATGTTCAAGACACTGTTAGAGATCATAGATTTAAAGCTGGAAGGACATTTAGAGATCTAGTCCAACACCCTCTATCATTTTACATATGGGGAAATTGATACCTAGAAAGGTTAAATGACTTAACTGAGAACATGCAGTTAGTACATGATAGAGTTGAGATTGCAACTGAAGTCCGTCTCCAAATCCAGCGCTCTTTCCTCTGCATCACACTGTCTTCCAATAACAGAGGATTTACTATATTATTATAAAAATACACCTACATGAATAGAAGCTGTTCTGGCTGGACTAAAGGATTCAGAAACAGAAGATACTTTAAAAGTGATTGAGTCCAATCACTTCATTGTACAAATGAGAAAACTGAACTCTATGGAGATTAATAGACTTGTCTGTCCAGTGCCACAAAGGCAGTAATAAGAGAGCTACTACTTGGACCTATATCTCACAAATCCAGATCTCACTCTACCTATAGTACTGGATGGTAACAATCTTCTAATAGATACACCTTCTTAAACTTTTCTGTTTTACTGGAAGGACTGGGAAATTCCCTTGCTACAAACAAAAGACAATTAAATAAGCAGGCTATGAAAAATCAAAATCACTTTTATAACAATCCTGAACTGGGTCGGAGTTCTTTTTTCTTCTCTTTCCCCGGGAATTCCAGATCCCTATCCTCTTTTGCCAGATAAACATCCGTAACCAACTTATTGGAGACCAAACAAAATGATTGAAAACTTCTGCTTCAGAAATACACCGCTATCCAAACTCCTAGCCAAAGTCCCATCAATGTTATCTCTGGAAAGCCTCATCACTTCAGGTAAAAGCTCTGTAATGCAGGGAAACAGGTATTTAGAAGTTCAAAGTCAGAGAAGCAGAAGTGTGTCTATGGGATGACTTTATCCCCCAGGGCCTCGATGAATTCCTATAGAGTTTCTGTACATAAGCAATAATGAAGTGTTAGTTCTAAACAATTGCTCCCATGACCTTGGTATGTGCATAATGTTTAGAGGACATATTTTTTGAGGCCTTTGGTGCTTGCATAACCTTCACTCCTTCCTTCCAAGCCAGTTCTTTTGGAGGCTTAGGTGATCTGCCCTTCCCTTTCTCCTATTTCCCTTGCCCCCATTCTATCCCTTTCTCTGGGTACACTCTGCCCAGCTACTCCTCCCAGGTCTTGATCTCACATGTTGCTAATGACTGTCCTCTACTGGCAGACAGACAAGTCTGAGAGCTCTAGCTGAGTACTGCTGCTGTGACATCTTCCTCATCAAGCCAAAGGCTATGATCACCTGAGGGAAAAGGTCTTCACCCCTTAATGACATCTCAGCTTGAAACTCTGCTTCAGGATGCTTAGGCATGCTCTCCTGCAGAGCTCAGCTCCAGAGAAGGCCTGAGCTGTGTCCTCAGGAAATAGCCTATGCAGATTCAGACCTTTTGCTTTGAGTAGCTATGCTCCTCTTAAAAGATTTCACAACAAATAAAGACTAGCATATAACTGGTGAAGCTCCAAATTAGATGCAATAAATGTTAGACTGAAGGATATTTTTACCCAGAATAAGTGTTAAAAAATGCTAATTTTCCCTTTTCAAAATCCACCTGTCCTTCAAAGTTTCCAGGAACACACACACACACACACACACACACACACACACAATTGTAAAGACAAAACAATTATATTATGACAGAAAAAAATGACATTAAAAAACACCCTAACACAAGGAAAGGTCAAACTTGCTTAGGAACCTGACAGTGAGCAAACTGGGGCCAGGGGAAGAAACTCCCAAAGATGAAAAATGTGGAAAAATGTTTTTCCCCAGAATCCTCAAGGGACAAATGCATCTACAACAGCTGACATCTGCTTGCAAAGAAAGAACAAATCTACCATATCTGATACATAGAATTCTGCTGTAACCATTTTAGCTTTATCAGTAATTTGACACTGTCTGAGCAAAATCTTAATTTTACACTTAAGTTGCCTCTTTTATCTCTTACATTTTGAAGAACAATTCGTCATTGAGTTAGGAGTTTTAAAACTAACAGGATCATAGCTCAGAACTGGAAAATATCTCAGAAGCCACCTCACCTGTCTCCCTCTCCCCATTTTCCAGAGGAAGAAACTGAAGCTCAGAGAGGCGAAAGAACTTGTCCCAGGTCACACGTGTACTAAGCAACAGTCAGAACTTGGATTCAGATCCTTATATGCCTCTAATTTTTACAAGTTTACTCTCCGTGTGCTTCAAAAGAGAAAGCATTGCACAGTGGATAAAGGAGCCTCAGTTTCAGAAGACTTGCTTTCAAGTTCTGTCTTTTGATGCACACTGGCCATGTAACCTCAGACACAAATCACTTAAACTCTCAGTGCCCTTCAAATCAAAATTGTTCATGATCTTATCCTACTCATTAATTTGGAACAAATTATCTGTATATTCATTGTATGTGCCAGTGGAATGAGTACAAGGGCTATTTTTTGTCCACTTCTTTCTGGTGAAATATCAATCAACAAGCCTTTATTAATTACCTGCATGTATCAGATATATCTCTAAATGTTGGCACTAGGGATACAAAGATAAAAATGAAACAGTTATCTGCCTTCAGGAAGCTTACTCTATATTCCATTTGGTAAAACAATATAACTGATAAGTAGATACAAAATAAATACAAGGTAATTATGGGAGAAAAAAGACACCAACAATTGGGAGGATCAGAAAGGACAGGTTAGAAGGTAATGTCTGAACTGAGTTCTGAAGGAAGCTAAGAATTTTAAGAGGCAAAGATGAGGAAGAACTGCATTTAGGAAATAAGTGAAAGGCTTTGCAAGTTCAGAGAGCTAGAAGATGGAGGGTTATGTGTGAATAAGAACACATTTGACTAGACCACAAAGAATGCGAAAGGGACTATGAAAAGTAAGTTGGACCAGCTTATGAAGTTCTTTAAAAGTCAAACAGAGAAGTTTGTATTTTCTTCTAGGTGCAATTAGGAGACATTGGAATGTACTCATTAAGGGAGCAATAGGGTTAAATCTGTGCCTTAGAAAAATCATGTTGGCACCTGTAAGGATGATGGATTGGAGAAGTGAGAGACCAGAGAGGCAGGACACCCAGAGGCTCTCTCAGTAGTTAGGGTGGTGGATGTGTAATCTGAGAGAAGGGAACAGATATGTGAGATGTTATATGGTGAAGGGCAAAAAGGGAAGAAGTGGTTGAGATGAAGAGCAACAGCCCTGCACAGGGTCAGTGGTTACCCAAACTTTTATGCACAAGGGTAGAAGAAGAATATATGCCAACAGGGAACAGTGTCAGTATAAGACCTTCAATGCCCTCAGTCCATGGGCAGCACACAGAGGTGGATGGAGGGGAAGGTATTTCAGACATTTCTATTCCAACTCTCATCAAAGGCCCCAAGCCACTCATGTACAGTTTTAGACAAAGAGCTCATGTGGAACAAATAGGAGACTGCTCCATCATCCATGAAGGTGATTTGGACTACTGAAATCAGGATATTTTTTTAAGTTGCCCTGAGGAATGAGTTGCAGGGACCAAGAAACTTAACCTAACTGTATCACAGCAATTAAGTGGTCACCAGGGAAGTTGAACCTTAGTATGCTGGAGACTGGGGCTATACCCATCAAAGGTCAAAACAGTTTTCACCAGCTTACAATCAGGTAGAATCAATAAAATTTGACAACTGATTGGATACATGGAGTGAGAAACAGTGAGAAATTTAGGACAATTCCAAGGTAGTTGTAAGTCAGAGTTACCGAAAGTATGGTGATATCCTTTATAGAAATAGAAAAAAAATCAGAAAAAGGGTAGGCTTTGAGGAAAAGATAGTGAGTTCTCTTTTGGCCACATTGAGTTTAAGGTGCCTACAAGTCATAAAATTAGAAATGTTCAATGTCCCATTAACACTGTGGAACTAGAGTTCAGCAGAGACTAGGGCTGGATATATTGGTCTGGAGGACATGTGCATGGTGATAACAATTAAACATATGAGACAATAGGTATCGAATAAATATTTTTTTAAAGTGGATTCAACCAAACTATCTTAAATATGCATAATTAATTTGATTCAATTAAACAACAACCAAAAGGATTATCGTCAATATACCAGATGCTAGGGGAGATACAAAGATGAATTAGATATGAACCTTGCTCTCATTGAGCTTGTAGACTAGTAGAAGAGCCTAGAGTCCATATAAAAATAACTAGAATATAATACAGAATCTTCTTTTTTGTGTGTCATTGTCTTCAGTATTTTTTGAGGTCTCCTTTACCAAGCTGTTGATCCTCTTTTCATGATTTTCTTGCATCATTCTCATTTCTCTTCCAATTTTTACCTCTACTTCTCTTCCTTGATTTTCAAAATCCTTTATGAGCTCTTCCATGACCTGTGACCAATTAATATTTTTCTTGGAGACTTTTGATGCAGGAGCTTTGACTGCTGTCTTCTTCTGGTTCCACGTTTTGATCTTCTTTGTCACCAATGTAAGATTCTATAGTCTGATTTTTTTTTAAATGTTGTTTGCTCACCTTCCCATACTTGACTTTCTAGCTCTTTCTCAAGGTAGGACTCTGCTTCCTGAGGGGGTGGGGGTGGGTATGAGTGTACTGTCCCAGGCTTCAGGAATTTTGTATCAGTCACTCAATTCCCCACCATCTGTGGGCCTAAAGCTCTAGAATCACCTGCTGTTGCTGTTGATGTGGCTGCTACCACCACCACAATTACCACCTCTTCTGCCCCAGGACTGGGGCTGGACAATGCTCCTCTTTCTCACCTAGATCCCACAGAGTGCTCCCACTGACCTTCGACACTGTCCTTGGCATTTGTGGGTTGAGAAGTCTGGAAACCACCACAGCTGTCAGTGATTCAGCCCCCTGAGACCTGTTCTGGTCCCATCTGCACCAGTACAGCCTACGCCAGATTGCCCTTCACTCTAAGCCTGGTGCAATATACCCTTCCTGATGACCTTCCAGGCTGTCCTAGGTTGTAGATGTGTTTCACTGTCATTTTGTGGGTTCTGCAGCTCTAGAATTTGTTTAGAGTCATTTGTTACAGGTTTAAAGGAGTTTGGGGGAGAGCACAAGCAAGTCACTGTTGTTACTCCTCCATCTTGGCTCTACCCCTCTCCAGAATCTACTAATAGAATACTTTGATACACCTTATCACTGTGTATTCTCATCCTATACCAATGCTTGGCATTTTTTTTTCTCTGTGGCATATTGCTCAGAACCCTACTAATCTGGGGTTGGGTTTAATTTTGTGTTACTTTCACTTTATAACACACTGTTGACACTCTATAAATGTTAAACAGTAATCATCCCACATACAGCTTACAAGACAATCACAGAAGAATACCATAAAAGGAAACTAAATCCTTAGAAGATGAATACTCAGCCTCCTGATCACTGTTTACTTGATAAACCAACAAGATTTCACAGAATAATAGACCTTTGTATCTCTCTATATGGAGTTAATTCACAGCACCCATTCCCAGCCTAATTTTCTGGAGAAATTCACCCTGCTTCATTGTCCAAGTGTCTTCTCTTGACTCATTTTAACTGCTCTTGCCATTTTGCAAGGGCTCTTCAGAAAGAGATAGAAATACATTGATGATTCTTTCTGTTGAATTAATTAAAAATTCATTAACTATGATCATAGATCCTTAAAACATAAGGAACTTTATCAATAATCATCTTATTCTAACCTCCTCACTGAAAGATGAACAAACTAAGACTCAGAAAAGGGAAGTGAGTTGTTTAAGGTCAAACAACTAGTAGTAGTAAAGCTAGATTTCAACCCACATTTCCTGAATCCTTGTCCAGCAGACTCCTGACTGAACCATTCACCCTGGATTAGATGAATCCTTCTTCATTCTGACACATTATGGTGAACAGGGACCTTGAGGAGGACTTGTTGCATATCCTTGCACAGTAAACCTTTTTGTCAACTTACCAGTGATTTGTAAGTGCGTCATTTTATCCTCAAATTGAGCAGGAACTAAGAGAATCCTGGCATTAGAGTCATGCCTTCAACATTTGATAGAGTCAACAGGATATAATGAATGACTCATGTTATCTTCAGAAATCCATGAAGTCCAAGGGGCTTAGACAAACAGAAGGCTGCATCAGGGAAGCTGCTACATTAGATCCTGGGGCTAACTTTTGTTTCTTTTAGGTAAAGTCTCCTTCCAATTGTGGGTGGGAAGAAAGAATCTGGGAAACTCTAGTCTTAACACACTGAATGAAGCAATATCAACCATGGTTGAAATATCAACCACCCTTCTACTCACACCACTGTTACCTTGCTTCTTGACCATATCATTTTTCTCCTGGACAAATACAATAATCTTCTCTTTGGTTTCTCTGCCATAAATTCCTTGTCTCTCCAACCTACCCTCCACACAAATGCCAAAATGATTTTCCTAAAGTGTAAATTTGCCCAAGTCACTCTCCAATTGAATAAATTCCTATTTCTCCATGATCAACCATACATTATTTTGTTTGTTATTCAAAATCTTTCAAGACCAGTACTCATACTATCCTTCCTTTCTTTTCTTTTTAAAGCATTTATCAAGTTTACCAGGCATTATTCCAAGTGTTAGAAATACAAAAGCCAAAATGAAAAAAAGTCCTTACTTGTAAAAGAGAAGAAATTATATATACACAGATAAATAAACAAAAAAATACATGTAAATTAATTGGGTGAGATTACTAGGCGGGAAGGTCAGAAAAGGTCTCCTATAAGGAGCTGTTATTTGGGCTGAGGTTTAAAATTAAAAATTCCAGGAGACAGATGTCAGCCCCTACTTCATTATGTATTATTCCTTACTACACACATTATGGTGCAGCCAAACTGACTTTCTTGATGTTCTTCATACATGACACTCCAATAATCTCCCATCTCTGTTCCCTTACCAGATGTTCCATACCTAAAAGGCACTCCAATCAACCCCCTATATCTTAGAACTGCTTTGTTTTCTTCTAAACTCTGCCCAAACACCCATTTCTACTTATGTTTAAGTTCTCTTGGTTTCATATTCCTCATTTGCAAAATAAACATTAGATGACTATAAAAATACACCAAGGATAATAAAGTGTACTAGACATGTCAGTGCAGCAAGGTGATTTAGCCTTATGCAAGTCATTGAAATAGAGGAGAATAAAACTCATGACTGGATTGTAGCTATGGAAAGATTGTTTCCCAGCTTTCTGCTTTCCTTCTAATCTTGGTTGTATTGGTTTTGTTTTGCAAAACCTTTTTAAAGTAATATAATCAAAATTATCCACTTCACATTTAATAATGCTTTCTATCTGTTGTTTGGTCATGAACCTGTGTAATGGTGATGGGAATTTGAAGATCTTCCCTGCCCCTTAATAATCCTAAATTGAACTTGAGGACCTTCCCTGATTTGAAAATATATTCTGTCCTCTAACAGACTGAATGTGGTCACATAGTGCCTGTGGTCAGAAAAGTTTGCTGAAGGTTGGAGAGGAACACATAGGAGAAACTTGCTTGTGGGAAGCATGTTTTTCAGGAAAGCACAACTTTTGCTACTTTGTAGTCAAGTAGGTCACTAGAGTTGTGATGTTCTCTGTCCCTGGAGAAGTCTATATATACTTCCAAGATGAGTTTTTTGGGGGGGCTCACTTTGCAAAGAGTTTTGTGATTTGACCAGATGAGATTCTGGACAGCTTTTGAGCCCCCTAGCTTTGAAAACCCAAAAACCATGTTGGTGCTTCTCTGTCTGGTGACTAACTGTATGTATGTAATAGTCAGTTAGAAGCCCCGTCTGTTGAATGGTGTTATTTTCTCTATCTGTATTTTTGTCTGCTTGTAACTTCTGTTTGTATTCTCTGAAGTTCAGGGTGCTGACTTTTCCCCCTGAACTAGGTAAATGACATATGTTTGATTAAAGTAAGATTGTTAACCCCTTTTTGAGTTGCTTGCCTTTAGAAAAGCAGATCAAAGAATTTGTGCTAGCAGCCATCCTGGATATATTAGGATGCTTGCTGATACAACCTATAACTCACTTAACTTCTCCTTTAAGAATTTGAATGCTATACCGCTTGGTGCATATATGTTTACTATTAATATTACTTCATTGTCTATGGTATCTTCTTTATCTCTTAATTAGGTCTGTTTTTGCTTTTGATTTGTCTGAGATTAAGATTGCTGCTCATCCTTTTTTTTTTAATTTTAGCTGAAGCATAAGAATTCTACTCTAGTCCCTTACCTTTACTCTGTTTGTGTCTCTCTGTTTCAAATGTGTTTCTTGTAAATACTGTTTTGTAGGGCTTTTTTATTTACTCTGCTATCTGCTTCCATTTTATGGGATAATTCATTCACAGTTATTATTGCTGTGCATTTCCCTCTATCCTATTTTTCCTCCTGTTTGTCCTTTCTCTCCTTTCGCTTTTTCCCTCAACAATGTTTTACTTCAGTCTACTGTGAACCGCAATCTGCCTTCTCTTCTGTCAGCCACCCCCCTTTTACTTAATCTTCTCCCCTCCTTCTTCCCCATCAGGTAAGACAGAGTTCTTTATTCAACTGATTGTGTATATTATTCCCTTTTGAGTCAGTACTGATGAGAGTAAGTTTCAAGTGATGCCCATCACCCACCCTCCCATCTTTCCCTCCATTGTCATAGGTTTTTTGCAAATCTTCATGTGAAATAATTTGCTCCATTCTACCTGTCTCTTCCTTCTTCACCCAATATACTCCTTTTACTCATCCCTTAATTATTTTTAATAATGTTCATTATTTTTAAAAATGTCATTCAGTCAAATTCATCTTATGCCCATGCCCTGTGTCTATACACACACAAACACACCCATATACATATCTATCTATCTATCTATCTATCTATCTATCTATCTATCTATCTATCTATCTATCTTTTCTTTTCACTATACTATTAGTGGTATAATTTTAAAGTATTTCAAGTGTCATTTTCCCACATAGGGTAGTGAACAGTTCTTTTCCATTGTATCTCACATGTTTTCTTTTTCCTTTTTACCTGTTTATGCTTCTCTTGGGTCTTGATATGGGAGATCAAAATTTTTTTTCAATTCTGGTCTTCTCCTTACGGAGGCTTGAAATTTTTCTATTTCATTGAATGACCTTTTCTCCCTTGAAGTATTAGGCTTAATTTCACTAGATAGATAATTCTTTATTATAGTCTTAACTCCTTTGCCCTCCAACATATCATGTCCCATGACCTCTGATCCTATAATGTTGCAGCTGCTAAGTCCTATACAATCCTGATTGTGGTTCCCTGATATTTAAATTGTTTCTTTCTGGCCACTTACAGTATTTTTTTCTTAACCTGATAGTTTTGTAATTTGACTATAATGTTCCTTGGAGTTTTTATTTTGGGATCTCTTTCATGAGCTGATTGGTAGATTATTTCAATGTCTATTTTACCCTCTGGTTCCAGGACGTCAGAGCAGTTTTCCTTGACAAATTCTTGAAAGATGTTCTCCAGGTCCTCCTTTTGATTATGGCTTGCAGGTAGTCCTGTGATTCTGACGTTGTCTGTCCTGGACATATTTTCCAGGTCAGTTGTTTTTTTCCAATGAGGTATTTTACATTTTCTTCTATTTTGTTCATTCTTTTGAATTTGTTTGATTGATTCTTGAAGTGTGATAGAATCATTAGCTCTCACTTGCTTGATTCTAACTTTTAAGGAGATGTTTTCCTCAATTAGCTTTTGTACTTCCTTTTCCATTTGGGCAATTGTACTCTTTTTTTTTTTAAGTTCTATATAAATTTTTTTTTATCTGTCCTCTTTAATTAATTTATTTTTTTTGACTTTCATTAAATTTTATTTTAGTTTGCATCATTCATTTCCACAAGATTTTGAGTTACATATTTTCTCCCCATCTTTCCCCTACCTACCACCCCAAAATAGCCATCCCAGTGTATCCCCTCTCCCCCAGTCTATTCTCTCCTATGTCTTCCCCCATCACCTCTCTGACTTTTTGATAGGGCAGAATGGATCTCCCAACCACAGTGCCTGTGTATCTCAAGTTCCAGTTGGATATAGTTAATAATAAAAATAATAATAATTGCATATATATATATATAT
>CM053588.1:84252660-84282876 GCA_028646515.1 Pseudochirops corinnae | reverse complement strand
AATTATTATTATTATTATTATTGACTACATCCAACTGGAACTTGAGATACACAGGCAATGTGGTTGGGAGATCCATCCTGCCCTACCAAAAAGTGACATAGGAGAGAATAGACTGTGGGAGGAGGGACACACTGGGATGGCTGTTTTCGGATGGTGGGTGGGGGAAAGAGGGGAAGAAAATATGTAACTCAAAATCTTGTGGAAATGAATGATGCAAACTAAAATAAAATTAAAAAAAAAAAATAAAATAATATTCCAAAATCAATTAGGGAGTCTTGTAAGCCTAAATAAATACACAGACTTATAGAGCTGGAAGAGCTTGGAAATTATCTGATGCAGTCATCTTTTATAAATCAGAAAACTGGGGAGCAAAGAAGTGGTTTGTTGAAGGTCACATAGCCAATTGATGGTAGGATCAGGACTAGAATCCATGTCTCCTAAATCACTCTTATGCTGTCTCTATTGCACTGTGCTGTCCTTTTAGGATATGATGTAGACTTGAAAATCAGCTGATGGTTGAAGTAGCCACACAAGGACATCCTCAGGCATTTGTGACAAGGACTCTAAAGGACTCTCATATTTTTGCTTACTTAGCCAAAATGAATTCATGGATGGATTGGTCTTCACTGACCTTGTAACAGATGCCTGGTAATGAGCTCAAGGGGTTGAGTAACATGTTCCAAAAGTGGCTTCCTTACAGCACAAATGTCCTGATTGGGATCCTTATTTTCACATAGCCCTCACTCAGGAATGTGGCACATAGAAAGCGGGGCAGCCCACGGTTATTGCTATTTGCACTGATAAGCAAGCTGCTCCTGATACTGCCCTGAAAGCATCAATTAAGAGAGGTGAACATTAATATTACAGTGCAATTCATGTAGTAACGCACATTTCAGCTTTAATTAGCACAGTAATTCTTAGTGTAACCAGAGACATTGGTGCCTCCCCTGACTTTTTCTTTTTAGAACTAAAAAATAAAAGAGAAGAAAGGAAAGCCACAGGACTCCAGATAATCACAAATATAACATCTTATCTTTGTGTTCATGTAAGATTCACTTACTTTAATATTTCCTAAATGTTTCCTCTGGGAATAATGAGGAGACTGTTAATGAATGGAATTATGTGCAGAAAAGTGCAAATTCAGGCTCCTTGAGTTTTACCAAAATACTCCACAATAATTGGTATGATCTGTCATTAGGTACCCTAGCTGTTGTGGAGGCGGGGGAAGGTTGGTGGGGATTCATGATTTCTGGATTGGCTAGAGCAGTGGTACATATTACACACTGGAGGCTAATTATGATTTAGTTGTCATTTGTCTGGCATATAATTTCCTTTGACACATTGCTTCTATCAGGAATTTAATAGCTGCTTGTGCATGCTCACATGCAAAGGTGTACCTTGCCAAGTTAGAAAGCTTTTCTAAATCTTCCTTCCATACCTGTTTAAAAAGGGTATCCCATCTCAATTCTACTCCGATTTAGTCTGTGATTTTCATATGATGTTTCCCATGCTGGATAAAATATTCAATCATTTCTGGATTCTTATAACATTTGATCTGGGATCAGAGAATCTGTACAATGTTCACTCTAATAAACAAGTAATTATCTAGAAGTATTTTTAATGGATGCTTTATTTCTCTTTGGGGGTGGGGGAAGGGAACTAATGTCCAATTCTGATGGCTAGAATCCCTAATCTCATAACACTGAAACTAAAGTTAATTTAACTGGGGCATGTACAGTATCTAATTATTGAAATAACAAGAGAAACATCTCATAGTGGGAAATAGTTTTAGACAAGTTAGTTCCTGATCTGGGTTATGTTGAAATTTATTCTTTTATATTACTTAATCCCACCTTTTATTCTGAACCATTCCATGTACTGAACACATTTTAATCTCTACAATTAAGTAGGACATAGACATTATTATTCAATTTGACAGATGAGGATATTGAGGCTTATAAACATTGGTTTTAATTTATAGCACACTGTCACAGAGTGAAAATTCTCCCCATTAACTCTCAGTGAAAAACCCCTAGGGGGAGAATGGAACTACTCTAAGTCAGTGTGCTTGGAAATAAATTAGTAGAAATGTCTGAGGGAGAAAAGGTTAGATCCAAAGTCATTATCCAAGAGAAGAAATGGAGGCCCTGCTGAAAGTCTATAGTCACAAGTAATCAAACCCAAGAGACTAAGAAGGAGGTACGATACGACATGGAGTTTGTAGCAGCAGTCTAAAGAAAGCAAAGAAACAATGGAATAACCACAATGTACAAATGAGTGGTAGCTTTTGGTGAAGTGACAATTTGATATCCTATAAATCCTCTATTTGAGGTATTTAAAAAAAATAATGATGTTGTGCTAACCACACCTTATTCTTCTCTGTTGTGTTCCCAGATAATTGGCTCCAAACTGTCACATTATTGACGACCAGTAAATGCTGATTGATTAATTGGAACCCAAATTAGTTCCAAGGTTTGTTAATTCCTATGTCAGGACTCTGGGAATTAGCTCCAGCTTCCTCTTCTGCTTTTTTGTTAACAAGAATATCTGAGAAAACCTTGAAGGTAAATTAAATCTCACATCTGCACTAGCATAGGCTGAGTTGGGTGCAAGGGGACAGGTCCAAAGTAAAAAAACAAATAAACCAGGAAGTCTGATCTTACTCAAAGTAGTCTTGAGATTCTGAGGTACTTCTTGAGCTAACTTGGCACTTTCATCTGGTTGAGAGTATGTTGACACACATAGTACACCTGGATGTGGGTGTTTAATACAAAATATGTGCTGATGGTCAAAGTGAATTTGGAGAAAGAAGTAAAATTTCAGATTGTGCATATACAGAGAGAGAGAGACAAACATTCAAATGCTGTTAGTCTCTTATGCTCAGTATTGTGTTAATACAACACACAATGTTTTATACTAGAAATTGTGGTTTAAAAATTGGTCTTCTACTATGGCATAAAGTACAATGTGGTTAATTTACAGTTGCTTATAAGAATTGCCTTTCTAGAAATGCCTCACTTTATATTCCAAAAGCACAGGGTGGGAGGAGGAGATAAGAATAAGATGAAAAGACTCAGAAGATGAAAGCAGGAAGTGAAGAGAGACTTAAGTGGATTAATCCATCTTTCATTCTGTAAGATACTGAGTGAACACAAAACTCAGTTCCAAAGCCACATTCCATGCTGTGCATGTGGATTGCAAAATATCTGATAATCCACTTGAATATTTCTAAAATTAACTTTTCCAAGTGAGGAATTTATATTTAAATAATGGAAACAGAATCACAGAATTTCTGAGTGGGAAAGCACTTCTGAGTCAGACCAATATTTGGATAAGAATTCTCTCTACACACAACTTTTCAGGGGTCATCTAGCTTTTGCTTTCAGTGAGGAAAAACCTACTTTTCCTTAAGGTGGCCCATTTCACTTTGAGAGAGTTCTAATTATTTTGAAGCTTTTCCTTACATCCCATCTAAATTGGCTTCTTTACAACTTCTGTACTTTGCTCCTAATTCTATTCTCTAGCCTCAAGCAGAACAAATTTAATTCTTCCAAAGGATAAGCCTTCAAATATTTGAAGACAGCTAAAACTTATCTTTTAAGTATTGTCTCCTCTTGGATATGCATCTCTAGTTCTTTCAATGATCCTTAAATGGCATGAACTCCAATATCCTGGTTGGAATTAATATCCTCTGGTTGTTCTCCAGCCTACCAATATCCCTCCTAAAACATGGCACTCAAAACTAAACAAAGTTCAGATGTAGTCTCTGGTAGAGGCATAGTGCAATATACCAATCACCTCCTGAGTTGGGTAGCTTAAACCTCTCTTAATGCATTAACTTCTTGACTATGAGTATACTACTGATTCATATTTAGAGCTTGCAATCTGCTATCACTACTACATTTTTTAAAGATTATTTGCTGGTTAGTCACATTTCCCATATCTTATATCTGTGAAGTTGAGTTTTCAAACCCAAATATGACTTCCTATTTATACTTAATAAAATACATCATTTTAGATTCATTCTATTATTCCTATAAGGATCTTTATTAATCTTAACTCTGCCATCCAGTGTGTTGACTTACTCCCAGAAGTCTTGCACCAGCTTTAAATTTGGAAACCATTATGCCTACCCATATTTTCATCCAAGTCATTGATAAAAAAATCATTGTACAGCATAAAGTCAAGCACAATCCCTGAGGCCTTCTTCCAAGTCAATGCTGAATCATTAATGACTTCTCTTTGGGTCTAACTATTCAATCAGCTCTTTTGTCATCTAACCCTCATTTCTACATGTTCCTCTTCTTCCTCCTTCTCAATATCATGATCATGATCGTGATGATCACAGCTAGTATTTACACAGCAATTTACACATTCTAAGGCACTTTACAAATGTATCTCATTTTGTTATCACAATAATCCCGAAATGCATATGCTATTATTATTTCCATTTTACAGATAAAGGAACTGAGACAAACAGAGGTAAAGTGACTTGCTCAGAGTCACACAGTTAGTAAGGGTCTGAGGCTGGATTTCAACTATCCACTTAGGCACCTATCTTCCTCTAGGTATCATCATGTCAATATCATGAGACACATAAACAAATGTTTAGCTAAAGTTTAAATAAATTACATTTGCAGCATTTCCCTAATCTACTAGTATAAGAACTATTTTAAAAAGGAAATAAAAATTCACCTAGAATGATATGTTCTTAATGAATTCAGAATGGCAATTTGTGATCAAAGCTTGCTTTTTGTTAAATATCTCTCTAATGACAAGTTCTAAAATGTTGCCAAGAACTGAAGCCAAGCTCATTGACTTGTAGTTTGGATATTTAATTGCCTTCTATTTTTTTGATAGCTCGGATAATCTTTTCCCTTTGCTAATTCTGTGTTGCCTCTCCACTTTTTCCAGGATCTTTCAAATATCATTATGATCACTTAGCAATACTATCCATTAGTTCTTTTTATAAGTTTTTATTATTTATTTATACATTCATTTTAAAAAAATTCTCTCCAAATTCTCTCCCTCCATCTACCTTCTCCCTCACCCCTTAAGAAGGCAAGCAATATGACATAAATTATACATATGAAGTCATGCAAAAACCTTTCCATATTAGCCAGGTTGCAACAACAACAAAGAAAAGCAAGAAAACAAAGAAAGAGAAAAAATATGCTTATAATTCATCAGTTGCCTCTCTGGAGGTAGATGGTATTTTTCATCATGAGTCCTTTGCAACTGTCTTGGATCATTGTATTGATTAAAGTAGCTAATTCATTCACAGTTGATCAGCATTATAATGTTGCTGCTATGGTATACAATATCCTCTTGGTTCTGTTCATATTGAATAAGTTCATAGAAGAATTTCCAGGTTTTTCAGAAACCATTCCTTCCATCATTATTTATAACACAATAGGATGCCATCAAAATCATATACTACAACTTGCTCATCCATTCCCTATTTTATGATCATCCATCCCCTCAATTTCCAATTCTTTGCCAGCAAAAGAAGAGCTATTACTAATATTTTTGTACATATAGGCCATTTTACTTTTTCTTTGATCTCTTCGGAATATAGGAATAGGAGTGGCATTGTTGGGTCAAAGGGTATGAACAGTTTTATGTCCCTTTGGGCATACTTCCTAATTGCTCTCCAGAATGGTTGGACTAGTTCATAATGCCACCAAGAGTGCATTGGTGTACCTATTTTGCCACAGTCCCTCCAGCATTTATTATTTTCCTTTTCTGTTATACTAGCCAATTTGATAGTTGATGGGTGGCACTTCAGAGTTGTTTTAATTTGCATGTCTTTATTCAATAGTGATTTAGAGCGCTTTTTTTCACAGGATCATTGATAACTTTGATTTCTCCTTCTGAAAACCACTTATTCATAGCCTTTGGTCATCTATCAATTGAGGAATAGCTCTTACTGTTTTATACATTTAACTCAGTTCCCTATAAATTTGAGAAATATGACTTTTGTCAGAGAAACTTACTGTAAAATTCCCCAATTTGTGCTTTCCTTCTAATTGTGTCTATACAAGATTTGTTTATACAAAAAAATTACATGCTATCAAAATTATCCAATTTGTTTTTAGTGATTCTCTTTATTTCTTGTTTGGTCATAAATTCTTCTCTTATTTGTCGATCTGAGAAGCAAATTTTCCCATACTCCTCTAATTAGCCTATGATATTATCCTTTATATGTAAACCACATAACAATTTTGAAGCTATCTTGGTTTACAATGAAAGATATTGGACTATGCCTAATTTCTGCCAGACTCCTTTCCAGTTTTCCTATAAATTTTTGCCAAATATTTAGTTCTTGTCCCCAAAGTTTGGATCTTTGGGTTTATCAAACAATAGATTCCTGTCATCATTTACTACAGTATATTGTGTATCTAATCTGTTCCAGTGATGCACCACTCTATTTCTTAGCCAATACCTAAATATTTTGGTGATATAGTAATATATTTTTGAAATCTGGTACTGATAGGAAATTTTCTTTCCATTTTTTCATTGATTACCTTGATATTCTTGACCTTTTGTTCTTCTAGATGAATTTTGTCATTTTTTCTAACTCTGTAAAATAATACTTTGGTAATTTGATTGGTATGGCATTGAATAAGTAAATGAATTTAGGTAGAATTGTCATTTTTATTACATAACTTCAACTTGTTGTTCAGTAATTTTGTCATGTCTGACCCTTTGTGACTCTATGGACTGTACCGTTCATGGGAGTTTCTTGGCAAAAATACTGAAGTGACTTGCATTTCCTTCTCCAGTCAATTAAGATATAAGTTAAGTGATTTATTGAGATGGTTATGTAGTTTTTCCTAATATTGAACCAGTCATGCCTTCCTGGTATAAATCCCACCTCATCATAATGTGTGGTCTTTGTGATATGTTACTGTAATCTTCTTGCTGGTACGTTCTTTAAAATTTCTACATCATTATTACATTGTTCTTTTCTTTCCCTGTTTTTGCTCTCCTTGGTTAAGGTATCAAAAACATATTTGTGTCATAAAAGGAATTTGGTAAAGCTTCTTTACTTATGTTAAAAAATAGTTTATATATTATTGGAATTAGTTATTCTTTAAATGTTTTGTAGAAATCACTTGTGAATCCATCTAGTCCTGTGGACTTTTGCTTAGGGAGCTCATTCATGACTTGCTCAAACTCCTTTCTATTCCCATTCAATTGTCTCCAGGGGTCTATCATGTCTAACTTTTCTAAATTTCTATTAATCTCCTTAATTTATTTCTTAATGCCTTTTGTGTTTAGATTTATCTAATTTCGAGAGAGGGAAGTTAAGATCCCCCACCAGTGTATCTTTACTATTTCCTCTTATAATGCCCTTTACTTTTCCTTTAAGAATTTGGATGCTGTGCCATTTGCTGTATATATGTTTAGTACTGATATTACTTGATTGTCTTTCATACTTTTTAGCAAAATGTAGTTTCCCTAATTAGCTGATTTAATTGGGGCTATTTTTTCTTTTTCTTTCTCTGAAATCATAATTGTGACCCATTAAAAAAATCAACTGAAGCATAATAGATTCTGCTCCAGCCCTTTATCTTCATACCTTTCTGTTTCAAATGGGTTTTTTATAAACAATATATTCCTGCATTTTGATTTCCAATCCATATGGCTAACCACATCAGTTTTATTATTAATTAATTAATTTATTATGATTTATTAACATTCACAGTGATGATTACTAATTGTGTTGCCTTCTATCCTATTTTCTTCTGTTTATCCTTCTTTCTCTTTTTACCTCAGAAGTTCATTTTGCTTCTGACCACTGCCTTCCATTATTGATCCTCTCTCTTATCACTGTACCCTTTCTCTTATCCTTCTTTCCATCTTTCAGACTGGGTAAGATAGATTTCTATACCCAATTGATCGATTGATTGTATGTATATATTAATGTTATCTATCTATCTGTCTATCTATCTATCTATCTGTCTGCCTGTCTGTCTACCTGTGTGTTCTTCTCCCTCTTTGAACAACTTCAGGTGAAAATGGGGTTCAACCATTGTACCTACATTTCTGCCACCATTGTAAAAGTTTGTCCTTGCATATCTCTTTCATGTGAGATAATTTCCCCTATTCTTCCTCTCTTTTCCCTTTTCTCCCAGTGCATCTTTTTTTCTCAGTCCCCCACTTTTTATTTTTTAGATCATCCCAACATCACACCCAAACCTTCTGTCTATGTAGAGTTCCTTCTAACTGTTCTAAAAATGATAAAGTTCTTAGGAGTTTTATCTTCTGATATAACAAGGTAAACAGTTTAACCTTATTAAATCTCTTGTGCTTTCTCTTTCATGCTTACCTTTTTAGCTTTTTGTTTAATCTTGTATTTGAATGTCAAAATTTCTATTTAGTTTAGTACTTTTAAACAGAATTTCTTTCAAGTCCTCTATTTAATTAAATTTTCATTTTTTTTTTCTTTGAAGGATTATACTCAGTTTTGCTGGGTGGATTATTCTTGGTTGTAATCCTAGCTCCTCTGACTTCTGGAATATCATATTCCAAGTGCTCTATTCTTTTAAAGTGGTAGCTATAAAATCTTGTGTGATCATTTCTGTGTCTCCATGGTATTTGAATGGTTTATTTCTTACTGCCTTCAATATTTTGCCTTTGACCAGGGAAGTCTGGAATTTGGTTATAATATTCCTGGGAGTTTTCATTTTGAGATCTTTTTCAAGAGATGAAAAGTAGATTCTTTCAATATCTATTTTACTCTCTGGTTCTAATGTATTAAGTCAGCTTTCCTTTATAATTTCTTGAAATATGTCGTATTGTCCTGGTAGTCCAATTAATCTTAAATTATCTCTCCTTGATCTATTTTCAGATCATTTGTTTTTCTGATGTGATATTTTTTTCCCTTTTTTTTTTTTTAAACTTCTTTAGTGTTTCTTGGTATCTTCTGCTATAGAATTTTATCCCTTGGATCTTACTTATACTTTGAATCCTTTACAAAAATGTAGGCTGCATCTCTCATGGAGACTCTGTTGTCTAGTCTACATTCAAAAACTGAACAATCACTTTCTCTCAAGTTCTCATTATTTCTATCCCAGCAACCAGTTCCTCAATTTGGCCAAAAATAGTCCCAGAATGGAATTCACCCTTTTTGATTTTTCTACTTTTTGAAGGATGAAATTATCATTAATGCAAGATAAGAAATGATTAGTTGTTCTGCTTTTGGCAGAGAACATTCCAGAGGATATCTAGATAATCAAAATCTCCCATCACTGGTATATCTTATCTCTGTGCTAGGCTTGCAATTTCCCCTCCAAATTCCTCATACTTCTTTCTTTCTAGATGGCCTGTATTATATTCAGATGAAAATATCGGCATTATGATTTTTTCTCATAAATGCTTTCAAGCATACTTCATCCCTTTAGTCCCTGGATTCTATCACACAATTAAGTGTTAATATGCGAGGTTATTCTGTCACTCACACTTTCCTTCCATGTTTCTTTTAAAAACACAGTATTTTTCTGGAATCATATTCTAATCATAGACAAAAATCTTACCAAGTCTCAGTGATACCTATGAGGTCAAATTTGCCTCCCTGAATTATTATCATCATGTTATTTGTTTACCCATCATTGTCTTCCTCCTCCTCCTTCTCCTTCTTCTTCTTTTGCTGCTTTTGCTTCTTCTTCTTCTTCTTCTTCTTCTTCCACTTCTTCTCCTTTTCCTCTTTCTCTTCTTCTTCCTTCTCCTTTAAATATTCTCATGCAGATGATATAAGCAGTTTTCCCCTGCCTTTTCTTTTCCATTTAAAGTAATTTTGATTATTGTATCAGCAATGCAGTATTCACAATGCCTACAGTAACTATAAATATGCTTATATGATTATTAATCACAAAATGTAACAGGCTCTCTACATAAGAAATATAGCTAGAGCATTCATTTAAATACCAGAAAACTGAGTCCCAAAAGCAGAAAGTCAAAGCCAACACAGTAGTTACGAAATTGGCACATGTAGTTAAAGTAGTAAACACCCACATTCTCAAGCCTTCAGAACAGGACAGGCTACCTCAGGCAAAGATCCTCTTCTCCTCATGCACGCAACTGCTCAGTGTCCAGGCAGCTTGCTCCCAGCAGCTCCGGCTCCCGGAAGTTCCCGTCCCTGGCAGACCTCAGCAGGAGTCCTTAGCAGAGATTGGCGGGGAGCTCAAAGCAAAAGAAGTTCACAACCATAGCTGCTTCCTCTGCCGCTGCTTCCAGTCAGCAAGGCACAGAGACTAGTTTAGTTCCGGCGTTCTCTTGCTCCACCCCTTCCTGCTACATCAGCAAGTTCAAGGGGCGTAGAAGATCTTCAAATCCCAGTATCATTACAATTATATTTGGAAGCCTACAAATACTTTATTCCCATCCCTTCTTAAATGCATTCCATCCCTGACCAGGAACCTGCCATTTCTAAATTTTAATGTGTTTCAAAAATCCAAATCTCATTCTCAGACATCAACTTCTTTTTCAGCTGTTCACTTCCCAAATTTGCCCTTATCTTCTAAATCTCTTACCTTCATTAGACAGTGTTAACAGAAACATCACCTATATTCTATGTTTCTTGCCCAAAATTCTATTATCTTTAGCAATATAGTAGCTTTCTAGTTTCCTTCTAATATCTTCATTTGTTTGGCTTAACTATGCATATTTGTTAAGAAGGTCTTTTTCCTTTTCTTTTTTTTTAGTTGAAGGAGGAAGGTGAGAGAGAATAAGTGCCTATTAAGTGAAAAAATAATTTAAAAAAGCTATGTCTTGGTAAGCAAAAGTAAATATTAAGGCTAAAAGGAAGATCCCCAGAAACTATCTTTATAAAAGTGAACAGACCTGGTTGTTAGTTCAAACTAATGAGTAAGTCTCATGGAAGAATTGTAATCCAGGTTTTCCAGTTCCAAGTCTGGCACACTTTGCACCACATCATTCTACCTTAATTACAACAGTAATTCTTAGGATTCCTTAGATATTCAAATGGAAATAGAGCAGTCTTCCATAAGTTCATGCCATTTGTTCTTCCCTGACTAGGCTGATAACATAGTATCTGAACCACTCCCCATAGGGAGATGGAAACACTTTCAAGATTGAGATGGGTCCTCACTGTAGCTGACAAAGTCCTTTCTGACCTCTTCACCAGAGTGCTTCTGATAACAGAACACAGTTGCTGCCTGTTTAGCATCTGGAGCCAGAGATGGCTCAGCTCAAATTCCCTCTGTTTAAAAATGTATGTACTGATGTATAAAATGTATATGTAGTTCTTGATCATTATCTTTGGGCTGTGTGTGAAGAGTCTGGTGTTTTTTGTTTAGCAACTTTCTCATCTCTGTAGCCTTACCAGGAAATTCCTTTCTGACTATGCCTCATTGTTAAGCCACCAAAGGAGAGGTTTCAGAACACACTTGTGGAGAAGATGCAGTGGCCTCTTCAATAGCCTGGTCAGTCTTGAGTAGCTTTTCCAACTATTTGCATTGACTGAACAGATACTGCCAGAAATCCACTGATGTTCTGGAGACCCTGTGGTTTTTCAAGTAAATCACCAACCAGCAATAACAGGAGTATTTAAACTCTCTGAGCCCAGTTCCAGTGACCTAAGGCAGGTTTTTGTGTTGTGATTGTATCATGATACTTGATTCCAAAAATATTGAAAGGGGCAAAGGCTTCATTTTTAAAATTACCATTATGAAGTTTCTGCAGCTTCCAAAACAATTGCTCTTTTGCTTTTCAAGCTGATACCATTGAGTCTTCTTTATATTAAATATGACTTATATAGAGCAGTTAGGTGGTGCAGTAGATAGAGCACTGGACTTGGAACCAGAAAGACTCATCTTCGTGAATTCATATACAGCCTCAGATACTTCCTACTGTGTGACCCTGGGCAAGTCACTTAACCCTGTTTGTCTCAGTTCCTTGTCTGTAACATGAGCTGGAGAAAGAAATGGCAAAACACTCCAGTATCTCTCTGCGAAGAAAACCACAAATGGGGTCAAGGAAAGTCACACACAACTGAAAAATGATTTAAAACAACAACAAAAAAGTCATCGACATGGCCTCCAGGAATGAAGCACACTGCCTTGCACGTAGTTGGCACTTATCATGTGTTTGTGCTGTTGTTTTGAATTGAACAGAATGAAATTCTTCAAAGTTCCTATCTGATGGCTAGTCTAGACTTTGTGCCCTGGAAATATCTGGTTCAATGTAACATAAAATCAGTATGATGAGTAGCTGCAAACACAGGCTACTTCCTGTCTTGGGGGGAAGGCAATAAGATGTCACCCTAGGTGATGATTTGTGAATGTGTTATTAAAGTAGAAAAAAAAACTATAGACTGGAGGAGATGAGAAAGGACTGTACAATTCATCTAGCCCAATTCAAGAAGGCAGTATTTATATAACACTTCAAGGTTTGCAAAGTGAAACAAGTTATCATTTGACCCTCACAATAACCTTGTTCTTACCCCCATTTTACAGATGAGGAAATTGATTCTGGGGGAGGTTAAGGTGACTTTCCTAGGAGGCAGCTAGAAAGCATCTGAAGCAGGAATGAAATTCAGTTCTTTGTAACTCCAAGGCCAGCCCCTCTATTCATTATGCAATTAGTTCCCTCCAAGGTTACAAGCCTATTAGTGCTACAGCTAGGTCTTAAATGTAGGTATTTTGATTTCTGGACCAGTTAAAGGAGCCTTGCTCTAGAATCCGAATATGGGACTCAGAGTGCTAACTAGATAGAGACAGGTTGATGGCATAATAGACAGAGAACTGCATGTCGAGGCAGAAAGATGTGAGTTCAGATTCCATTTCCGATGCCTACTGGTTGTATGTGCCTAAGGGAGTCATTTAACCTCTCACGACTTCAGTTTCAGCATCTTTGAAGTGGGAATCATAACAGTACTGCCTCACAGGGTTATTGAGGGTATCAAACAGAGAAAACATAAGCAAAACACTTTGTAAACCTTAAAACTCTGCGTAAAGTTCTTTTCGTGGTAGCAAAAATTAGAAATTGAGGGGATGTCCATCAACTGGGGGGAATGGTTGAACAAATTGTGGCATATGAATGTAATGGAATACTATTATGCTATAAGAAATGATGAGTAGGTAGATTTCAGAAAAATCTGGAAACTCTTACATGAACTGATGCTGAGTGAAGTGAGCAGAACCAGGAGAACGCTGGACACAGTAACAGCAACATTGTGCGATAATCAAATTTGATAGACTTAGCTCTTCTCAGCAATACAATGATCTAAGACAATTCCAAAAGACTCATGATGCAAAATGCTATCCACATCCAAAGAACTATAGAGTCTGAATGCAGATCTAAGCATACTATTTTCTCTTTTTTTCTTTCTTGTATTTTTTCCCTTTTGTTCTGATTCTTCTTTCACAACATGATTGATATGAGAAATATATTTAATGTGATTGTACATGTATAACCTATATCAGATTGCTTGACATCTTGAGGAGAGGGAAGAGGAAGAAGGGAGGGAGAAAAAAGTTGGAATTCAAAATCTTATAAAAAGTGAATGCTGAAAACTATCTTTACATGTAATTGAAAGAAATAAAATACTTGTAAGTGGGAAATTTTTTAAAAAGTAATTGCTACCTCTTATTATTTTTACTTAATATTAGCCTGACAACCATGGGTCACAGGGGTTTAGTGGAGAGAGTGCCTGGAGTAAGGAAGATCTGAGTGCAAATTCAGACTCAGACAATTATTAGCTGTGTGACCCTCAGCAAATCACTTCATCCCTGTTTGCCTCAGTTTCCCCGACTGTAAAATGGGGATAATAATAGCACCTACCTCCCAAGGGGAGGTGTGGGGAACAAATGAGATATTTGGAAAATGCTTAGCAAAGTGCCTGGCACATGTTAAATGTGTGTAAATGCTTATTCTCTTTCCTTCCCACCATTCTAATTTTCTTCATGTTTAAGAAGGTGGACTTTTCAGTCTTTACCTTAGAAGAACCGCAGATCCTGACCTTAGAGATAATCTAATACAACCCACACCCAAAGAAGAATCTCCTCTATAACATGCCTAACAATTGGCCATTTCCTGGTTGTTGACCTTCTTCTTCCAAGAGGACCAGTATGGCAGCACTAAATGGAGGTCAAGGTACAGTATGTCTGACCGGGGCTGCTCAGACCAATACAAACTCAGAAACTCTACCAGGTTGGGAACAAATAGTCCATATGAACACATGAAGTGGAGATGGCTCCATATTTGTGAATCTCATGTTCCTAAATTGCTCATTTAGCCTGTGTTTGAAGACCTCCTGTTAGGAAGAAATTGCTATTTCCTACTATGGTTCGTCCCACTTTTGCATTTCCTTACATCTAGCCTCAATCTGCCTCTGTACTTGCTACTCATTGATCCTTATTCTTTTCCCAGTTGGCTAAGTAGAACAGTTTTAATCCTTCTTTCCCATAACAGGCCTCCAAATACCTCCTGTTGTATGTCCTTTATGTCTTCTATTCTTCAAGCTAAACATCCCCTGTTCCTTCAACTGAGGCTTATGCAGTATGATCATTGCTTCAGCTTTGGACTCACACCCCACCAGTAACCTCAGTAGACTTTGCCCTCCTGATTGGCAAGTTGCAGGGTGGAGCAAAATACTCCTGCCAAAGCCTCTATTTAAAGAGGAATCACAAGCCAGTGAACTAACAATTTCCTATTAGCTACACTCTTGGATTCCAAAAGAAAACACTTTTGGATTCCAACATCCTGAGGTCCCCGGTCAGGGTTCGAAGCCTTGGCCTAAGGGTACTTACCTTTACAATGGAGACAATGCTGGCGTTTTCTCTTTAAAGAAAGTAACGCTGGAGGGTAGATGTGAAGAGGGTTTATTGATGTTACATCCAGGAAGCCTTACAGCAGGACTCTAAGGCCGCTGGCCCCTCCAAGGCTTGGATCCTTTCATCTCCCCCAGATCCACACACCACTCGTGACACAGCACAGCTGAGTGGGACTGAGAGAGGGGAGGTAAATTGTGAAAGGGGAATTGTAATCACAAGGGCATGAAGACCCCAGGGTGTGGAGACATCAGTCGGGAACCTTAGGTATCTCATGTAAGAAAGTCTTGAGCAATGCAATATCCCCTGGGCAGGGACGGTGCAATATGCTCTGACTTCCACCGGACCCAGCCAGTTCCCGGGCCTCAAACACATCCCTGTGCCTCAACATTACCACTTGCAATCTGGCAACTATTTGTGACCCTTACAGCCCCCATTACCAAATACTGTCCCGGCCCTTCCCTCTTCAGCTTCCTTTTGCATACTGTCTTCTCCCTTATATTAGGAACTCCTTCAGGACTATTTGTTTTTCTTATTTGCATCCCCAGTGCTCAGCATAGTGCCTGGCACATAACAGGCCTTTAAATGCACATTGTATTATACTGCATTGTGTTGTATAACCTCACTGAGTTCCTTTACCATCCTAGATGGACTCCATCGGACACTTTCTAGATTGCCAATATCCTTACTAAAATATGACACCCAGAATCCTTTTGAATCCTGTGTCTTCAATTGTATTAGCTTTCCTAGCTTTGTATCACCTCCTAATTAATAACCATGCCAATTATGCCTTTAGGTAACCCTTGATAACCTCTGTGTCAGGTGACAAAGAGCCAAGTACAGTTCTCTGGGGTACTCCACTAGAGACTGCCTTCCGCGTTGACACTGACCCATTAACAATTACTCGTTAAGTTCAGTCTTCCAAGTAGTTCTGAATCCAGTGAAGTACATTATCATCTGATTTGCATCTTTCCATCTCCACCAGAATAGTATGAGATGTATTTTATAAAAAGCTTCACTCAAATCTAGGAAAACTATATCCCCAGCACTCCTTTCATCTACTAATTTAGTAGTTCTGTCAAAAAAAGGGGGAATAAATTGTGCTATCTCTTTATAATCACTGCTTCTTTTTTTAAATGCTTCTAAAAAATCTTTTTAATGATCTGTTCTGGAATTTTCCTACAAATTGATGTCAGGCTCATTGATATATAGTTTTCCTATTTTGTTCTATCTTTTCAGTTTTCCAAATGATGTCCACCAGTTCTTTCATTATCTACTAGAAACCTCCTCTCAGGGTGATACTGAAATATTAATAGCTACTCACTAGGTGTAGCCATTCAACCAACTAAATAACTTCTCTATTGTGAGAAACACAGTTGTGGCAATCACAGGTCTTCCCAGGAAGGGAGATCCACGTGACTGACCCATTCTCACTGAAAGAATTCAGAAACAGGGTAGGCAGAGGAAGGCATTTATTATGCTTCAGAAGCAGGTGAGGTGCTCACTAGGAATACTCACACCCCATACAGAAGCAAGAACAAGCTTAAATATTGTTAGGAAATTCTGACTCCTCCTATCAAAGTCGGGATTGGTCTAGAGTCCTCAAAGTTACCACTCTTCCTTATACTCCACTACATGCCATCATTACATATTTTCTCTCCCAGATTATACATCCCATGATTAGAAAATGGCAGAATCTCTACCCTTTGGGCATGCAAGTTAATATTAATGAGGTTAGTTGAGCAGGTGCAGTATGAGGACACTGGTGACCAGGGCATGACCTCTCAGGTTTGAACCAGTTGTCCTATCCCAACCTTTCTGATCCCCTTGGCAAAATAAGTAAGTTTCCCCCACGGCTTGAGAGTGTTAATTATCTCCCAATAACATCTGTGAGAGCAAAACAAGATACCATAATATCCCCTCTTACACCTATATTATCATCTTTTCTCCAAGAATTCCATGGCAGGCTTTTTGTCCAATGGTTTGCTAGAAGCTAGGTAAACTGCACTTTCAGATTCCCACGATTTGCTAGTTTAGTAACCTTCTCAAGAAAAGAAGCTTATTTTATTGGCCAAAATCTAATCTTGATGAAGCCATACTAGATTTATGTGACCACCACTTCCTTTTCTAGATTTTTGCTAACCATCCTATTAATTTTACAGTCTAGAATTTTGCCAGAAATCAAAGTCAAGCTCATTGGTTTCTAGATCATAAGCACTTCTATTTCCTCTATTCTCTTTCATTATGGGGATATTGGGACAGTCTTGGCCCTTCTCTAGTATCTTTCAAAGATTGTTAATAGTGGCTAACCAATCATACCTGCCAGTTCTTTCAGCACTCTGAGATGTGATCTATCTGATCCTGGTGATTGGAACTCATAAAAGGCAGCTAGATATTCTCTTACTGTCTCCTTACTTATCCTGGGCACCTGATAAGTCATTAGCCATTTTTATTCTATCCTTTCCAGTACAAAGATGATTCCCTTTGGCAGAGAAAACAGAATATGCTCTAGGATTTTTTGTGTGTGTCATTTTAGTTTATAGATCAGATTTAGAAGGCACTAATTTCCTTTGTCCCTAGTCCAAAGTAAAATCTATCACACCAAACCTGCTCGTTCCTAAAACAAAAGGTGGTTCTATTAACTTTTTTTGAGGGAATATTGTCATAACAGAAGGGTGGTGTTTATCTAGCACTAACCAAGGGAAAGAAACATTGTGTGTAGAAGGTATGAATTGTCCAGAGAATATTCTTTATAGTGGAACAGAGGTTGCTTACTCCAATATTCAATACCAGGGTTACCATAGTTGGGGGTGAAATGTACTAGAGAGACTACATACGTACTGGTGCTTTGTTTCTCAGCCCACTAAGTAGTTTCTGATGGTTTTCTAGATACATTTGGTACTAAGAAGGTGTCTTGGATAACGGATATTCTTTCATCAAAAAGCTATGCTCCCCATTGTAAAGGAATTACTTTGGTTCATTCATTAGTCTCTTCTGAGTTTGGTTACCATGAATCCATTTCCTAGGAACTGATTCCACTTGTGTAAACTGATCAAATAGAGTCATTGAACATAGAAGACTAGACTCTGGACCAACAAGGTTGATAGCTGAGATTCAGACTCAGGAGAAGAGCAACCTGAAACAACTTGCTTTCTTCTCCTTATCTTCCATCTTTAACTTCCTTTTTTTTTTTAAACATCAGAAGTATCAAACACTGTGAGCCAAAACACTGCTGAGTGGGGCCTGAACTAGATTAAAATGTAATTAAGAAATATTTTAAAAATAAATAAAATCTCAATAGAATGTAGATAATGCTAATGTGTGGTTTTCTATATGTGGCCCTCACAGACCTTTACGTATGGGTTTAGTGGCTTTCTATCTGAATTTGACACCACTGTTTTATGTTGGAATTTATCCAGTATGACTCACATATTCCTCTCCCAGAAAGCCAGCCAACCCATTCAACAAATGAAACTTGAAGAGAAAAAAGAAAGAAGAGAAATACAAAGGAAAAAAATCAGAAAAACTGAAAAGTATGTTAAAAAGTCTTAAAAAAAAATGTAATGGACCTCAGTCATCAACTTCCCAAATCCTCAAAGGAGTTGGGTGGCACCACCAACTTCTTAACTGCAACAATTATAATTCTAAGCCTCCCTTTCTGATGAGATTTAAAACTACATCGAGTGAAATGAATGTTCTTAAAAAGCTAATTTTCACCATGCTTACCAGTGACACAGTGAGGATGGCACATCTGATAGCCATAAATGTGAGGTTTTTTTCAGAGCTATCAGCCACATTTTCACATTTATACTAAAATGTTTAGATAGTCAGAGCTTGACATATTTTCCAGTGGCCTTTAGTGCTGTTCATACCCTGGGGTAATTTACATGACTGCTATAAAACGCTTAAGAATAATTGGTAAACCACTTAGGAACTTGGTTTACTGGAACTTTGTGAATTCTGAGTAGAATAAGTTAGATCAATCCAGCTGATTTCACACAAATCTGTTATTCTCAAAGCCTGGATATTTGGAGTGGATGGGCAGCATGTAATAATCTAGTGAGAGGTAAGAAGTCTAAATTGTCAGGTTAATGAATTTCACAGAAATCCTGGGGTGGGGGAGGGGGAAGCATTTGGCTCTTGGACAGCTCCTTCAGCTTAAACAGCTAATGTTGCTTCCTATTTGTAGTACACTCTTGGCAAACAGTCTCAAAGTAATTCTGAGCTACTCTATCCAATTAAAATGAAACTGGTAAAATGAAGTCTCACAATATTCCTGTATGGTGGAAAGGAGAATGGATAGTAGAGAAGTCAATGATAATGGGGGGAAATGAGGCAAGAGGAGAAAAAAAGTAACCCCAATTGCACCAAGAGCTGTCACCCAGGCCCTTGTCTTTCAATCAGCACTTTATTTGACAAGACAACTGTTTGCCAGGTGCATTGCTTCTTTTCATTTTGAACAAGGAAACATTTTAAAATCCACCTTTACCAATGTATCTATTTGATAGGTGGCACAGTGCTGAGTCTGGAGTTAGGAAGATTCATTTTCCTGAGTTCGAATCTGAACTTGGACACTTACTAGCTATGTAACTCTGGGCAAGTCACTTTACACTGTTTGCCTCAGTTTCCTCATCTGTAAAATGAGATAGAGAAGGAAAGGCAAACTGCTCCAGTGTCTTTGCCCAGTAATCTCCAAGTGGGGTCACAGAGAGTCAGAAATGACTGAACAACAAATTTATTTGCTATTGTTGAAACACTGCAGTTAAAAAGTTCTTGAGTGATCATGGACAAGTTAATTCAACACTCTGGGTTTCACTTCACTTAATTCATTTGTAAAAGGAAGATGTTTGCTAAGATGCTTTACAGGGTTGTCTCTAGCCCTAATATATAAGAATTATACTATGTCCCACTTATGTAGTCCTTTATGGTTTATAAAATGTTTCTCTATGTCAATCCTATGAGGCAGGTAAGTGGTTTTGTGTTGTGGTTCCATTAGTAGAGAGATAACTGATGAAGATAAATGCACTACTATCACTTTATCACATTACCCGAAAGGGAAGAGAGCAGTAGTCATTGTTGTCATTGATTATAGTAGATCTCCCATCCTCAGCTGGGATCCTTGATCACAGGGATGTGGCTATTTCCACCACAACAATACAGATCATGACCTATCCATCCCTGCTCATCTTGTGTGACTCCTACTCAAATCTAAGTTCACCAAAGCAGGTATACTTAACAGTGGGGAATGGGAGGGCTCTCCTTTAGTTTCTCTTGGAATCATGAGTACACTAGTGAAGTATATTAGTCATCTGTTGCTGATGCCACGTGACCAGCCACTCATTAATTTTTTTTTTAATTTTTAGTTTTCAACACTCAGTTATATAAGACTTTGAGTCAGAAATTTTCTCCACCTCTTTCCCCTTCCCCCTCCTTATGATAACATGAAATCTTATATAGGCTATACATACACATTCATATTAAACATATTTCCACATCAGTCATGTTGTAAAGAAGAAATAGAACCAAAGGGAAAAACCATGTGAAAGAAGAAACAAAAACAAAAAAGAGAGAAAAAATAGTACGTTTCCATCTGCATTCAGACTCCATAGTTCTTTCTCTGGATGAAAATAGCATTTTCCATCATGAGTCTTTTGGACTTTTCTTGGATCATTGTGTTGCTGAGAAGAGCTAAGTCAATCATAGTTGATCATCATATAATGTTGCTGATACTGCATACAATGGTCTCCTGGTTCTGCTCATTTCACAACTAGCAAGTTTCTGAAGCAGGATTTGAACTTGGGAAAATGAGTCTTCCTGACTCCAGGTTGGACACTATTCACTGGGCCAATTAGCTTACCTGTGTGTAGACGTGTGTGTGTGTATGTGATTTTATTTGGTCCTCACAATAATACTATGTTGGAGGTGCTATTATTATTCTCACTTTATGTAGATGAGAAAATTGAGACTTACTGAAGTTAAGTGAGCTGCTCAGGAGCACACACCTAACAAAATATCTTAAGGCAGGATATGGAACCAGCTTTTCCTGACCTCAAGTCCATCTGATCCTTTGCACCATCCAGCTGCCTATAATATCAATCCTCTCTCACTTAATAAGAGTACGTATAATGGAAGGAGTACTGGATTCGTTGTGAGGAGATGAGGTTTTTCTTTTCAGTTGTGTGATTGA
Organism: Pseudochirops corinnae; assembly: GCA_028646515.1. Classification (NCBI taxonomy): domain Eukaryota; kingdom Metazoa; phylum Chordata; class Mammalia; order Diprotodontia; family Pseudocheiridae; genus Pseudochirops; species Pseudochirops corinnae. Next base: position 84,261,891 of record CM053588.1, on the reverse strand, counting down.
ACTTGTTTAAGAATTGGCTCATTTGTCCCTCAGGTACCTTAGCTGTGAACTGATTGGGAATAGGGAGGAGGGTAAGGATAGCTCAGTCTCAGATTTCAGCAGTGTGGGAACTCTCTTCACCAAATTGCTGACTGGAAATGTGACTGTAACTTTTAAAGTCTTAGACAATTGTCTGGTTAGCTGAGGGGTTAAATGACTTCCCAGGGTCAAAGTCTGCAACAGGGACAAAACTTTGGAGTCAGGTTTTTTGACTCCAAGGTCAGTCCTCTAGCCGCTATCCACCACTGCCTCTCCAAAAGCAACCTAGAGATAGAAAATGTCTGCACCTTTTGAAACCACGAAAAGAAATGGAAATTGTGGAGTAGATATATACACTTTTGTGGCTCTAAAAGCATTTCACTAGTTTGGAAACACAGAAAGACATCATGTATAACATAGTTTGACCCATGTTTCCTATGGGGATGTGAATGTTCCGGTGAGGGGTGGCACAACAGAAAACCAGTGGGAAGGGAAATACATGGGTAGAGATAGAGACAGAGAGATACACATGCACAAATATTTATACATACATCTATACATATACATATATAGTGTATAAATGTACATACTTGTATGTATGTGTATATATATATATATATGTTGTATACTTACACACACATACACACAGATATAATGCTATGTAGCACAGTGGATAAAGTAATGGGTCTGGAGTCAGGAAGAAGTGAGTTCAAATCTGACTCAGACACTTACTAGCTATGTGACCTTGGGTAAGTCACTTAACCCTGTTTTCCTGTTTTTGCATCTGCACAAATTAGCTAGAGAAGGAAATGGCAAACCACGCCAGCAAATTGCCAGTAAAACCCAAAATGGGCTCACGAAGAGTCAAACACAACTGAAAATGGCTTAACAGCAACACACCACTTCACTACTTTTGCCAAGAAAACCTTAAATGGGAACAGAAAGAGTCAGACACAACTGAATGAACTGAACAACTTTCTCTCTCTCTTTGTCTCTCTCTCTGTCTCTCTCTATCTCTCTTTCTCTGTCTCTCTCTCTGTCTCTGTCTCTCTCTGTCTCTCTCTCTCTGTCTCCTCTCTCTGTCTCTCTCTCTGTCTCTGTCTCTCTCTCTGTCTCTCTGTCTCTGTCCCTCTCTGTCTCTCAGTCTCTCTCTGTCTCTCTGTCTCTGTCTCTCTCTTTGTCTCTCTCTCTCCCTTTCTCATTATATATGTATATATACATATACACACATACATATACATAATACATACACATACTATACGTTTACGTATATCACATATATAATACATAATACTATATATCTGTACTTCAAGGTTGTTTTTTTTTCTTTTAGAAAAACCTAAAAAAGTCTTTGGGAAAATTTATGTGGAATATTTCAGGACTTTCACACGTGTAATATGACAGTTGATCTTTAAAGCCCCCTCCATCTCTAAGATTCTATGATTCTCAGATCTTACACTCTTCAAAGCACTTTCACAGACATCACCAAGCTACCAGTGAAGATGAGTCCCACTGGACCGGGCTCCCAACCTCACACACAATGACTGCCCCAGTCCCTTTAATGATAATGTCTTTGAAAGGAATCTAACAATTTGTTGTCCCATTGTTCCAGGAGTTCAGAAGCAAAGACTTTAAATCAAGCAGGGCAGGTTAAGAAGGTTCTAAGGACAAGTTTCCTAACAGCAAGATTCATTAGCAAGGGAAAAAGGAGAAGTCACTGGGACAGCATCAATAGAAACATTGATCTTGCTCTCTGAGGAGGAGACATAGCCCTGAGAGCAAAGGCTTGGCCTTCCCAGTCTTCAAGGGCTTTTCTGGAACTAACTTTCATCCTTTGTGGGTTATAGCTGCCATCATGTGAGAGGTGCCATTAAATCAGGAAGAGGTAACCTTGTTTTATGAACCTGGATAATAAACTTAAAAAAAACAGCAACACAAGACAGAGTTTAACAAATGACCCTAATATCTTCCGAAGGCACTTTAGGAAGATAAGCCATCTGGTGTTCTGCAGCTTAGCTGCCGAGATCTCCAGTCCATTATACATTTCCTGCTGTGCAGCACATGCTGAATCTATCATACTGCTAATAAACAATTATAAATAAATAATAGCTTGTTCCAGAAGGAAAAGGTTTACTCAGATTTTAAAAAATACTAAGAACGAGCAACATAAAATAAATTCTCCACCTTTAGTGCATTGGGAGTGTTTTGATACAGAATGGGGAAAATGTGTGACTGAGAACTTGCATGTACACATCACAGTCTGTGCCCTGCCCAGAGAAGGCAGACATAGAGTTAGACAGAAGGAACTCTTTCTATATGTGAAATTAGAGACCGGCAGGAAGTGCTGAGCCTGTTGCTTGTGTTCTCATCATTTTCCCCCATGCAGAATTTTAGCCCTTTCTCTCCCTAGCTGGTGATGGATGAGTTATCACACTGAGAATCTTTGTGAGCCCTGACAGAGCTATAGATCACAGTGGAAGTATGATCAAGGGGGAAAAAATTGCTCTCCTGTGGTAAGTCTCAGTAATGTGGGATGCTGGCTGCTTTGAGATATGAGATAAATTGACTTGCTGATTAGGACATAGCAGCTATCAGTTCCAACAACATCCTTCTAATAATGAGGAGAAAAAGCTACCTTTCTTAGGAAACTCATTTTTCTGCCTGTTTTCCTGTTTCATCTCAGTCCCATCCCTGTTGAAGTGGCTTAACAGGGATCTTTTATAAGTGGTAACTCCTTGGATAGGTTGGTAGAAGAGTATCCTTCTACAGACTGCAGAGAACTCTTCAATTTTGTTTCATTTCTTTAACTGAGATTCAAGAGCATTTGGATTTGAGGTGAAGAAAGGAGGAAGCTAGACGAGTACTGATCTCTCTTCAAATGTTCGAGAGGCCAGCATTTGGTTTAATTTGGTAAACATTCATTAAGCACCTGCTGTATACAGGGCACCATGATGCTAAAAGGAGCTTAAAGTTTAAATAAAATATAGCACTCTCAAGAAGCTTGGAGTCTAATGGGGGATAAGAAACTGAATGCATATAGTGACTTTAGCATCTGAAAAGGGTCAAGTGGTAATGGATGCCAGTAACAGGGTAAAGACAGCCAATGGGGAGGGAGAATTGATCTGGATGGCAAAGATGTAACTAGGCCAGGACCACGGGGGCTTTTGCCCGTGGAAAGTGAGCATTTTGGTTCGATGGTTAGAGTGCTGGATTTGGAGTCAGGAAGCTCTGCTATTTAAATGCTGTCTTAGACACTCATTAGATGTGTGACCCTGAACAAGATACCTAGTCTTTCTCCTGTTCAATTTATTCATCTGTAAAATGGGTATGATAATAACACCTATCTCACACATGAGTGCTGTATCAAGTGAGATAACTCTTGAAGAACAATGTGCAACCCTTTAAGTTTAAATAGATTCTAACTCCTATTATTAGTATTGTCATTGTTTCTCATCTGGTAGGAAGTGCTCTAAAGCAAAAAATTTGCTCTAGCAATGAGAAATGTGAATAGCTCCCCTACAACTCGTGTATTCCTTGAAGAAGGAAGGCAGTGGTGGATTTTGGTTTTGGTGTGAGGGTGGAGGCTGGTGGTGGGACCTGGGTGGAGCTGTGCTAAGGAGAGTCTAGTGGCATTAGGAACAGACAACCCTTTGGAGTGGGGAGTTGTAGCTAACCTGCCTTTGGGGATTTAAAGGGAGATAGGTTAGCTGATGCAATTGAGTTCTGTCCAGGCCTGAAGATCTGAATAGATAGGGACAATCCTTTACAAACCCATAAAGCATTTCTTGATGCATAGATTGACCAGAAGTTGTCCTTCAGGTATTTTGGAGAACAAGATCAGTTTTGGAAGTGGCCCTGCTAGGAGCTGACCCTCAGAGAGAAGGGGTCAGACATGAGGCAAGGTGGCCCCCCTTGGAGTGCCTATTAAAGGGCCATGTGTTCCATGGGTTCCATGAATTTCTTTTTTTTCCTTGGAAGGTTTATCCTCTATAGTTCCTAAAACTTTTCCTTGGGGAGTTAGGCAGAAAGATCATGGGGAAAGTATGGCATTCTGACCTATGAGGAGCAATGAGAAGCACTTGAGTGTCCCTTTTTGGATTCTAATTGTGGAGAAATAACTAATCTTAGCACCTAGTCACAAAGGTAATAATTTAAAATAGGAAGCTACTAAATGACCTCCACATGAAAGAAGTACATCTAGACAGGAGGAGGGGAACCTCCCTAGCAGTGTCCTCTTCATGCCTAAGGATCAGTATCTCTTCCCACCAGTGACTATTTTTTTCCTTGTTTCCCAATTGCCCTGGGTGTGGAGTTTAGAGTAAAATGTCCTAATTACATTTCTGCCAAAAACATCATGTGGCAAGTTATAGGGGCTACTACAAGAATTCTTTGAGATGTCTGTAAATTTTGACTAGCCTCCTTTTGAATTGTTCTCAAGCTACTAAGTAGGTGCAAGGAAAGAAGCAAGGAAGGAAGGAAGGAAGGAAGGAGGGAGGGAGGGAAGGAAGGGAAGAAAGAAGAGAGGAAGGCAGGAAGGAAAGAAGGGAAGAAAGAAGAAAGGAAGGAAAGAAAGAAGGAAGGAAGGAAGGGAGGGAGGAAGGGAGGGAGGGAGGGAGCACCTACTATGTGCCAGACACTATGCTAAGCACTTTACAATGATCTCATTTAATCCTCATGACAACCATGGGAGGTAGGAAATATCATTGTCCTTATTTTACACTTGAGGAAACTTGCAACAGACAAAGGTTAAGTGACTTGCCCAGGGTCATATAACTAGTAGTTTCTCAGGCAGGACTTGAATTCCAATCTTCCAACCCAGATTTTCCCAACTCCAGGTTCAGTCTGTACTCACCTAGCTGTTTCATAGGAAGAGTGGTCATAAGAGATTTGATTCAGGGCCATGACAGCTATGCAAAGACCTTTGGTGGAAGATGGAATGTGGATGAGGAGTATTGTCACAAGCCAACTGGGCTCAAGCTAAAGTATGGCCAATTTATAAGATCTGAGAGGTGAATTAACTCAGCCAGACTACCAAGAATTAAATAATTGGGAAGTGAATGAAGGAGGATGGGATACACTAGGGCAAAGATGATAGAGGATGGAAGATGAAGATGAAGGCAATAATAATGATGAAAACTGACATGTATATGGTACCTTGTGGTTTGGAAAGTAGCCTACATACCTTATCTCTTTTGAGCCTCACATGTGAGGTGAGTTCTATGGCTGTGTAGGCTCATGAAGCAGTGGCCCAATGAGGCAACATCACACAAGAAAAATCAACATTAAACAACTCAGCAATACCTGTTAACCTGTTTTGCTTTAATCCAGGACACCATCCTGGGATGGGTTCAGAGACGTAGTACAAGTAGCTCAGATCTTTATGGAACTGGTGACATCTAGCAGAGGGATCCAAGTGTACTTGGTCAGGTTGTGAAATGATAGAGTCCCTATCAATGGTCTCTAAAGACCTTTTTCTCTAATCTCTAAAGCCCACCTAGTGGGCATAGGAGTTGCTTCAAGCCACAGAACCAGGGTTAGGACTGTTCTTATAAAAAGGATTCCCAGGTCCCATTTAACCCCGATGGCTGCCATATACTTGGCCTTGGTAACTTGGTCAATACTCTTCTAGAAAGACCTTGGCAGAAGGCAGAATGATCCACAACAGAAGGGAAGGAGAAGTGGTGGTTCGTGACTAATCATTCACCATAGGTTATTTTCTTTTGTGTTTTCTGTTATTCTTTGGAGAGCTAACCAACAGCAACCAGGTTCCAGATGTATCCAATATGTGTCCCCTGAAGTGAGCAATATCTTTTTTTTTAACAGTACTTGTGGGGAAAACCATTTGAAAATGGCCAATCTGCCCCTCAGTCCCCAGGTAGTTTCCTGGCAAGCTCCTCTCTAAATGAATTGTCATGGGACCAGGCTGGAAACCTCTGGCACCATCTAGAGGCTGTAGACAAGGATACAGAAGGAAAGGTTCTGAGTTGACCCTGGGACCATCTTTGATGCTGTATTTTGGCCTGATTGATTGAGTCTCATTCTTCTGTGGGCAGATATTCTATTAACTTGTGGCTCCAAGTGCTCTGCTGGAGGAATGATCTTGACTGGACTTTTTGTTACTCCTTCAAAATGTATGCTAGGATGGTCTATAGAAAAACCATAATAGGTCTAAGAAGGGAAATGAGTATGGGGTTTATAGTATAGATTGATACTGAAGAACCAACTCAGAGTTGGAACTTTTTTTTATTCATTGTATTTACTAAAAAGGAGAGAGCACTGTAGCTTATTTTCATCACATTTATCAAAACATGAAGAATGTTGTAGTAACCAAGATGTTAATCTACAGGAAAAATAGCAGAAGCCAGGAAAAATAAAGAAAATTGTTGAGGAAAGAGGAAGCTGGCCGATGTCCAAACTTAACCTTGGTAGTTATGGCATATCTTTAAAACTGTCTAGGATTATTATTTTTTGTAAGCATTTTGTCTCAAGAAATATGAGGGCTGACAAGAAAAGTCCCTGGAGCCAACACATAAACAAAACTTAGTGGACATCAGCAGTGGGAAGGCTACTAACCTCCAGAATAATTCCAGAGAAATGCCAAACTAACAGGGACCAGTCAGTACAACCTGGGGGCACCAAAAGCAACTGAGACCAGGATTATATAAGAGTTTGTCCTGGGCACATGAGGAACTACGTCATCAGTATTATGAAGGGGTTAAGCAGTGGTAGAAATGGGGCATTCTGGATCCTCATTTGAGTAGTATCTGGGGAGAAGTAAGGGAGCGGTAAGGCATGAGTGTGCCAAGGAAGAAGCAATGTGTTTTGGTGAATATAATTAATTACTTGGGAGAAGCTGTAATTCTGCTCTGCTATGGTCCACAAGCTTATTGCCCAGACATGTTAATTAGTACTATGTGGGACAATAAAACATAGATAAATATTTTCTTCACCATTATTCTCAACCTTGGATGAAGTAATGGGAAGGGTAGAGGTAACTGCATATTACGTGATAAAGGCATTAGTGAGATGCACTTCCATGTGGAAGGGAGATTAAATTTATTTTGCTTCGTCCCAGAGGAAAGAAATGGGAGTGATGGGCAGAAGTTGTAAGGAAACAGATCTCAACTAATCATAAAGAACAATTTTTTTAACAATCAGAAATTCCTAAAATTAAGTGAATTACCTTGGAAGATAATAACTGCTTTAACAAGGGAAGTCACCATGCAGAAATTCAATCACTACCCATTGGGTGTCATAGTCTACAATCTCACACCTGGCTGAACCAGGTTTGGGCATGACAGGTACTCCTGGTACATGTCAACACAGGGTGGAGGATGCATTCTGCCTCCAGAACAGAGTGAAGGTTTTGGAAGGGAGACTGAATGAGAGAAAACAGGTTTTCACATGCTAGGATCTTGCCTCCTGGTCTTCTTATCTAGCAAAGTATGCAAATCATAGTCTGCCTTGAATCTTCAGTCCTGTGCCTAACTTCCAGTTCAGTCTCAGCTCTTTGGATTTTGATGCTCTGGAGAAACACTTCCCAATTCAGTCCAGCATTCAGATTGTGCTTATTTAGATTTTAATTTTAAATATCGCTCCTGTTTTATCAGAAAAAGATTGGGGTTTCTCATCTTCCCCCATCCCCACACCTATATTTATCACTTGAATGATCCTCCTAAATTACTCCCTAAAAGAGAATGTGGCAGTATTTCTCAGACTGCTGAGCAAACTGCTTGTGACCAGTATTGCTGAAATGCTGGCTGTATTGTAAGCTCCATTGTAAGGGATTCTCAGACACCTTGGAACTGGTGGAATTATCTGAACTGTAGATTACATTTTCTACTCAAAAGGAAGTTAACTCCCAGCTCAAGTAGCAGTTAGATTTAATAGTCTTGGCCCATGACAATATATGGAGTTTCCTCTGACTCTTATCAAATGAACAGATGATGTCCCAGAGTTTCTGGATCACTGCAAGACCTCCACAGCTAGGGATTCCTTGTTGCCCTGGCCTTTGTGATGTCTTGTTAGGGCAAGCTGCCTAGTGGGTCATTCTCCATCTCACCTCACTTGAAATAGTTCCCTTTGGACAATGTTGAAGAACTTCTTTAGGATCTCATGGAGATTTGAGACTCCTCTCCCTACTTTAAAGTTGAGATTGCTTAATAGCAGATTCACCACCTCCAGATGGAAAAAGTTTTTTGTTGTTGTTGTTTTGGGTTTTTTTTTTGGTAGAACCTGCCAACTCTATTTAGACCTCAAGTTAATTTTTGGCCGGGAACCTTGAATTGGTGAATCATTTTTTAATAGAGCTTGGCCATGCTTGTTTGTGATTAATTAATCTGGGTGGATATGCTAACTCACTTTCTCCCATTTATCAAGCACAGTATGCAAATCAAGGTCTGCCTTGAATTATAGCCTAAACTATGGAGGATCTTCAAGACCCTAGAACACACATATCCATAAACCCCAGGTGATTTCCCCCAAAAAAGTTTTCTGCTAAATGTCAGAATCATTGGCATGTTTAGTGTGGCTCAAGCATAAAATGCATCTCCATATAGACCATATATAGCTTGTTGTGTGATTAATCATGTTTAGGGAGCCTGAGTATCTACCAACTCTATCTATTTACTAACCAGGCAAGAGATCAGGAGGCCATCCAATTCAGGAATCCAAGTAATACCTATTGGGAGTCTCTAATACACCAGGCACTGTGCTGGGTGCTGTGGACACAAACACAAAATGCATCAATATAGTCCCTGCCATTACTAATTTATTTCCTATTTGGGAGAAACCATAGTTCCATGGGTATCTTAATACAAGATACATATAAAACTACTATAGATGTTGATATGAAGAACAGTTTGCTGGGTGGTACATGTTCATTTCTAATCCTTTGTTGTTGTTTTGTCCTTCATTCTGAAAGAGGACCATGATATCAGGAAGGTGATGCCATGACTTGCAAGCGAATTGGATTTAAGTGAGGGAAGGCTATGCTTACTCTCTTCGCCAGAGCCATCTGGGTCCAATGGCAAGATATAGATCAGGATGACTGGATGAAGTAGGAGAGCAATCTTTTTTCCCTTCTAGAAAGAGATGGATCTAAATACTCAAAGACCATGCCTATTACTACCTATAGGGCTTGGATTTCTGATATAACTTTCTCTTCTGGTCACTATCTTCTGTCCCCTCCACTTCACTTCCTCAGTGGATAGA
>CM053588.1:84224866-84252560 GCA_028646515.1 Pseudochirops corinnae | reverse complement strand
GGCTGCCCAGAGTCTCTTCTGGCCAAATCACACAACTCTTCTCAAAGTGGGCCCCAAAGGAAAACCTCACATCAGGGCGTATATGTAGCCTTCTCCTGGCTTGGAGAATGTCACAGCCCTCTTGACCCACTGCCCAATCACAAAGCAACAATGCGTGGGCATTCCCTGAAAAACAAGCCTCCCGCCACAGGCTCCACGAAACCACATTCAACCTATTAGGGGGCAGAGTATACTTTCTAATAGGGGAAGGTTCTCAGAGCCACTTAAGCCTATCAAAGGGCCTAGAGACAGGGAAGATCTTCAGATTCCCATAACAATCTACTACCCAAGGCCCTCAGAACTTTTCTTCTCTGCCCCCTGTCTTTCTTATTGGAGTCTGGACTGGAGTCTCAATTAGAATCACCTTGTTATAACAGTAGTCTTGTTTGGCAGGGGGGAAAGAAAAATCACAGGTCCACTTTAAATTCTGACATGCAATTTCTGCCATATTGTAATCCTATCTGAATTTCAGCAAAATAGTGGAGTCTTCCATCAACCTTCTCTGTACTCTACCAATGTAAAAACATGCAACATACAACTTTCATGGTTGGTTATAGATTTTATGTAAAGAGAAAGTCAAATCAGGATAAAAAACACAACTTAAGAAAATTTGCAGAAACAAATCATATAAGAATCCATGATAACAAACAGGCATTAAGGAAAGGCAAAGTCAGGAAGAGGATCAAGTGTTCTTAAAGAAAAGTAGAGAATTACTACTCTTAGCTTGCCATATCTGAGACTTTGGGAAAGGCATTCAACTTCTTTGAGCCTCAGTTTCCTTATCTGTAGAATGAGGGACTTAGACTGGCTGTCCTCTGAGGTCCCCTTTAGTTCTAATCTATGATCCTCTGCTCCTACAAATTCTGCCACAACAACAAAGCTCTCAAATGCCATTACTATGTCAGACTAATAACCTTGATAATTGACTTATTGAATCACTTGGCAGAGTGATATAATGAATAGTGATATAGTGGCATAGATATGTCTGTGTCATTTTATTTGTTCAATGTTCCTAGACTTTCATGAATTCAGTGTTTGAAGACCTACTGGACTAGATCTGTGCTTTCCATCAATGATCTACAAGAGTAGATCTATTCCCAGGCTTCTACTCAACTTGCTGCTTGACCTAAGCCAACCTCTGACACTAATGCCAGCACAAACTATTTACCAAATTGGCTAAATCAATTTACTAAGGGGGGATGGGGGTTTGGGGGCATTATGCAAACTGAGAAAATACTATAGTGGCATCCTGCCTCAGTGAAAGATCTGTTATTGTTTCTTGGCTTCACCACCATTTTGTTCGCAGGTTCTATGCCGTCACGTCATGTCTTGCCAATCTACTAAAGCCTCCAACACTTTCCAGTGGAGGCCAAAGAAAGAAGATGCATTTAATAAACTGAAGTACTAGTTCAGCTTATCTCCTATCTTGGTGTACTTGGATCTACAGAAGTAATGTGCTGTGGAGATTGATGTATCCAAGCTATCATGGGAGCCATCCACGCAAAGGTCATAGTATCTCATTTCCACCCCACAATTGTAAAAATGCTTCTTCTGCAAGGTGGCCAATATAGGAAGGAACTTTATAAAATGAAAGACCTGTTTGGAGTCACAGGAAAAGTTATATTTGAGATGTGAGGTCACCACCTGATGGAGCACAGCAACATTCTCTGAAGAAACGAGGGCACCTTCAGACCCCACTGCAGCTCAATCAATGTCAGATCTGCTGGACATTATTTTTTTCAGTAGGTTCAATTTCAACATCACCTTTTTTCCTGGACATCATAATTTATTAACAGAGGTACTGTCACAAAGAAGTTGGGCATTTAACAGATTAATCACAATGACAGGTTCTTCTACAAATTGTAAACTTTCCAACTGCTAAAACTCAATCAGATCTACTGATACTGACCTTCTAGCCCCATGTGCAGGATGCTATACTCAGGCCCAACTGTTTGTCCTCCAAGAATGCATGGTACCTTCTCTAGGAAGGAGCAATTTCAAACTGGCTCCTCTGCTTATGTTTATGTATTCTTTCCAGTAAGGTTCTGTGGGAAAGATTCCATATGTACTACAACAACCTTTTGAGTAATCACCTAAAATTTGGTGGCCACAACTTTGATAATTGACTAGATTGTCTAGACATGTGATAAGGTTGCCAATAATCCAATTGCAACTCTTCTACATCCCTGAGTGATAAAAAAGCTAGATTTTGTCATAGGTCTTCCCCCATTCTAGGGGTGGAAGTAGACATCCTGACCAAGTTGATTCCATTCTTTTCTGTTCAATTTTCTATATCACCTAAGGCTGCCCACCATTTCCTGAAGGACAATTTAATTCCATGGTTTTCCTTCTCATATCACATGTAACTACGGTCCCTAGTTTTTCTTGTATTTCTGGTATGGACCACTTGTGGCTCTCTTGAGGCATCAGCTTCTTTGGTTACAAAATGAGAGGGTAGGACCAGATTGCTGTAAGGTTCTTAAACTCTAATGTTCTATGATTCTCTGAGCTCCCACCCTACCTTACCCCCACTCATATGGACAGAGAGCACAAACCAAATTCTAGAATAGTACCTTTGTTCCCAGGCCACCTATCATCAGAAGCGCTAGTCTACCCCATTGCCCACCATGAATTTTGTGAAGACCTGGTCCACTCATCTATCTAGAACATACTGCTTTATATAAATGATAGCTCCCACCCTTGTTTTTCTTACACACTGCAATTCTGACAACAAGTGACTACCTCAGGGATTTAGTGACCATCCAGACTAATTTGCAGCATCCCCTACTAGGAGCTAAAGTTATATACAAATGACAGGTCAACCGACTCCTGGGATGTCCTAAGGATAAAGGGCCAGGCCTGGCTATCCTGACCAAATTTTACCAGCAGAATTTTCTTACGATTGCATAAAGAGTGGTAGACCCCTTCTGCATTACTCAGGATAGAAGTCCTATGGTCTGCTAGTTAGGGTTACCGTCATCACTTTCTGTATTCACTGTGTTAAACCTGGGTTCACATTGACTCTAAATAACATTTAAATTTTTATCTGTCATCACTAATGGCAAGAAGAACACATTATTCATGATATCCTTCACTTACAGAAACAACATTGCCACTTTCTATACTTAGTAAATTGGGCCCAAGAATTATATTAATAACTCAGAATCCATATTGCTTAATTAGCTGAGAAGTGAAAAATACGCACACACACACACACACACGACAACAAAAACCAAGCATACTAGTAGTTCCTGTCAAATATTTTGTCCTAATTGATTTGTTTACCACCATTAAATTTTTTTTATTTTTTTGAGTACTGTACTGGAAAAAATGCTAGATATAAAACCAGAGAACCTCCGTCTGAGTTTAGCAATGCTACTGCCAAGGCAAGCTGGTGGAACAGAGGATAGAGAGCTGGACCCTAGATCAGGAAGACCTGAATTCAAATCCAACATTATATACTTACTAACTATATAACCCCTAGCAAGTCATTTAACCTCTCTCTGTGCCTGTTTCAGTTTCAATTGCAAATTGGGGACAAATAATACCACCTATCTACCTTGCAGGGCTGTTGTAGGGACCAAATGAAATAATATTTGTAAAAAGTGTCCAGCACATAGTAGGTGCTATATAAAATGCTTATTCTATTTTCATTTCCATACATACATGCGTGCACACACACACACACACACACACACACACATACTAACTGTGTAACTTTGAAAAAAACAACTGCCCTGGACTTCAATTTTCTGGACTTTCAATTTTCTGTAAATTGAGGGGCAGACTTGAGCTCAAATACTGGCCAACACTAACTATCAGAGCAGGCAAGGCAATTAAGAAAACCAAACACAAGCCTTTTTTCACCACTTACCATATACAGAATATTGAGCTAAGATTAAAGTTTTAATAAGGCATAGGATCTATCCTAAAGTAACCTTCAGTTTAGCAGGGAGATAAGATACCAGCAAATGTTATAATATATTACAGCAAGTGATAAGTGCATTAGTTACAAAACAGTCTAGTGTTGTTTGAGTTCTATAAAGGCAAAGTCATTCATGAATGGGGACATCAGGGATTATTTTATGGAGGACACAGCATTTGAGTTGGGCTTTTTTCCACTTTTATTTATTTTATTTTTAATTTATGAAATAAAGCAAGCATTTTTATAACATAATATAATAAAAAGATGATTGCAATGAAACTGCAAATCTATTAAGTACAACTTGCTGTTCCTTTTAAATATATAATAAAGTTATTATGTAAATTTCTTTTTTTTAAAAATTTCTTCCCTTCTCCCCCTCTCTTCCCTCTCAGAGATGGCTACCATTAGACACAAATAGATGTGTATATTTGTATATATGTATGTATACACACATGCATATATATGCAAAATTATTCTAAATATTTTTATTTATTTTTTATCTTTTTTATCTTCCATTTATCTTATCTTTTTATCCATCTTTCTCTGGATGCAGATTTCATCTTTCTTCATATGCCCTTTATAATTAAATTGGATATTTATGGTAGTCAAAATAACTCATTTTTCTTTAGTGGATGGGCAGTAATTCATAAGGTGAAGATAAGAAGGTAGGGCATTGAAATCATAAGAAACATCCTGAATGAAACTACGAAAGTACAATGTGTGCTTGGGGAAGAGAGAATTGTTCAGTTTATCTGAAGTATAGAATATAAGGAGAGGAATGATACAAAGTAACTGATTACAGTCATGTGATGATGCCAATGGTAATGCTAAGCTATGGAGGTCCCTAATGCTACAAGAATTAAAATTTTACTTGGGAGACAATAGAAAGTCACTGACGTTTTTGAGCAAGGGAATGGCATGATCAGAGCTACGTATGAGAACAATTATTCTGCCTTCAGTATGGCAGCACTTGGAGTGGAGTAGAGTTTAAGGTAACACCTAAAAGGAAGATATTGCAATCATTGACCTCAACCAAACTCCTTTCCTGGTGAGTGGAGTAACCTTTTCTTCTCTTCGTCATCCTCTTTCCCCACAAAGAAAATGTGAGTGTTCTATGTAGAGACATCAAGAGCAATTGTTTTTTTCTCCTTTTCCCCTATAGACATGGAACTATAGATCAGAGAGATAAATTTAAAATAGCTATTTTAATTTTTTTTAAAAAGTGCCATTTCCCGATTGCCAAGTACACCAATATTTCAGAAGATGGGTCATAGATTCAGAGCAAGAGAAACTTCAAAGATCACCTAGTCTCATCCCTTCACTTTGTACATTAGGAAGTAGAGGCCCTGGAGAAGTTAATTGATTTGCCCATGATCACATAGCTCAGTAGTTCTCAACCTTCCTAATGCCGCGACCCTTTAATATCATTCCTCATGTTGTAGTGACCCCCAACCATGAAATTATTTTTGTTGCTATTTCATAACTGTAATTTTGCTACTGTTATGAATCTTGATGTAAATATCTGATATGCAGGATGTATTTAAATTGAACATAACCCACAGGCTGAGAACCACTGACACAGCTAGTAAGTATCTCAGGTGGGATTTGAAACCAAGAGAGTTCAAATGGCTATCTAAAGTCTCTTTCAATTTTAAATCCTATAATCCTAGGACTAGAGAACGTCTAGGGGACTATATATTGGAAATAATCTGTGATTCCTTGTGGCACAGACAGACAACTTGTTGAATTGTCTTCAACAAGTTCGATTTTTTTCAGTGGCAATTTAATATCATATCTATTTTTCTGCAATTTTCTGTTCCTTTCAGTTTCTTCCCACTGAGAGCAATTTCTACAGCAAAAAAGCCATTGAACAAAAGATCAGGAGACTAAGGTTTGGAATGTACTTTTTCCCCAAAGCATAGGCATTGCTTAAACTTTATAGGTTTTAGGTTAATCTCTAAGTACTGTCATAACACATGCCCATCTAGCATAAGTAAAAATACTACTAAAATAATGTTTCTGTGGGGGGAGGGGAGGGGAATAAAGTAACTTCATGGTCTACAAATTGAACATATGGAAAATAACCCCATTTCACTGTATTGGTCATAAAAACATAAGAAGTATTTAATAAATATCTCATAAATATATTTCAAACATTCAGTTCCTTTTATTTGTGTGCATGTCTTAGTGTGACTATAATATCCTCCTTCAAGGCAAAGTTTATCATCTTTTTCTATCCTCATCATATCTGGTCTATCATATTATAAATATTCAATAATTATTTTTAAATCAATAAATATTTGTTGAATGGATCATGTCAGGCATATAATTTGGGGTTATTCTGATTTAATAAGTTTTGTCATTCTCAAAAAAGAAATCACCAGATTGCTTCTCACTAAAGCCACAATTCTTGTGAAATCATGGCAAAAGCATCTCATCACTGTGACATGTGGCACAACTTTGTAATGATACTGGAGCCACACTTTCTTTTCTTTTCTTTTTTTTGCTTCTTTCCAAACAGGGCTTTCAGATCTGTAGCAGCTAAATTGGATGTAAATCCTGATTCTTTACACTTTCGGGTCAACTAATATGTCAGGATAAATGATTTCTACTAGACCGATTTTATAGAATTATGTCCATGCTCCATTTCCCCATCATGCACTCATTCCTCTGTCTAAAATCTGGCTCTGGCTCCACTACTTTGCTGAAAATGCTCTATTCAAATGTCATCTCTTCCCTGTCAGTTCCAAAGACGTCTTCTCAATTTTCACAGATTTTAACCTTTCTGCAGGATTTGACATTTGACTATCTCCCCTTTCTTGGTACTCGATACTCTTTCTTTGATTTCCACGATACTCTGCTTTCCTAGTTTGTTTCTTACTTCTCTGAGTGACCCTTTTGGTCCCTCTCATTGATTTATCTTCTCCCTCCTATTGTAAGTGTGGGAATCCCCTTTGGTTGTCAAAGTTCAGGGTTTTATGAGGCTATTTGGGAAAGGAGGAATAGTTCTCTGCCCAAAGCTGCAGGATTCCATAGTCACAGGCTCCTATATCCTCCTTTCTTGGGCTTTGGGAAGTAGCTTACAGGTTTAGTGGTGGTTTTTGGAGAGTAAAAATGGCTTTGGTGTGGTAAAGTTGGACTGAGCATGACTGGAGAAGTGGGGAATAAGCTCTGCACGAGAGGATTAAATAGGTGCCTGAGTCGAAAGAATATTGATAGTTGGAGCTTCAAAAGAGTGAACTGAGAGATTAAAAATTCAATATGCATGAAAAACAGTGAGGAAGAGTGTGAGTACTAGAACAAGCTGCCTTGTTCTTTCTGAATACTGAGCCTTGATTGAAGAGAAACAGTTCAAGAGTGGTTCTCAACCTGGGGAGTCGTGACCCCTTTGGGGGTCAAATGACCCTTTCACAGGGTTCACAGGGGTCATCTAAGACCATCAGAAAACACATATTTCCCATGGTCTTAGGAACCGAGGAACCACTCCTCTATCTGACTCCAAGCAGGTCCACCCACAAGCAGATATGCCCACATATGAGTATTAAAGGGTCGTGGTATTAGGAAGGTTGAGAATCACTGACTCTAGGTAGTAGTTTCTTCTTTCTTTCCCCTTCCTGGCACAGTTAAAGACTAGCACAAAAAGATGGTGATAAGAGGCTGTATAAGAATAAAATTTCCCTATTTTGATTTCTCTATCTTTTGGAGAATGAAATTTTCATTGTTACATCAAGAAGTTATTAGCTGTTCTGCTTTTGGCATTGAGAGACAGTGCCCTAGTAGCTAATAATAGAAGTCTTCCATTTTTGCTCCATCATGCCCCTGGGACAAGTTTTTGATTCGTTTACTAACGTTATAATCAATTTCCTCCTTCTGTTTGGGTAGTCTATGGTATAGGCAACAAGGAAAATATTATTTTTCTTTCTGTGTCCATTGATTTTTACTCACCTATCCTCCCAGCACTTCTCCATTCTAGTGCCTGAGCTTACTCATATGAATATATCGTCTTCACTTATACAATGTTATTCTGCTCCCTACCCCTTTAATCTATTGTATCTCTTGAGTAAGGAAAGAGTAAGAGCCATATCTCAGTCATGGGTCTTACATTGCCAAGTCTTCCTTATACCTTTGAGATTAAATTTTCCTTCTTGCATTAGGATCTCAGGTTCATTTTTATTGCTACCTTTAATTGGTGCATTTGTATATACATCATAGGTTTTTATTATTCTCTTCTTTCTTGAATTTGATCTCCTATGAATTTCTGTTTCTCACTTATATTTTTCCTACATGACAGCTGTTCTCTATAATACCTAGCTAGGTATATGCCCTTTTTCAGTCTAAAGACTTTTTGGCTATAACTAAGTATTTGAAAGGCTTTCAGGTGGAAGAAGGATGAGACTTGTTCTGTTTGACTCCAACAAGCAAAACTAGGAAAAATGGAATGAAGTTGTGAAAAAGAAATTTCCTATCCATCAGAGCTATCAAAAATTTAATGAGGTGCCTCAGGAGGTAGGAGATTCCTCCCTTTCTGAAGGTCTTCAGTCAGAGACTGGAGAACCACTTGTCAGGTATATTGTCAAGGAGTGTTTTGTTCAGATGTGGATGGTACTAGATGGTTTCTGAAGTGCCTTCCAATTCTGAGAGTTGGTGATTTTTATCCATGGAAGGTAGCCTCAATCTTTTCTGTGAAGGAGACTATCCACTATATAAGTGGTTGAGAGTATTATGGATGGTAGGAGGAGAAAGGAAAAGGTTTGGGAAAGTTATTGTGAAGAATAAGATAAGAAACATACCAGAGGAGAGTAGAAAGATTTCCAAGCAGCAAAAAGGTTCATCTGAGATTACATAGTATAAATTTATTATGTGTAATAGATGGAAGAGATGCTTCATTACTTAAATTGCTTTCGTTTTTCCTAAGTAGTTGATCATATTACAATTTGCATGATAGTTATGTCAAGGCAGAAACCACAGTTATTTTCATGGTGGTCTTTTCATAAATACTAATACTACAATATGAAATTACCAGATGTCCCATTAAATATTTCTTGTTGCCTTTGAACATTTGATAAAACCAACTCTGTCCCCTTTTTTCACTTCTCCAAGGAGCACCTGTGAGCCATCCCCCATTTAGCTGTAATTTTGTCTTTATTTTTAAATTTAAATGTTTTCATTGATATTTTCTGTTTCTTATTATACCCACAGTTATCCCAAGTATCTCTCTTCCTCTCCCTCCAAGTGATCCATCCTATATAACAAACAGGATTTTTAAGAGGGGGAAAAAAGACAGCAGAACTGATTGATACATTGGAAAAATCTGAAAACATTTGCAAAGTGTGGGGGTGTCTTTTCATATCTCATCATTCAAATCCTGCTTGATCTTTATAATTTTGTTAAATTCACTTTTGATTTCTTAATGTGTAGTTATGTGTTTTTTTTCTGTTTACATTACAGTAGCAACTGTGTCAATTGTTTTCTTGGCTCTACTCACTTCACGCTGCATTAGTTAATGTTTCTTCTTCCATGCTTCCTTGTATTTATCACACATCATTTCTTCTTTTTTACTTTAGTGTTTTATTTTTTCCAGTTATATGTAAAAGCAATTTTTTAAATTTAAAAACTCTGAGTTCCAAATTCTCTCCCTTCTTCCCCCTTCCCTCCTTACTGAGAAGACAATTTGATTTAGGTTATACATGTGTAGTCACGCAAAACATTTCCATAACACATAATTTCTAATAGCACAGTAATATTCCATTCCATCCATATACCACAATTTGTTTAGATATTTCCCAGTGGAAGGGCATCTACTTTGTTTCTAATTCTTAGATATCACAAAAAATGATACTATAAACATTCTGGAGTATATGGGAACTTTTTTTCTTATCAATAGCTTCCATTGGGTATAAGCCCAGTAATGGAGTCTCCGGTTAAAAGGGTATGGATGTTTAATCACTTTATTTGCATAATTCTAAATTGCTTTCCAAAATGATTTTAAACCATATCATCCACAAATACAGATAGTTTTATCTCATTTTTACTTATCATTATTTCTTTAATTTCTTTCTCTTGTCTTATTAGTATTGCTAGTGTTTCAAGAACTATATCAAATAATAGTGGGCATTCTTGTTGAACTCATAGTTATGAGAAAAGATTCTAGTGTACCCCCACTGCATATAATGTTTGCTTTAGGTCTTAGATGCTTTTTAGGATATTAAAAGGGCCACTCTATGCCTATACTTTGCCATGTTTTTAGCATAAAAGAATGTTGTATTTTGTCTAAGGCTTTTCCTGCATCTTTTGAGATGATCATGTGGTTTGGTATATTTTAAGGATATTATTAATTATGTGTAAGGGCCCCTTAGAGCTATTTGCCTACCTAGATGGCTGACCTCAGTCAGTGTGTCCTTGCTGACAAGGAAAACCTGAGGTGGGTTAGAGGCATCCAGGTGTGTACTCTGCCTCGATGGCTGCACGTCAAACATGGGGGCATTGAGTATGTACCATGAATGGAGAAGTGCTCCCCACCTATCAGGACCCTGTTGCCGGGACACCTGACAAAGGGGCAGACAGAAAGGGAATAAAAGGGGCAGGCGAATAAGGCTGAGGGGGCAGCAGCAAGAGGAGATTTGTGAGACAATAAAGATGCTTGGCCACTCCACTGAGGTGTGTCGGACTATTCGACTATTCTGTCCGTATCTGGAGTTCTAACTCCGAAGAGTCATCGGGGCAACTGAGAGCACCTGCAGGGCCATTGGGGCGGCCGTGCGCAACTGCGGGGCTGCAGTGGGTACTTTGGGACCCCTGGAATCCCTGAGTCCAGCTGGCCCGGACAATTATGCTGATTATTATACTAATGCTGAACCATTCTTGTGTCCCTGTATAAATCCCACTTGATAATAATTAATTAATTCTTAGATAAATCTGTAGTTTGACAGGATTTTGTTTGCATTTTTTGACTCAGGCAGGTTCATTTATTATATTGGTCTACAATTTTCTTTCTGTGTTTTATCTTTCCTTGGTTTATTTGTTAGTGTTATATTTGTCCCATGACAGGATTGTGGTAGGATGCTTTCTCAATTTTTGAGAATAATTTATGAAGTATGGATACTAACTATCCTTTAAAAGTTTGATAGAATTCTCCTGTAAATCCATCAAGGCCAGAAGTTTCTCCCTGCCCCCATATCCCCTCTCAATTTTGGAAGTTCTTTTACAGCTAGATCTATTTCCTTTTCTGAAATTGCCCTTTTCCATTGTTTCTCACTCTCAGAATATCGTCAATTAGTACAGATGTCAGAGAGGACACTGTTCCATGGCAGGGCCCTTCTCTAATTACATCTCTGGTCATGCAGCCCACCACTAATCTATGCCCTCCCCCAGGTACCTTTTTTAAAAAAATATTTTATTCAAAATATCTTCCTTGAGTCTATGCTTTCCCACTCCCCCAGGTACCAGTTGCCCCCAGGGATTCCAACACCTCCTCCCACTTAATGTAAGATGAGCAGATTTATCAAGCACCAAATCCGCTAGGCCTTATCCAGTATCACAGACCATCTCCTTTACACATAGGAACATTCATCAGTGGAACTACCTTCCATTTCCAAAGTAAAGACTTTTTCTTTTCTTTCTATTTTCAATCTTTCCACCCTTCTCACCCACTCACCTATAGCCTCTTCTCTTTCTGAGACCATATACATCACTTTTCCCTCTATGTTAACCCTTGATTTGACCCCAACACTTCATAACCTTATCCCTATTGCCCTATTCCCCTCCCTTTTTCATGTACCTTCCCATGTGTAATGATAATGGAATTTCAGATCTTCCCTGCCCATTAATAGGCCTCACATGGAGCCCATTAAGGGAAGCTTGCTTAGGGGAGGCTTGTAGGCAGGCCTTCACAGCTTTTGCTAATTTCTAATTAGGGACGGAGTCATGAAGGTTGAGATGCCCACTGACTCTAAAAAGGGTATATATACTCTGAGGTTAGCATTTTGCTTTGGGGCTCACTCATTGGAAGAGTGTTCTTGTGATGTGACCAGATGAGACTCTGGGGAACCATTAAGGAGCCTCTTGGCTTTGAAAAAAACCCAGATGCTGGTACTTTTCTCTCTGGTAACCATGCCTGTATTGCCTTGGTCAGACAATTGGATCTATCTATTGATCTATATTAATTTCTCAAACAGTTATAAGCCCGGTCTGTTGGTCTTTATTTCTCTGCTTGTACTTCTCTATTTTCTTTGTTTGGATTTTCTCTGAAGTTCAGGGTGCCAACTTTTCCCCTGAACTAATGAATATAATTAAAAAGATTGTTAACCCCTTGAACAGCTATCTTTCCTAGTAAAGCAGATGTAAGACTCTGTGCTAGCAGCCATCCTGGGTATGCCAGTGTGGTTGCTGCTACACCACATCAGAATGTAGTCCCAGAAAACAAGGCATCGATTCACCTGTAGGCAGGATGATGTCAAGTTCTTTCAACTAAAATCTCATCTTTTACTGGAAGCTTTCTCCAATCTTTCTTAATTCTAATGCCCCCTTCTACTAATTATTCCCTAATTGTCCTTCATATCGCTTGCTTTGTATATAATTGTTTGCATGTTGTCTCCCCCATCAGATTCAAAGATCCTTGAAGGAAAGGACTATCTTTTGACTCTTTTTGTATCCCCAGTGCTTAGCATAGTGCCTGGTACATGAAGGGCATTTAATAAATGTTTATTGATTGATTGGATAATGCCCCCATAAGCCTCTTCACTGTCACCTTTACCAGATTTCCACTTTCACCTTTGTCTTCTTGTGTACATTTAGAACTTACTGTGCTGTTCTTGTTGTCTTTGTCTGCTAATTTATTCACTTTTGCTTTTCTATTTTTGCGTAATTGAGAAGCAAATAATCTCTTCGGTTTTTGTTTTCCTTCTAGAAATGTTTTGAACCCTTCTTTATTATTGAAAGTTCATCTTTTTGTTTCCTGTATGGTTAAGCTCACATTTTCAGAGTGGGTCAACCTAGGTTATATGCTGAGCTCCATTAGTCTTTGGAACACATTATTCCATTCCCTCTTGTGTTTTCAAGTGGATACAGAAGAATCTTGAATTACTCAAATATCTTTTCTTTGCATTTGAAGGTTCTCCTGTTGGCATGTATCATTTTTTGCTTCTGAATTGAATTGTTAAATTTAGCCATTATATTGTCTTGGATTTTGAAGCCTTGGGGTTTTTTTCTGGAGGTAGTCTAGGAATTCTTTCAACTAGAATTTCATTTTCTATGTCCAGAAGCTCTGGGCAATTATCTCCTATTATTTCTTTCATTGTGGTGTTAAGATTTTGTCCCTTTGCATCCTGGCTTTGAGAGCAGCTTATGTTGCTTGCAGAGTGAGTGTATTTTCTGTTAGTGTTATTGTTTTATGCTTCTCTTCTTTTAGATTGTCCTTCACTTCTGTGTATTTGTATTAACAATCTATTTTTCTCTTTTGTTTCTTTGGCGAAATTTGGTGAGATCTTTCATTGCAAATTTCAGTTTTTTTGTTATTCTTTTTTGCTGTGTGGGCCATAAATTCTCTCTCTCATAATTCTCATTTCTCTTTTTTTTCCTACTCAGGAATAGCATATTATGGTTCCATGTTCTTGAAATCCACAAAGTCCTCTGTTTTGTCTTGTTGTATCATTTTCCTTTGTTTTAAAGTATTTATTCATGGATGTCTGAACTCATTTAATAGATTGGAAGGCCATATTTTCTTCTGTTATTATTTTTCTTCTTGATTTACCTGTTTATGGTTAATTTTTATCTTTTCTTTTCTACTTCCTCTAATCTTTAGTAATTCCATGTCCCTCCTCCTCTCCTTATTTTTCCTTTTACACACTTTCTGACTCCCTCCATCTTATTGTGGTTTCCTTGGGGACTGGGTCTCAAAGCATCTCAGCCTTCGCTCACACTGGGCAATTCATGGTTCACCAACCTAGGTCTCTACCCCAAGTGACTTTTGGGTGTCAGAACTAGCCCCATCTGGATAATGTGCTCTTTCCCTGGGGCTTGATGGAGTGCTACAAAGTGACCCTACCACCACCACAGCCATGGTATTCTGTTCTGGTGACCTGTTCCTCTGTTCTCTGGTTTGGAACCAGAAGTTCTGAGCTTTATAGAATTGGTGTTACTGGGTTGTGGCTCTAAGAAGGCTTTTGTTCCTTTTCCTCTGTTGTAGCTGCCTTGCTTTCCATTACAGCAAGGGCAATTCTATGCACCTGACAATAAGATCTCCACAATACTGGAAAGAGGGAATGGGGGTGGATTTTGTTGTAAACCTTATTGTGTCCTTGGGTTTACCAGTTCAACTTCTCTGCCAGTAATATGGAAAGTGGGGGAGGGGTGCTGAGTGAGGTCAAGGTCAGTGAGTGTCATTTCATAGTAGACCATAGGGATAGTTAAAGTTGTTTTTTATTTAACACCTAATTTCTGTTTTGGAGAGGTTTGGGAGGGCATTGGGATCAAAGAAAATTTTTAGTTCTCCATCTTGTTGCTCATGTGACCTGGTTGTAAAAGAGATCAGCGACATCCCTCTTAACACAGGATTTAGTAAAGTGCTTGGCACATAGTAGGTAAATGCTTATGGATTTGATTTTCTTCTTATTTTGCTTATACAAAGACTGTCAAGATTTATATGACTACTCCTCTCTTAGTGTGTCCATTTGTTGGTCCTTAGACAAGGCTTTCACCTGTACAATTCCATCAATCCAATTAAAGGTTATGTTCCATTTCCTGATCATTCACTCACTTCTGAAATCTGGTTCTTGATCTATCACTCAACTGAAACTACTCTATTCAAAGATATCTCTTACCTGTCTGGTCAAAGCACTTCATCTTAATCCAAGGTCCTCAACATTTTTTGCAGAATTTGACATTCCTCCTTGGTGCTTAATTCTTTTGTAAAAACTCATTCTTAACATGCTTTATCTACTGTTCTGCTCATTTCCTATTATCACTATGAAGTGGTCTGGAGCCATGTATTTTCCCGAAAGTTGTAGAGAATATTTTAAAATTTCATTGTGCTTATTATTTACTGATTATGAAAAAAACATTTGATTTGATAGATCAAAATGCCTTTGTAAAGGCTCTTTTAAACAAGATTGTTCTATTTGTAAATCAGACTCATTCAATAGTACTTGAAATACATAATAACAGAACTGTTCAATGACTTCTCTATTCATAAGCATCAGGTGAGGATTACATGAGGGAGATAGATGTTAACTAAAGTACTTGCCATTGTTATAGGAGAGAGACACTTAGAATTCTAAGTTCAAGAACCTTTCCTTGTGGATGGTGAGGACCCAGAGTTGAAGAGAAGTGCCTTGGACTGCCTTACTGAAAATACAAAGTTCGTATAATGATTCTACGTTTCCCATTGAAAGAAAGCATGAAATACAACATTAATTGAAAAAGAATACCACAGAGGAAGACAGAGAAGTGTGAGCAAGCAGTGATATGTAAAAAGGAGGAACTTCAAACATGAATAGTAGTAGAAAATGTCATCAAGGACATATATAATAGGAAGAAAAGATGGACTGCTAGGGCAACAAAGGATAGGTGGACACAATGCTTTGAAGGTACCCTGACAATGCCAGGAGAAAGTGAGAAGGGCCTCCATTGTTCTGGGTAGATGCCCTTGTCATAAACTTATGGGAGGATATGGACAGGAATTGAATAGGATGGGCAGGCAAGGATGAGTTATAATTTGTACCGTTAAAGGGAATTCCCAAATTGATGAGATGATCACAAATCCATTTGAATATTTGAGTATTCTATTTGTGTATATGTCTCATCCCTCTAGACTGCAAGTTCCTCAGGGACAAGCCTGAATCATTTCCTCCAGCTTCACATTGCCAACATCTAGCACCTTGCTTTGTATACTGTAGGTGCTTCATCAAAGCTTATTAGATTTAAATGCATCAATTTGAACCATCTATTGCAGAGTGACATTAATGATAACTTTAAGCAAATTAACAGGAACCTGCATTGAGACTTAGGCCCACATGGGAAATCCAGCTTTGAAGAATGATTTCTTTATCAATGGTGTGCTAGTAAAAGTTGAACAACTGGCTATCTGAAGAGAAAAAATAATGCACACACAACACATTTTTAAGTTTAATCTTTATTGATATATTTTCTATTTCACTTAAGTCTAGACATCAACAAAACAATAAACCAAGCCCTGATTTGGAACGTTTACTGCTTTCCAAGATATAAATGTTCACATTAAAAATTTAAGTTGGCTCTCTAGCCAGTTCAAGCTGGCTCCAGCACACCCCTGCTTATGATCCAACTTTAGAAACTCAATCTGTATTATGAAATATCTCTGAGAAATTTTATAGGAAAAAAACTCACTAGCAGAGTTTAGGGGAAATTTTAAAATGTTCTTTTTGAAAATAACAAACTAGGGGCAGCTAGATGGCATAGTGAACAGGGCACCTTCCCTGGAGTCAGGAGGACCTGAGTTCAAATCTGGCCTCAGATACTTAACACTTACTAGCTGTGTGACCTTGGGTAAGTCACTTAACCCCAATTGCCCTGCCTTCCCCCCTCCAAAAAGCAAAAAAAAAAAAAAATTAACAAACTAGCATTTTTTTATCTCACACTATGAGACTGTGAAGAATCTGTACAGCTCTAGTCTGTTGTATTATTGTATTTTCAAAAAAATCAAATTGAATCAAACCTGAGAGTTGCCATCAAGTATGTTTAGGAATTGGCATTTCTGATAGCCCACCATATACATCTGGAATCTAATAATTTATCCTGATGCCTAAGATAACTTGGAATAGAGAAGGCCAGCTCTGCTGGGGTAAGTCCACAGTCATACCTGAGGCAAGCTGCTTATGCAAGGATGTCTCAGGTTGTGCCTGGATGATGAATGCTTTTGTGGGCTTTCAACCTTTGCCAGCTGTGATTTACTGCCTGGCAGTGTTCCCAAAGTATCTTGACTCATTGGAATTGGGGGGTGTGAGAGAAGGGTAAGTTTGGTGTATATTAACAGCAAACAATACATCAATGAAGAGAGAGATCATATACCCAATTAAGGTGAAGAAATAACTCAGAACACAGAAAGTGTCAATTCATCAATAGACATCCATCAGCAGAGTGTTTAGCAGTTTGCAGAGGTCCGGTTCCACTACTACAAACATTGCACCAAATCAATCCTAGGGTGGAAGAATTTTGTATATTGAAGCAGTAATATCTGTCATGACAATGTTTCAGGTGGAAGTGTTCTGGGCCTTTTGTAATTGATGCCAGAGCTGCCTACTTTCATAGGGACATATGAATGTGAATAAATACCATCCAGTTCAAATTCTTCATTTTACAAAGTATGTGCATATTTTATTTTTCTATGTAAGGACAGTTTGATATTGAGCAATTTGATCTGTACACAATGGTGTCTTTAAGGCAGCGGTTCTCAACCTGTGGATTAATGTTCAATTTATAACAATGAAAATACATCCTGCATATTAGATAGATTCATAGCAGTAGCAAAATTACAGTTATGAAGTAGCCACGAAAATAATTTTGTGGTTGGGGTCACCACAACATGAGGAACTGTATTAAAGGGTCACGGCATTAGGAAGGTTGAGAACCACTGCTTTAAGAGAACTATGGATTCATCTTTGGTAATTTGCTTTAAATGAAGAATTGTTCAGATAGTAGTATATTGATCACTGGATTCAGAGTCAGAGAACCTGGGTTTGGATCCTGCCTCCAACACTATCTGTCTAAAATGGGTCAAGTCACTCAATCTCTCTAAGCTTCCCTTCCAATTCTAAACTCCAAGATCATTGCAGCAATATGTTCTGTTTGTGCATCAATGAAGTGTAGTAGAGAGAGTTCTGACCTTCTTTTAAAAGGATTAAGATTAGAACTTCACCTTTTCCATTTACTAAACCTTATGACTGGGCAAGTTGCTGAGCCTCAGTTTCTTTATCTGTAGAATTCAAGTAATGGTGTTAGTTTGTACTATATACCTCATAAGGGGTATACAGAACAGAACACTTAAAAAGCTGCAAAGGTTTTGGGGG
This sequence comes from Pseudochirops corinnae, assembly GCA_028646515.1. Lineage (NCBI taxonomy): Eukaryota > Metazoa > Chordata > Mammalia > Diprotodontia > Pseudocheiridae > Pseudochirops > Pseudochirops corinnae. The sequence goes on along the minus strand of CM053588.1, from coordinate 84,234,557 downwards.
TCTTCATTTTTTGTCCACATGTCCCATAAAAATTAGGAGAAAAAAGGTACTAAAGGCATTTTAGTTGGAACAGGCAGCACTCAGTGTTCTCTGAATACGCTCTCCACATTCCTGCTACTGTACCTTTGCTCATACTCTTTGACCTAAAACACCCTGTATCCTCACTTTTTCTTGTCTGATTCTTCCCCATGTTACAAGGCCTGGTTCAAATGGTAGCATCTTTACAAGCTCATCACCCAAAACACCTTCCTATCCACATCCCTAAGAAATCTTTCCATCCTCTGCACTCCCATGAGACTGTATTGAGAGCCCCCATACTATATTATAAAGAGCATCAGACTTACTGTGAGAAAACCTGAACAGAAGCTGCTGCTTCTACCCTTTACTAGCTGGGTGACCTTGGGTAAGTCATTTAAGCTCTCCATTCTTCTTCTTCCTCATCTCTAAAAATGTAAGGGGTGGGGAGACGGAGAAAATAACACTTGTTCTACCTAACTCAGAAAGTATTTATGTGAATCAATTCAAACGGTATGTGTAATGTGCTTTTAATTCAAAGAGGCTATAAAAATATAAACTATTATTATCAGTCTCTCCAATCAAATTGTAAACTCCTTGAAGGAAGAGATTGTCTTTTGCTTCTTTTTATATTCCCAGCACTTAGCACGTTGCCTGGCATGTAGTAGGCACTTAATACATGTTTGTGTATTGATTGAGTCTTCCAATGAATCTCTCTTCTTTTCTCTCGCCATGGTCTACAGATGTCTCCAGGCTCTCAAAACTCTGCCAGGGCAAACCAAACTGGAAAGACTTTAAGTAGTTATCTTTGTATTCTCCAGACCTACCTAACACAGTGCCAGGTGATATGTGCAGGCACTCACTTTATTACAGGTCCCCCACATAGTGGGCACTTCCTTTAAGATCTATAAATCTTAATTAATTAATTAAATTAATCATGTTAATTAAAATTAACATGAATATTCCCTTTCCCCTTGCAGATTGCAATCCCTCTATAATTTTATGGATGATTTTTAGTTGTTTTAACCAAAAATCCATTAACCTCTGAACAAACTGGTGATGAACTTTAAGTTTCTCTAGAATAGTCTTCAAATAGTAGGCATAGGCCATGATCAAGCCTATGTATGAAACCCGTTCAGCTTAGTAGGACCTTTCTGAGCTTGCAATGTTCTGACATTGCCTTTCAGTGTCTTTGTTCACCTTTATGATTAAATAAGATGTCGGAACAGAATTTTAGTAGATGAAAAAGCACTCGATAAATAAGTATTGAATAGGGATTATATCTGCGATCTCATGGGTATAATATCCTATACCAATGCAGGTTGCCACTTTCTCTGCAACTTGTAGCCTTAGAGAATTGCCTAGGTCATGGAAAGGTTAAGCAACTTGCTCTGGGTCATATAGCCAGTTTATGCCATTTTTATTGAATGAACACCACATTTATTGAATTAGTTAATTAATATGGACTCATGGACTCTATTCACTTTAATTCAACAAACACAGCTCCTTCTCAAATAATTAGCCTAAGTTCATTCTGGCTAATCACTGGAATACTGGCTGCCAGGTGATTTTTATTATTTAGCTACAGAAATTCTCCAAAGTATATGGGGACACGTATTCACCCTAATAGAATCATGGGTCTTTTGAAGCACTGAAGTGTTTGTTATGCTGTATTTTAATTGTCTGCATATTTTAATATCTCCTTCTAGACTATGAGCTCCGTGATAGTGAAGTTCATGTCTTAGTCTTCTGTTACAGTAAGTACTTAATTAGTTCATTGCATGTGGCCAGGAAGAAAGAATTCAAGTGCTAAGGAGACACAGGCAGGATCACAAAGATTTAGAAGACGCTGGTATTAAGAAGTGGGGAGCCTGGAAATAGCAAAGCATATAACTTACAACTTAAAATAATTTATCCAGGAAAACTGAGTATAATCCTAAGGAAAAACAGACTCCATGAGAGTACTTCTAAGTTTTCCTGATGAAAAGATGAAAGCTGTGTAGAAACTTCAAAGTACAAGCACAAGAATTAAGAGAAACATAAAAAGGTAAATATAAACATAAAAAATAAAGCACTTAATGAATTTATTCATTTATTAAAAATGCAAGTAAATTCAAAACAGTAATTATGCCAATGATTTCTTTTATATCCAGAAATGTAAAATCTCACATTAAAGTATATTCCTTCTTTTCACTTCTGTATATCTCCAATTCTGATGTTGTATTCTTTTAAAATAATATATTTTTTCAAACAGGAAATATTTATGTTCTTTGCCCCTAACCCACCTTGTCTCAACTCTCATTGAGAAAGGGGAAAAAAACCAAATCCCCTATTATAAAAATGTATAATTAAACAAGACAAATTTCCACATTGGCCATATAAAAAAAAGTCTTTGAGTCCTTCACCTCTCTATCAGGATGTAGGTAAAATGTTTCATTAGTTCTCTGGAATCATGCTTAGTCATTGTGTTGATCAAATTTTCTAAATCTTTCAAAATTGTTTGTCTTTGCAATATTGTTGCTATTGTATAAATTGTTCTCCTAGTTCTGCTTACTTCACTCTGCATCAGTTCATATAAGTCTTCCCAGGTCTCTCTGAAGCTATCCCTTGCATCATTTCTTATAGCACAAGAGTATACCATCACCACTACCCTCAAATGTATAGCCATACCTTAGTTGATGGCCACCCTCTCAGTTTTCAAATTTTTGCCACCATGAAAGAACTGCTATATGCATTCTTAAAGTTTATGTTGCTTAGGACTAGTCCCTCCCTTATTCTCTCTTATTCCACATTTCCCTTCTGTCATTTCTCTCCTGTCACCCTTTTAAATGAATGGTATTTCCGTACCCCACTCTTCATATTTCCTTTGATCAGTTCAGATGAGAGTGAGGTTCAAGTTTCTCTTATTCCCCTCACCTCTTTTTTTCATTAGTATTCTTTTCTACTTGTTTACCCTGATTATGTAAGATAAGTTTCCCTAACCTTTCTCCATTTCCCCCTCCCCCCATCCTACTGTAGTCCTCTTCCTCTCCAGATCCATTCTGTTCTTCTTTTAAGATAATCAAGTTATAACAGAACAACTCCCAGGTCCTTTCTCTATTTAGTCTCCCTTTATGATTTCTGATGATGATAGGATTCAGAGCAGACATAAATATAAATAGAATATAAATAATTTATCCTTGTTTAGATCTTTATGATTGTTCATTCATGTTACCTTTTTATATTTCTTTTAAATCTTGTGCTTGCACTTTGAAGTTTCTACATAGCTCTGGTCTTTTCATCAAGAAAGCTTGGAAGTCCTCTATTTCATGAAAGGGCAATTTTCCCCTGTAAGATTACACACAGTCTTGCTGGGTTACTTATTCTTGTTTGTAAGCTTAAATAGTTTGCATTTTGTAATATTATATTTCAAGGTCTCCACTTCTTTACAATGGTACCTGCTATCGTGAGTGTGTATTATATCCTGTGACCCTGATTGGCTCCTTGGTACTTGGGTTCTTTATTTCTGACTGCTTGCAGTAATTTTTTTTTGACCTAGAAGTTTTGGATTTGGGGCTATAATGTTCTGGAAGTTTTCATTTTGAAGTTTCTTTCAGAAGATGACTGGTAGATTGTATCCATTCTTCCCTCTGATTCTAAGAGATTTTTGCAATTTTCTTTTATAACTTCTTTAGATTCTTTCTTTGTTGGTCATGGTTTTCAGGTAGTACAATGATTCTTAAATTTTCTCTTGCTTGATGGTTTCCCTCCTCCCCCCAAATCAGTTGTTTTTGCTGTGAGATACCTTACTTTTTCTTGAGCTTTTTTCAGTCTTTTCATTTTATTTTTAATGTTTTTTGCTGTTTCATGGAGTCATTAGTTTTGATTTAGTCCATTCAACTTTTCAAGAAGTGTATTGCTTGGACAATGTTTTGTACATTTTGTGGCAAGCTCTGAATTCTTTTTGTAATTCTTCTACATTCTCTTTATTTTCCAACTTTTTTACTTTAGTGTTCTCATTTCATTTATAAAAACATTTTAAACTCTTAGAAATACCTGAATTTGCTTTATCTTTGGTTCATAATTTCTATTTTTGAGAGGTTTGAAAGGTTATGGGAATCAGAGAAAATGACTAGTTCTTAATTTTGTTACTCATGTACATTTTAAATTCTTGCATAATCTCTTCTAAGAATTCTAGTTGAATTTGTGCCCAAACTTTAAGTGTGTGTATGTATTTGTGCATGTGTGTATGTGCATTTATGTTTTGTAGTCATTGTCTTCTTCTGAATTTGTGTCTCATTCCTATCACCATAACAGATTTTTTTTTTTTGGTGGGATTCCATTTATTTATTATTCCAATCTACTTCCTGACTTCAGACTTGATGTTTGGTCTAGGCTCTGTAAACTTCTGGAGAGAAGTTCTGCTGCTGTTTTCTTGGACTATTTATCATATTATTCCAAGATATCTGATTCAACTCAGATTGAAAACTTGAAAGTTTGGTCTGATCCAGGGCAAAGTCTGATTTTTACTCCCTAGATCGGCAAGTTTCTGACCTGGCTTTAGGTTTGAGCAATAGGACTGTAGGCATGCCTTGGTTGGAGTTCTAGTTGACTTCTGTCAAATTCAGCCACTATCAGCCACTTGGAAAGCTCTGGTTCAGAGTGAGCATTTATACCTTAGAAATCAGCAATACTACAAATCAGGATCTGATGTATTGTAGTATTGATTACGTAGACAAGAAAATATTGATAATGCAGATTAAGATAAAAAGTGTTATATTATGTATCTATATTCCCCCCACAAGCAACCTGGTTGTTAAACATTTATAAACACACTCCTGTAAATATTCAATAAGCATTGCTTGAGCTCAGTAGAAGTACAGAAGATTCAGGGAATGAAGTCAACAGCAGATGGGAGGTCTGGTGACTATAGCCTTATGATAATAATAACAATGATATGACTAATAACAACTAACATTTATCCATCTCTTCAAGGTTTACAAAGAGCTTTACATCCTCTATCTCATTTGAGTTTCACAACACCCCTGTTTTTTCCCATCACAACCTACTTGCTTTTCAGCTCCCTTTTCTATGTTGACTTCCACCATTGAAATGTAAGCACCATGAGAGTATGAATTATCTTTCTTTTTTCCTTATATTTGTATCCCCAGCACTTGGCACAGTGCCTGACACATAGTAAATGCCTAGTTAATGCTTATTGACTTTTTGTGCCCTCACTCCCAATTCAAAACACACAGACAATACAGGCTCATGCATGTGTTGACTTGAATGATAGCTGTTACTAAGGTGACTAAAAAAATAATTGGTTTTGGTGTTGACAAACACAATCGTAGTGATTTCTTAAATTACAAACTTATTGATCTATCACTGTGACAAACTGGTATATTTATCAATATCCCAAACATATGTGTTGTCAATGTTTCTTGTTATCTTTTATTTTGACAAAACCCTTCGTTTTTCACTATTACCATTTTACTATCACCTTCATTTTCAAACATGCCTTTCCCCTCAACCAGGGTACAATCCTTTGTAAGGAAGAATAAAATGAGAGAGATTTAAAATTTAAATTTCTAGTCATCAAAACTAACCTACACAGCTGTTTGTTGAGTCAGACAATATAGGCAATATTTCATATCCATAATCCCTCACCTTTTCAAAGAAAGCAAGGAGGTACATTTTCTTATCTATTCTTCTGAGACAAGCATGTAATTATAGGTGTTTGATTTCACCAAAATAATATTTATTTAGGTTCTAACAAATTCAAAAGAATTAATCTTTTTAAAAGGATGGATGAGAATGACTCAAATATTACCTGGAAGACACTCACCACACTTGCTGTGTCAGTCATGCAAATCTGCTTGTGCACATGTGCTGTGCCATTATAGGTTTAGGTTTTCAAGACTAGCCTTCCATTGATTGTAATATTCCTTATTGGCATCATTCCTACAATTTGGAGTTATCTTACCAGTTAGATTGAGATACTAATGCTTGTGAAATCTCCTTTCCAGGGTCACCATGAGGAAAGCATTTTGCAAAGCTTGAAGTATTTTGGAAATATGAGCTATTAGCTAACTAAGGCCCTGGTTAGAACTCTGAGTTTGAGTACAATGACTTATTTGATTTTGTAAAAAGTCATCAGCTGAGAACTTTGTACCATCATGAAACCCCAATCTGATGCAACCAAGAATAAAGAATTTTTGCTGGTTTTCTTCTGCTACAGGTTCTGAGTCTTTGGATTGGGGCAGGCTCTCATTTTGTTGATTTGTATTCAGGGCAATCACCATCCCACTATCTGATACCTTTCTGTCTCTTTGAATGAGGAAGAAACTGGCTTTTTACTCCATGTGACTTAACTGAAATAGAAAAAAGGAAAGACGGTAGCCACACCATGCATTGTTATATTAACCATGTGAACACAGGGTGGTTCTTAGTGAAGAAGACCTTCCCCCTTCTATCAGGCAATTATTAGATCTTTTCTGCTTAATTATTTACATCTAGACAAAATTTATGTCCTTATTCATTGCTTTAGTCAACTTCTAGTTCACTTTTAAGTCTATTTCTGATTAAAAAATAATGCATCCCCCAATGTACATTTCAAAGTACAAGTAAATGGAACACCAGTTTTTAAATATAGATATGTGATTTTTCTCACATCTATATTTACAAATATAAGTACACACATCTGTTGAGAAGATGTTCATAATGCTTTCAAACAGGACTACATTCTATTTAATTGGCAAAGCTGCATTACATTAAGTGGGGCCTATTTTAAATGTTCTTGAAATTGTCTATAAATACATCAACACAAAATATGTCCATAAATGTCTGTTTACATATCATGCTGTGACACTAAAACAATTGATAGAACAATGATCTTCATTATAACCAGTGATTCTCAACCTTCCTAATGCCACGACCCTTTAATACAGTTCCTTATGTTGTGGTGACCCCCAAACATAAAATTATTTTTGTTGCTACTTCATAACTGAACTTTTGCTACTATTATGAATCATAATGTAAATATCTGATATGCAGGATGTATTTTCATTGTTACAAATTGAACATAACCCACAGGTTGAGAACCACTGAATAACTTTAGGGAAATAATTTAACATGTATGCTTTTGTGCCTCCAGTGTCTAACACATGGCTTGGAAGATGGCAGATACTTAAGAAGGGCTGGTTGATCAATTAATTTCCTTAGAATAAGTGGGGTAAATTAAGTTTTTAGTGTATACAGTTGTCCTGATGTGGGAGTGGGGAGGATTTAATTTAATTTATATTCAAATCTGTCTAATAATAATAATAATCCCCCATTTTTATAAAGAGTCAGCTAGATGGCTCAGAAAGACCTGAGTTCAAATATGGCTTCAGACACTTATTAGCTGTGTTACCCTGGGCAAGTCATCCTATTTGTTTTAATCCATTAGAGAAGGAAATGGCAAACTACTTTAGTATCTTTGCCAAGAAAACCCCACAGACAATATGGACCACAGGATCATGAAGAATCAGACTTGACTGAATAACTGAACAACAATGAAAATGTTAAAAAGGCATTCTTTCCTGTACTGAAATTACAACTTCTTGTGGTGATCAATTTGTTTTTTTTTATTAATTTATTATAAACTTAAATAGTAAACTTAAATACATAATAAGAAAAAAAAAGCATTGCCATTTGTACAACAGAATGAAATGGAGGATTCAAAATACATAGCAATAAATTTCCACTTCAAGAAAATCTATATAATAAATACTTCAGGGAGCCAAGATGGTAGAGTAGAAACAGGACTTTCATGTGGCTCCTGCATCATGAAGGAAGCCCAGCAGGCTGGCAGGAAGGGTCATGACAGTGTACCGGGAGCCAAGTGCAGTTTGGCTGAGCTGGGGTTTTAGCCCCAGGGTGGCTCCGAACAGCAGCAGCTGGAGCAGACTTCACAAGAGTAAATCACCAGCAGCTATAGTGGTTTCCAGACTTCTCAATGCACAAATTCCAAAGACAAAGTAAAAGGTTAGTGTGGAACTTTGTTAGAACAGGGGGAGAATGGTCCAGCTGGTACCCCCAGAATGAGAAGCAGAGGAGGCACAGTGGCTGTAGCCACTGCCACGTGGCTGCTTCCAGAGCTCCTGGACTGCAGATTGTAGGGGGACTAAGCAACCGTTCAGAGGATAATCACTCTTGCTTTGACCTGCTTGGGTCTGGATCACAGTCTAGGGTGGTAGTCCTGGGGTGTGTGACCAGTGAACCAGAGTGTGTGGGGGCTATAGAGAGGGCGCCCATCTCCAGCAGATGCTAAAATCCCAGCAATTTGGGACATAGCTCTCTCCATTTTAGAAGCAGAGTTCTACTGTGGCAAACAGCTCAAAAGTCAAGTAATTGGCTGCCAATATAAGCAAGCAACAGAAGCACAAACAGATGATAGAATCCTTTTGGGGGGACAAAAAAAGATCAAGGTGTGGAGAGGGAGGAAGACAATGAAGTCAGAACTCCTGGATCAAAAGGCTCCAAGACAAATATGAATTGGTTACAGGCCATGGAGGAGCTCAAGAAGAATTTTGAAAATCAAATCAGAGAAGTAGAGGAAAAATTGGGAAGAGAAATGAGAATGGTGGAAGAAAATCATGAAAAGAGAGTCAACAGCCTGCTAAAGGAGACCCAAAAATATACTGAAGAAAATAACACTTTAAAAAATAGACTAACTCAAATGGCAAAAGAGGCCCAAAGAGCCAATGAGGAGAAGAATGTTTTAAAAAGCTGAATTTGCCAAATGGAAAAGGAATTTCAAAAACTCACTGAAGAGAATAACTCCTTCAAAATTAGATTGGAGCAACTGGAAGCTAATGACTTTATGAGAAATCAAGATACTATAAAACAGATCCAAACACATGAAAAAAAAAATAGAAAGCAATGTGAAATATCTCATTGGAAAAACCACTGACTTTGGGGGGGCAGAGCCAAGATGGCAGCGTAGCAGCAGCAACATATCACAGCTCTCACATAGCCACCCCAAAATACCCATAAAATAGGACTCTAAACCAACCCTAGAACTCCAAAACGCACAGAAATATACTTCCCACTAATGTCAGCTCGGCTACGAGGAACCATATCAGCACTGTGAACTGAAACCAGCCTAGCCTGAAGCTGCGGCTGTGCCCCGGGGGTGGCTGGATGGGAGGAGCAGAGGAGTCTCTCTGGTGAGCAGATTAGCAGCAGCTGCTAGCTGCTCAGTGGGACTTGCAAAGTTGGGAGGGAGGAGCAGTCTGGCCAAAAGGCCTCCAGAGCGGAAAAGTGAAAGGTGGAGGTTTTGCACCCACCTCCACGTTGCAGCTTACCGCCCATGGCCTGCGAACAGCAGGGGTATGGAGCGATTGTTCTCAGGCCAGTGCTCTCACGTTGAGCAGCCTGGATCTGGATCGCCGTCTTGGGCCTCGGTTCTGGAGTCTTCACTATCCAGTCAGCTGGAAGTAAGTAGGAAGGGTCCCAGCATCTTCCTGAGAGCTACGACAGCCGGGAGGACCCCAGCGATTTGGGACAGAGCTTTCCCTTCTGGAAGCAGAGCCCCACAGAGATTTTTAAAAAAATCATGGACTGAACAACCATGAGTAAGAATAAGCATAAAAAGCAAAGTAAGAACAGCTCCCAAACCCTAGATTCCTTCTTTGGGGAAAAGAAAGATCAT
>CM053588.1:84204497-84224366 GCA_028646515.1 Pseudochirops corinnae | reverse complement strand
GAATAGACTGGGGGAGGGGGGACACACTGGGATGGCTGTTTTGGGGCGGTGGGTGGGGGAAAGAGGGGGAGAAAATATGTAACTCAAAATCTTGTGGAAATGAATGATGCAAACTAAAATAAAAATTAAAAAAAAAAAGAAAAAAAGAAAAACCACTGATCTTGAAAAAAGATCCAGGAGATATAATTTAAAAATTATTGGTCTACCTGAAAGCCATTATCAAAAAAAGTCTAGACAACATATTTCAAGAAATATCAAGCAAAACTGCCCTGATATTCTAGAACCAGAGGGCAAAATAGAAATTGAAAGAATTGACCAATTGCCTCTTGAAAAAGATCCCAAAAAGAAAACTCCTAGGAATATTATAGCCAAATTTCAGAGGTCCCAGGTCAAGGAGCAAATACTGCAAGCAGTCAGGAAGAAACAATTTGATTACCATGAAAATACAATTAGGATAACACAAGACCTCGCTGCTTCTACATTAAGGGATCAAAGGGCTCAGAATATGATATTCTGGAGATCAAAGGAGCTAGGACTAAAACCAAGAATTACCTGCCCAACAAACCTGAGTATAATGCTACAGGGAAAAATATGGTCATTCAATGAAATAGAGGACTTTAAAGCATACTTGACAAAAAAAACCTGAGCTGAACAGAAAATTTGACATTCAAATACAAGAAACAAGAGAAGCATGAGACAGTAAACAGGAAAAAGAAATCATAAGGAACTTACTAAAGTTGAACTATTTACATTCCTACATGGAAAAATGATAATTGTAGCTCATAAGACTTTTTTCAGTATGAGGATAGCTGAAGGGAATACATATGTATATATACATACATATATATGTAGGTATAGGAGGATGTATGTGTATGTAAATGTATATGTGAGTGTGTGTATATGTGTGTACATGTATACATAGACAGAGGGCACAGGATCAGTGGAATATGAAGGGATGATTTCTAAAAAATAAAATTAAGAGGTGAGAAAGGAATTTATTGGGAGAAGAAGAAAGGGAGAGATAGATTAGAGTAAATTATCTCATATAAAAGAGGAAGAGAAAACTGTTACGATGGAGAGGAAGAGTAGGAAGGTGAAAGGGAATGGGACAACCTGATTCTCAATGAATTTGGCCTAAGGAGGAAATAACATACAAACTCAATTGGGTATCTTACCCTACAAGAAAATAGGGGGGAGGGGAAGCAGATAAGAAGAGGGAGGATAGAAGGGAGGGCAGATTGGGGGAGAGGGTAGTTAGAAGCAAATATATTTGAAAAGGGATAAAATCAAAGGAGAAAATAGAATACATGGGGGATGGGATAGGATGGAGGGAAATATAGTTAGTCTTTCACAATATAACTACTATGGCAATGATTAGGGTAACTACACATGTACAATCTACATTGAATTGCTTATCTTCCCAGTGGGGGTGGGTGAGGAAGGAAGAAGAGGAAAAAATCAGGAGCCCAAAGTTTTAAAAACAAATGTTTAAAAATTGTTTTTTTACATGCAACTGGGAAATAAGATATACAGATACTGGGGTATAGAAACCCATCTTGCCCTATCAGAAAGTTAGAGGGGTGAAGGTGGAGGATATGAGAGAGAATAGTTTTGGGGAAGGCATATTCAGTAGGTTTGCTATTTTGGGGTGGGAGTAGGAGAAAGATGGGGAGAGAAAAAATTGTAACTTAAAATCTTGTGGAAGTGAATGATGCAAACTAAAATAAAATTAAAAAAAAAGGAAATGAATGTTGAAAACTAAAAATAAATTAATTAAAAAAGAAGAGAGAGAGAGCAGATTGGGGGAAGTGGTATTCAATAGGCTTGCTATTTTGAGGTGGGGGTAGAGGAAAGATGGGGAGAAAATTTGTAACTCAAAATCTCATGGAAATGAATGTTGAAAACTAAAAATAAACAAATAGGAACAAACAAAAAGAAAAAAAATAACAAATACTTAACATTGTGTTTAGAGCTGTCCATCTTTGCTTCTTTGTGAGTTTTGTCTTCTGCTATGCACTTTTTACTTTGATCTTCCCCCCCCATCCCTCCTTAATCCCTCTACCCAAGAAGGCTACAATGAAACACACAGATATACACATACATACATACACATACACATACACACAAACCATATACATGTATACATACATAGAGACACATAAATATACTTAGATATCTATAATCATACTCATATAGAGACACCTATGTTCACATGCATCTATGGAAGACTGTACTATACTTGGTTATCCTCTGTTTCTCTGAGGCTGGATAATATCTTCCTTCATAAGTCCAAGTCTTTTCATATTTTTCTAAGTCTACCTACACATCATTTTCTATGTCATAGCAATATTCCAACCTCATACAGTCTAGTTATTTTAAACAGTCTAAAACAATGCTGATTAATATGGCTGAAATATAGTTTAGTTTCCCTATTTTTCTTTTTTGATCAGATCTATTTTACCTTTAATTTTGTTTGAGATCATGATTACTCCCCTGTTTTTTCCCTAATAAATTCTATTCCTGATCTTTATTTTATGTTTGCAGGTATCTCTTTTTCCTGTCCCTCATGACTTCTCGACTTCACTTCTACCCACTACCTTCCTTGCCTTTCTATTACTTAACCTACCCCATCTCCAAAGATCTCCCCTTTCCTATTCTCTCACCCTCTTATTTCTTTATAAATTTGGAAGACTTTTATTCCCCTCTAAATGTATATATTGTTCTCTCTTTAACCCAGATCTGATGTGAGTAGGGTTCCCTCTAAAAATTCCTCCTTTATTTTCTCCCCCCTTCCTATTCCCTTAGCCTTTTATTTCTTTACGAATTTAGAAGACTTTTGTGCCCTTCTAGATATAAATGTAATGTTCTCTCCTTTAGCCATTCCCAATGAGAGTAGGGTTCCAGAACTATCAGTCCTCCTTCCCTATCTAATTACTCTATGTCATGTCTTCCTCTTGCACCTTATTTGCATAAGATAATTATTCTTTTTACCTTCTCCTAGAAGGTATTACTTTTTAGAATTATATCATACTCAACTCTACCCCAATCTTTCTTTCAGACTACCCAACTACTAATTGCAGTCCTAGACATATAGTTTACATTTCCTCATATAAAAAATAAAATCTATGCTTATTTAGTCTTTGTAATTAGTCTTTGATGTTTACCTTATATTTCTCATGGATTTTCTATGTCAAATTTTCCATTGAGTTCTCAGAGTGTGGCAATTTGTTGAACATCCTTTTTTTTTTTGCTCAGGATTATGTTTAACTTTGCTGGATATGATATTTTCAGCCACAACACCATTTTGCTATTGATTTATAGTTTTCTAAGACCACTGGTCTTTTAGTGTAACTAGTCTTGTGTGATTCTATTTGTGACTGCCATATTTGATTTGTTTTTTTCTTTTTCTTTTGAAATATTTTCTCTTTGAGCTATGATATCCCTATAGGTTTTCCTCATAGGATCTCTTTCAGGTGGTGATTTGTGGATTTTTTTTTTTCTATTTCTATGTTCCTCTCATGTTCCAGCACTTCAAGACAATTTTCTTTAATTATTTCTTGTAATATTGTACCAAGATTCTTTTTTTTCACTGTAGTTTTCAGATAGTCTGATTATTCTTATGTTTTCTCTTCTTGATCTGCTCTCCAGATCAGTTGTATTTCTTCTTTTTTTAAAATTTTTTTAGTTGTATTTCTTATAAGATGTTTCACATTCTCTTCTATTTTTTCATTCTTTATATTTTCTTTTATTATTTCTTGGTTTCCTGTAACTTCACTGGTTGCCCCTTGCCCAATTCTAATTTTCAAGGACTCATTTTCTTCCTTAAGATTCTAGACCTTCTTTTCCAATTGGTTGACTTTCTTTTCATAATCTTCTTGGTTTTTTTTCTTATTTTTTAAAAGTTTTCCTCAATCTCTATCATTTGATCTTTTAAAGTCTTTTTAAAGTTTGTCTATGAATTTTTTTTGGTCAGATGACCATTTGACATTACTCTTTGGGGTAGGAGAGGCTTTTTTTGTTTCAGTATACTCCTCTGAAGATGAACCCCAGTCTTCTCTAGTCCCATAGTAGCTTTCTGTGGTTGGGATTTTTTCTCTTTTTTCCTGCTCTTTTTAAAAATAAAATTTATAGCAACTTGTTGTTGCAGTCATCTCTAGTCTTACGGTATGGGGGATTGTGCCTCTGGCCTCAGCTCCTTCTTCAAGTCTCCCCTCTGGCCTCAAACCTGAACCAAGAACTCTGCTCCCCTGTAAGTATCCATGGTCATCTCCCACCTCCCTGCTCACCAAGCATGTTCTGGTTCTTTCTTAAACGGTGATGCTTCTTGGCAGCACAGCTCGGTTTGGCATGCCTTGTCAACAGAGATTCCCTCATTCTTCCCAGGCTCAGACACCTGTCTCCCCACACTCTGTGTATGTGTATGTGTGTGTGTGTGTGTGTGTGTGTATGTGTGTGTGTGTGTGTGTGTGTATGTGTGTGTGTGTGTGTGTGTGTGTGTGTGTGTGTGTGAGAGAGAGAGAGAGAGAGAGAGAGAGAGAGAGAGAGAGAGAGAGAATTCCTGTGACTGGGGCTGAATCTACCTTCCAACCCAGTTAGGCCCAGCCTTCACCACTTGCTGTTTCAGTGGAACTATCCTGGAAGTGTTTGAACTTCACAGGTTTTTTTTTTGATCTTCTCTGGTTGCCCCAGGACAACTACTGTTCTACACCAATTTCTGTTTATTATTACCACTCTATGTTTGCCCTGAGGCACTATTTTGTCTTTTTTGTGGGGGAAATCTGGAGAGCTTGGAATTTTCTGATCTACCCTGCCATCTTTCCAGAAACCCCTTCCAATGGTAAGCAATTTGGAAGACTGAAACATTTCTTGATTTCTATGGAGCACTGAGTTGATATTGGAATAAAAGAAAGAAGTCTGAAGAACTTCTCTTCCAACCCAGATGAAACATTAGTTTGAACGCAGGATCTGAGATATGAGTGTGAACCCCAGGTAGTTTCTCAAAATTTGGACTAGAAAATATCCAGAAAAATCCAGGATAGTCTTTGGTTTGAATAAGACATGAGTATTCTAAGGTTGACCTAGTAATTTGACAGCACAGGCTTCCTAGAACTCTATTCAAGCCCACCTTACACTAAACCTAACCCTTAAGGTCCACTTAGAAATCTACACAGGCTCCTAGAAGTCTTCTGGCCTGGAAATAACCTAGCCAGGGTCATCTGAACTAGAACCATGAGACCTTCCAAGGAACAAGACAAACCCTTTGGGTCTGCCCTAATTCAGAGCCACCTTACCTAGGCAAGGTCAGAATCGGTCCAGCCATTAGAGATGGGGGAGGAAGGCATCCATAGCTTAAGTACATTCATCCCCTTTTGTTTGGCTTGTTGCTCAATTCCTCTAAAGGAACAAAATGGGTGTGGGAAGTGTTTTTTTCTTAGCTCAGATACCTGTTTTGTGTGGGACTTGGGAAAAAACTAATATCTTTGTGCCTCAGTTTTTCCATCTTTTGATAGAATAATAATGTTCTTGGATAAAGATTTATGAGATAATATTTGTAAAGCCCTTTGAGAGCCTCAGCTGAAAGTCTGATATAAATTACTTTATTAAGTATTGATCAATACTTCCCATTAGCAAGTTAGCCCCCAAAGAAAAGCAACCTTTCCTTACAAAGAGACAAAGAGGCCTGCCTTGTAGCGTTCTTTTGTCTGTCTGATGGGCAGAACTGGACACAGTGCAGCAAAGAGAAGGGTGCATGAGAGGGGAAGTGCAAGGAATGGATTACAATGAAAATACTTCCAACACAAGCATTTCTTTTGTGGAAGCCTTAAGACAATTAGAGATAGAGCATATCAACTAAACCTCTTCTTAGAAAGATTCCCTCCAATCAAAATTCTTTATAGATTCAGTCAGGCCTCTTGTACAGACCTCAGAAGGTTGCCCCTGGGATGGTGAATGGGTGTCATATCTGCACTATCAGCTTGTTATATTGGCTAAACACTTTTTGACAGTTGTTCAATGTTCTCTGACATGGAGTAAGTACCTGTGTATTAATTGGGCCCCACAACCTCTGTTTTCAGAGACAGAAATAGGCTGCTCCATTTCCAATGGAAAAGGGCTGGTGTGTGGCTTCATGCTGATAACACAAGATAATAAGGGGCTGTAGATCAATGAACCATTAAAGGATGGTATTCACAGATGACTGAAATGGCGTTCTCTGAAAAGATTGTCCATGGCCCACATGAAAGAGAAAATATATGTAATCACATATTATATGGGACTTCTATTATCTGATATTAAAATCCTAAAAGTGATGAACTTCATGTTTAAGATCTATGCAATCATTGAATTCTTCATTATTCTTGACCTGCTTCCACATGTCTTAGTCAATTTTTATTTTGTTTCTTTAACAATCTGCCCTTTTAATTTTGCTTATATAAAATCTTGTTTTTCTCTCATAGAGTTTTAGGACTGGAAGGAGCCCTTATAACTTATCTAGCCTAACCTCTATCATTTAAAAGATGAAAACACTAAGTAACTAAGTGACTTACTAAGATCACTCAGGAAGTGGTAAATATGGGACTATAATTTAGGTCTTATGCTACTAAGCTACCACTCTTCCCTCTATAGTATAGTTATAGTTACGTGTATAAAGTGGAACACTCTAATGTCATGTTTTTTAACATGGAGCTTTATATCTAATTTCTTAAAGCTTATATTTTTAAAGTAAATGTAAACTGTAAAAATAAATTTAAGTTTTACTTTGGCTTGATAAATAAAATATAAGATTCTTTATGGATAAACATTCAACAAATGTTTGCCTTAAAATATAAAATTTCCTATATGCCATCCCTAATGAGATGTACCATGCAAGTGCCTGAGCACAGTATCTATTTTGATATTGTATTTTCATACTTATTTTTCCTTTTTATGCTGTACTTTGGAACTGCAAATGGTCTTCCATGTTGCCAGTTGACATTTGTTATATCAGTAGCAGTCTGGAAATCAAAAGTGCAGAGCAAAAATCTTTTGCTGTTGTTGTTGTTGTTATCATTTTTCTTCTCCTCTTCCTCTTCATCCTTCTTCTTTTTCTTCTAAAATGAAATTACTAATAATAAGCAGATGAGCAAGACACAAGGAGCAGTGAATCTGTTGACTTTCACTTCCTTTCTGTGTGATTGGGTTAGGAGTTGTGGGATTCCCTGTGGGGAAGAAGGGAACATCCATTAAGTGATTTCCAAGGAATGTGACATCATTGGTCCTCCACTGCCCCAGTATCTCTTTTTCTGGTAAACCAGAGATTTCTACTTCAAAGGAAACAAAGATGCAAAAACACCTCTCTAGTAGGCATCATCTAAGGAGGTGATGCTTTTCATTCATTTCATTTCTCTGGGCAGAACTCACTACTTTCAATGATCAAATATGTGGTACCTCAATTTCCACCCATTGTCTCTGTCATTCAGAGAGGTGCCATGAACTGCATGGAGCTTCAACTCCTGAGCATGTGTGTCAGTGTGCCTTTGTACATGTCATTCAATTCTAAATCTCAGTTGCCTCATCTGTAAAACAGAGATATAGAATGGACTTGTGATTTAATTGGTCCAGGGAATTCCTGGTTGAGGACATTCCCTCTGCTAATTCAAGCTTATCCATTCTCTGTAAATTCTAGTCTCAGTTGTTCAGGACACTGAAAAATGACATGACTTGCCCATGGCGTATCATAGGTAGGACTTGCAGCAAGGTCCTCCTGCCTCCAAAACAGTTCTCTAACTGAAATGCTGTACTATCTAAAACAAGACCAACAATTCTTTTAAGATTTTTTTTTCTACATCTCTAATTTCATTAATGCAAGGAACTCCCAGTTAAGAAACTATCTACCAGTACAGATTGGAAACTTCTCTGTAACTTGGAGTTTTGCAAAGTTTCCTGGGACATTGTTAGTTTAGGTGACTTGCCCAGAGTCATATAACCAGTATATGTCAGAGGGATCACTTGAGCACAGGTCTTCATGATTCTGATGTGAGCTGTCTTTATTTTCTACTCCCATGCTCCACCTCTAACAGCATCATCATCTTCATCATCATCACATCTAGCATTTACAGAGTACTTTTAGATCTGCAAAATACTTTACATATGTTACCATATTTGATCCTTTCAAGAATCCTATGAAATAAGTCCTATTATCTCCATTTTGCAGAGGAGGAAACTGAAGCTGGTACTGTGACTTGTCCAGGTTTACTCAGCTAAGTAGGTGTCTAAAACAGGATTTAAACTCAGATCTTCATAATTCCAACTCTAAAGTTCTTATCCAATAAGCCACATAATTACCAATATTGGTCCAAATATATGACACCCCTAAATATAGGTTGTTCTTCTAAAATATTTTACTTTGAAAGGAAACATACATACATACATATATGTATATATATCTACATGTGTGTCTGTGTACATGTACATACATATATACATCTCCATATATATTAATGCATTGTGCATATGTGCCTATATAGACAGATAGTGATCAGGGGATATCCTTGGGAGTTGAGTTGAATTTCCCCTCAATACTTCTAGTGACCCATTCAACTTCATGCACTCTCTGTGGTGCCTTAGTTCTGGCCTGGGGTTCAATTATTTCTCTAGCCCTACCCACAAGTTTCTAGTTAAAAGAACCATTAAAATGACTGTCTGACAGTGCTGTTTCATGCTAATCACCTTAAGTCTTGAGAAGATTTGGGAGTGGAACAACCCAGGAAGAATGAGACACAAGAAGGTTAGGAATACCAAAGATCACCTCACTTCTTTCCTGTTCTTTGCCTGGGCTCAGGTCTTGTGAAGGGCTGTGAGATCTGTGCAAGAAGAAAGTTTTGTCTATATACACATTGGGGATTAGCTGTTTATCTTTAATTAGTATTAGCATTGTTCTGTATAATTTAATCTCTAAGTCTGAGCCTTATGGAATATGATAATTAAATAATATTAGAATTACTGTGTCTCCTTCCTCTTTATTAAGCAATTGTCAGAACTCTGTATTTCTGAGACCTATATCTTCTCCATTGTGATCTGGGGGCCATAATTAAGAAGAATGATATAGCCAATTAAAGGTTTTCATTTCAATTCCATTATTCATGAAGAAGTATGGGAATGAACAAAACAATTGAGTTTATTAGCTCACTCTGCCTCTGATGATAGGAAATGATTACATATGTACCCAGACAAAACTCCTGTGGGGCAGCCACAGTGATGCTTTAATGGTCCTCCTGTCAGAGGTGGTCTGCTCCATTTTAATAGATAATCTATCCTTTGGCACCAAAATGAGCACTCTGGAATGGAATATTCACAAAATCACAGATCTAGAGCTGGAATGGACCTCAGAGGACATCTAAGTCCAACTCCCATATTTTATATATGAGGAAATTGATGTCCATAGAGGTTAAGTGACTTGACCAAGGTCACATAGGTATTAAATGTCAGAAATGGGATTTGAACCCTGCTCCTCTGATCTCAGAGGCTGGTTTTTTCACTGTACCATGAAGCCAAAATAGGTCACTTACTCTCCTTGTCTCAGAGTCTAATTTGAGAAAAGGATGCCAAGAGAAACTGGGAACTTGTTAACTCTTTCTCAGATGTTAGCATTCAAGTACCATTTATTGCCAAAGGCCAAAAAAATTTCATAAAAGAAATTCAGGTTTAGTGAAGAGTCAGGGAGTCTGTCATTTACTTCCAGGAGAGATTCTTCTCACTTCGATGACACATAAAATCTGGTCTGTTTTTCCCCTGAAAGATTTTCAGTTGAATTGAGGATATTTGAGTTCAATCCAACTACTTTGGGAGAAGGAGGACACTCTAGCAGCAGAGTTCTTAACTTTAAAGGGTTGAACATTGTGAAGATCAAGGCTGCAGTATTCACAGTAAAAACTGGGCAGAGGCCATGCAAGAATTTTGAACTAATGAGGTCCTTATAAAATAGTTATGGTGCATATAAAAGTACTCATAACTGGAGTGGGGACTTACAGCTGTGCCTGAATCTCCCAGCTAAAGAGTTTCTTGTGGAATAACAAAAAACATGAAAGGAATAAGTAGCACTGACTAGTTCTTAGACCTTTTAAAAAAATTTTTTTCATTACTGATACATTCTGAGGAAGCCCAAAAGCATTTGTGATGGATATTAAGTAATAGAAATGAAAGGATAGGGATATATATGTATATGTATATACATATGTGTGTATAATATGTATATATAATATATATGCATATACACATACATATTACATTATATAAGGAATGTTTCTGAGGTCTCTGAAGATCACCACTGTGGTCAGGAAATCATGAATGAGCACCATAAGGATGGGTCTTGTGTCTTATCTTAGCTCCCCATATTTCCCAGCACCCTATACAGTCAACTACGGAGAGGAAATGCTGAGTAAATAAATGAATGAGTGGCTGGTACATCCGACATGACCTTTAACTCAGCTTTTAATTAAATCACTCTGGCAGCCAAAGGCTGTAAGACCCCTGAAAGTGATGGCGTGCCTACTAAGCTTTTCAGCTTCAATATCTCCAGGAGAGGGAGAGTGGTGTGGCAGAAGGAACAGTAGATTTAGAACCCCGAGGGTGAAGTGTTTAAATCTATGGGCCTGCTTACTACCTAAGTGACTATGCACAAGTCACCTTGCCACATTGAACCTCAATCTCTTCATCTGCAAAAGGAGCGAGATTAACTATATGGTCTGTAAAGCTACTCCCAGCTCAAAATCTAGGATCTTATGATCAAGGATCCAGAAATTTTTCTTCAACACAGAGAGCACTGACAAAGTGTTGCCACATGATAAAGACAGCACTCTTATTTTAAATGTATTAATTCCTATTCTGCACTGTCTGCCAAGATAAGATCAAAATGGAAACATTATTTAGACACAAATGGTGATAGCATAAGCAAATTAGGGGAACATGGAAAAATGTACCTGTCAGATCTATGGATAAGGTAAGAGTTTATAAACAAATAAGAGATAGAGAGGATCCTGAGAGGCAAAGAGAATAATTTCAACTCTATAAAATTAAAAAGATTTTACGCAAGCAAAACCAATGTGGCAAAAATCAGAAAGAAAGCAGAAAACTGGGGGAGATTTTGTAGCAAGTTTCTTCAATAAAGTTTCTCATTTCTTCAATGTATAGGGAATAGACCCAAATTTATAAAAATAAATGTGAGTCATTCCCCAATTGATAAATGGTCAAAAGATGTAAACAAGCAGTTTTCTGAAGAAGAAATCAAAGCTATCAATAACCTTCTAAAATGTTATAAATCACTAATAATTAGAGAAACACAAATTAAAACACCTCTCAGATTAGCTAACTTGACAGAAAAGGAAAAGGACAAATTCTGAAGGGAGTGAGGAAAAATAGGTACACTAATGTACTGTTGGTGGAGTTGTGAACTGGCCCAATCATTCTGGAGAACAATTTAGAACTAGGTCCAATGGGATACAAAACTATGCACACCCTTTGACCCAGAAATATCACTACTAGGTCTGTATCCCAAAGAGATAAAAGAAAAAGGAAAATTACTTATATGTTCAAAAATATTAATAGTAGCTCTTTATAAGGTGGCAAAGAATTGGAAAATGAGGGGATGCCCATTGATCAGGGAATGGCTGGACAAGTTATAGTATATCATTGTGATAGAATATCATTGTACTATAAGAAATGACAACATAGGAACTTATGCAAAGTAAAGTAAACAGAACTAGCATAATATTGTGCACAGTAACAGCAATATTATAACAATGATCAACTGTGAAAGACAGCACTCTGATCAATACAATGATCCAGGACAATTTCAAAGGACTCAATACAAAATGCTATTCACTTCCATAGGGAGAACTAATGGACTCTGAGTGCAGATTGAAGCATATTGTATTTTACTTTATTTTTCTTGCTTTTTTGCAACATGAGTAATGGAGAAATGTTTTTTTTTTTTTTTTGTGACTTCACTTGTATAATTACTATCACATTGCTTGCCTTCTCAACAGATAAGGGAGGGACTAGAAGGGAGAGAATTTGAAACTCAAAATTTAAAACATGAGTGTGAAAAAAATTATTCTGAATTTAAATGAATAAATGGGTATTTACACAAACATAGCCAAACATAAAAAAGGTTATAAATGAAATTATGTAACTCTTATTTGCAGCTTGTTTTTCTTTTTGAAATAATATGATAAACACAAAAAACTCCTTCCCACTCACCCTTATCCAGAGAAAAAAAAGAAAATAAAAATGTATGAAGTCAAGTAAAATACATTCCCATATTGGCCATATCCAAAAATGTATGTTTTATTCCTCACTTTTTTATCAGGAAGTTGGTAGCATGTTTCAGCACTAGTTCTCTGGAATGAGAAATTTTTGGTCATTGCGTTGATCAGAGTTCTTAAATATTTTTATATTTTATATACTTATATACATTTATATTTATAAATATGTATTTGTGTTTCATATATTTACATATTTATTTATAATGCTGTTGTTACTATATAGATTGTTTTCTTGATTCTGCCCACCTTATTCGACATCATGATGTTTATACAAGTCTTCCTAGGTTTCTATGAAACCATCCCTTTTGTCATTTCTTACAGTGCAATAGTATTCCACCACATTCAGATAACCACAATTTGTTCAGCTGTTTCACATTTCATGGGCACCTCCTTCTTTTCCATATCTGCCAGAAGAAAAAAGTGTTGCTAAAAATATTTTTCTGTATATAGGTCCTTTTTTCCTTTCTTTGATCTCTTTGGAACTTAGTTCTTATAGTGATACTGTTAGCTCAAAGGGTATGTACTTTAGTGACTTTCGAGGCTTAATTCCAAATTTAGACAATTCTCTCATTACCATCTTCTTGAGGAAAGAAAAGGAAGCTGAGAGTAGTTAACTAAGTTTGATATGTTGCCACTCTCTAGCTATAGAAAGATTCAGGCCAAAGTCTGTGTATAGAGAAGGTCAATAAGTGGAAAAGATTGTGCAGATCAGTCACTGTCTCCATGATGCCTCAAGATAGTCTAACTGGTGGTCATATGAACCATGACACCCTAAATACTTACATGAAATAAAACCACAATACAAGTGCTTTAAACAATGGAAATAAGCCTGAGGCTGCCACAGTCAGTTCCTCCCTTTGTCTACTGCCTGCTGGAACCGAGAGCTCAATTTTTGAATTGTCCTAATATAAGATCAAAGAGTATCTGGGCCACTTGGAATGGTTAGAAGGACAGTGGGAAAACAGATGTGTTCTTCTGTGAAAGATTCTTTCCCATGCAAAGGATGGATTTTTTTTTTTTTGCGGGAGGGTGTGTGTGGGGGAGTTATTTTCCCAAGGAAATACTTACTGGGAAATTAAAGCACTGTGAATATGCTTTAAAAATACTCTAATCACTCAGAGTCAACAGTCATAGACATCACAAACACATAATGGTGATTTGGAGTAGCACAAAAACATAGTTGTACTTAATTAGTGGAACAATGGCCTATTTTGATTCTAGTTTTAGAGGTTCAAAGAATGCCAAGACTAGTACAAAGTTAGCTAGAGGCTCAGTAGAAAATGTGTTTTCTGTTAAATAGAGTATATGAAAGAAAACCAAAATATAAAAGTACTAAACATTTCAAAGAGAAACAGTGGAGTGGGTCCAAATTCCCTGTGACTACACTGGAATAGGGTCAATGAGACCTACAGTGAGTTTAACTCTCTTGCTTCCTAAAATTAGTTACCAAAACATGATGCCTGTATACACAGAGAATTGTGTTTTCTTTCACTAAAGAAAAAAGAACTGATAATTGGGTTTGGGTCAAAATTACAAAATATGTCTTTGCATGAAGTTAGGAAACCCAGGTTTGAGTGACTCCTAGCTCTGACATTGCCTAGGAAACATATCTAATTTTTTAATTTCTCAAACCCTCAGTTTTCTCATCTGTAAGTAGAAGTGCTTGCACTACCTGCTTCACAGGACTGCCCGCTATAAACTTTACAGTATGAAGTATGATCATTATTATTCCTAAAGTCACATTATTCCAAGACTATTTGTTAGATTTTCAAGAGACTCCCTTACTGATGTAATAAGAAAATGGGTGAGTGGGCCCAAGAGCATACTCACTACAAACATGAAGTATTAAGGAATTTGTTTGAGTCAGATGCAGGTAGGGATGGTTTCTACTACAAAGCCTAGAACCAGCAATGAATGCACATCTTAGAACCTCTTAGATGAAAGAGGGGGTGGTCATGAGCAACCTCCCAGCAATGGCATTCCCACTTTGAACCTACCATCCTCTCCTTGTAACACTCTCTAAGGTTCTTCTCTTGCATCTTATTGTATATGAGGCTAGGGAAGTTCAAGGTTACTCTTCCTGTACAGTCTTCAGGTGGGGGGGGGGAAGGGGGGCTGTCTCACTGCTGCTAAGGTGCATGAGAAAAACTAACATTGCTACTCCTCACCATTTTTCCCCCAAAGGACCCCTTTTCTTCCATTCTTTTTCCAAGGCATTTCCTAATGATGCTGAGGTTAGTCTTTGCTATCATCCTCTCTATTTTTGCATTGTCTATCTTGGTTTCCATAAAAGCCCATTTCAGTTGTTTTTACCTCTCCTAACCATGCCTTTGATCCCCAGACTGCAAGTTTTCTCCATCTCCAGAATTTTTCTTATAGCATTTTATCTCAACTCCACACCCTATTACAAATCAATCAATAAGCACTTATTAAGTATCTGCTACATGCCAAGCATGATGGTAGGCACAGGAAATTCACAGTGAAAATGAAGAAGTCCCTGGCCTCAAGAAAGTCATGTTCTTTCAAGAGAGATGTGTATGCATAAATGTAGAGAAAATGTATACAAAGTACATGGAAGATAATTTTGGGAAGGATTGGAAGGGAGGCAGAAGGAGAGAAACCTCCTGTATGAAGTGGCACTTGGGTGGCCTTTGAAGGAAGTTAATTGTATCTTCCTTATAATAATAATTTGCATTATATAGCAATAAGAAGAAATTTTCCATAATAGCACTATGAGGTAAAGCAAGCATTACAACTCTCATTTTGCTGATGAAGAAAGTCTGGCTCTGAGATGGTAAGTGGGTTGATGGAGTTAGGATTTGAACCCACTAGAACTTCCTAGTCAGATATTCTTTCTTCTACCCTGTCCCACTTCTCATAGTGTTTCTGTATGACTTTGCATATTCTGGCCCTTTATTATCCCCATTTGGGTGAGAACTTCACAAATTAGAAATGAAGCTTGTTATGTCTCAAAATCTGTTAACCAATAGATGCTGGTAAGTTAGATTAGGTGTTAAGTTAGCAAAACAACCACCCTATACTCTCAAGAAGATGAAGCGTTATGTCATTACTCATAGCTTATCTTTGGCGGCAGGTAAGAGAGTCTCCTTGTCAGAGGTGCTGATTGGAATCCAAAATAAAAGGCAAGCAACAGATGAATGATGTAGAAGTAGGTAGGAAGTGGAAGAAAAAAGACAGGAGCTTTTAGAATGCAATTAGGAAGGCAGTACCTTTTACAAATACACAAAGCGTGACTATAAATAAGAAGACTGATTTTTTTTCCCTGTATAATTGAACTCATCCAAGCAAATGAGGGAAACTTCCTTGAGGGTCAGAACTATGTTATTTAGCTTTCTATCCCCTGTGTCTAGCAAAAGTCCCTATATATAGTGGGCATTTAATACTCATTTATTAAATTGTTTAAATAACTCTAGGACAATGTAAGGTACTCGGTCTTTAAGCAACCCACAAGTCCAAGGATGCCTGAATATAATCACAGATGATAGGGTGTTAATGTGTTAATAAGATTAACACCCTGTTATCCCTTTAGAACACTTGTATTTAATCTGAAGTGATTGACCATTGACTTAGCTGAAAATTGGCTATACCCCTGAAAGCATTTATAGAGCTAAGTCTGGAGACAGTCAACTTGCAGGCAGTTTGGGGGTTGAAGAGTGTCCAAGCCAGACTACTTTGTGGAGTGTGTAGGGAAAGAGAAGGAGGTTTCTCTTTCCCCTATACTTCCACCCTCAATCGGCTATGCTGTCTAACAATCAGTCTATGCTAGCAGTGGAACTACTCAACTAAGAGCAAATTGGAGAGTTACTTCAAGAGAGAAGTTGGAAGGTCAGACAACAGAAGTTGGAAAGTCATTTGGAGATAGTTCAAAGAATAGTTAGTTGATAAAGTAGAGACATATACTCTCCAGATAGGAACAGAAACAAAATAGCAGTCACTTGAATCTGGAAACAGCTTCCAAGAGTGAGATCTTTGGCAGCAAAAAACAGTGGCTTCCTGCTCAAGGGAGAGCTAGCCCTCGCCATCATTAGCTGAGCTACACACAGGAACAGAACCTGCAAGTCCAGATGAAAATTTCTCTTAGCAGTTAGAGATCATCTTGTCCAATACATCCTGGGGCCATAATTCCAACTACCCAATAATGGTAATTGTTTTTGCTTTGTGAAATACCTTCCAAAGAAGCCCAAATCCACTTTTGGATAGTTCTAACTTTTGGAAAGTTCTCTTCCACATCCCACTTCTTGCCGCAGCATATCTCTAGATTTAAATCTCTTCCTACAATTTCTACCCATTGCTCCCAGTTCTACCCTTTGGGACCAAGCAGAAGAAGTCAAATAATCCACCTCTCCCCCCCCAACATGATGGCTTTTCAGATATTTGAAGACTTGTATGTTATACTCTTAAGACTTAGTCCTTCCTCATTTTTTTTTCATTTGACCCACATATATCTTGGTCTCCACTTAATGTCCTGGCCATCTAGGCATCCTGCCAACTAGAAAGCACAGTAGAAGAGATTACTGGATTTAGAGTCAGGAAAACCTGAATTCAAATCCAATCACAAATTCAGACATTTATCAGCTGTGTGACCATGAGTAAGTCATTTAACCTCTGTCTCAACTGTAAAGTGAGAAAAATAATAGTACCTACCTCCTAGAATTATGAGAATCAAACTAGATAGTACTTATAAAGCACTTAGCACAGTACCCAGCACATCATAGGCACTTAATAAATGCTTGTTCCCTTCCTTCCCTCTTCCTTCTTCTCCTCCTCCCCATCTTCATTATGGATGCACTTAAGCTTGTCAATGTCCTTCTGCAGATGCGGTATGGGAACGGAACAAACAGTAATAGAATGTAGCAGGATAATCACTCTGAACACTATGCCTCTCAATGCATCCTAGGATTGTATTAGTGTTTTCATTTTTATGTCACATTGTTGACTCATTTTCACTTTGAAGTGTACCTAAAACCCAGATATTTTAAATATAAACTATTGACTAGCCATATCTTACCTATATCATGCCTAGGTTTTTTAAAAATTCAGTTTCACAAAAGTAGAATTTACCATTTATCCCTAATAAATTTCATTTTACTAAACTCAAGCCATCATTCCACCATATCTCTTTACAGTCTATCATTTGTTTGGTTGTATCCAACTCTTCATGACCCCATTTGGGATTTTCTTGGCAAAGATACTAGAATGGTTTTATTTCCTTCTCCAGTTTACAAATAAGGAACTGAGACAAACAGGGTTAAGTGACTTGCCCAGAGTCAAACAGCTAGTAAGTGTCTGAGGCTGGTTTTGAACTCAGGAAGATGAATCTTCCTGATTCTAAGACCAGTGCTCTATCCACTGCACCGTCTAGTTGTCCCTTATATCTTATCTCTGTCATCCAGCTTTCTAGCTCTCCTTCGTGTCATCTGCAAATTTGATAATCATGCCACCTATGCTTTCAAACAAATTATTAACAAAAATGTCAAACAGCGTAATGCCGAAGACAAATCTGTTTTAGGAATATCCCATTGGAGGAGACGCCTCCAAGCGGATATTGAACCTATTTCAATAATGTAATTACTGCATTGGATCTGGTCGTTCAACCATTTCTGAATCAACACAATTATTCTAATAATTAGCATGCAACTTTTCATTTTTTCCAGGACAATATGTGAGACTTTGTTAAATGATTCAGTGAAATTTGGTAAACTAGCTGAACTATATGTATTGCATTTCCCATTCTTTAAGTCTAATAACTTTATCAGAAAAGTAGATGAGGCTAATCTGGCATGATGAATCAGGCTGGCTGTTAGTGAATATCAATTCCCGTCCCACATTTCCATAAACCATTCCTTTAATTTATTTTAGGCATTTCTGGGAACAGAAGTTATGTCCATAAGCTTATAATTTGGAGACCTGCCTCTCCTCCTTTTTTTTAAAAAAAAATTAATTTTGTATCATCCCATAGCTCAAGACTTCTGTTCTCTACAGATTTTCAACGATCACTGATAGTGGCTCTAAAATTATATTTTCTAGTCCTTCCAACACCCTAGGATCCAGGGTATTGTACATTTAGATCAGGTGTCTTGAACTTATTGAGTACAATATAATCAGTACTGTCTTATAATCTCCTTATTTATCTTGGGTATTAAGTTATTATTTATAATAAAAACATATTAATCATGCTTGTGCTCTTGTTCCCAGTACATATAAATTGAATTGGTATAGAAAGTAGAACCAAAATGAGAGCTAACCATGACAGCTACATCTCTGCTGTCCTTAAACTTCTTCCCATCTTCCCCATGCAATGGTCCTGTTCCTTCTTTGATGCAAGTCTTTTCCCCTCAATCAGCTTGGGCTCATTCTGAACTTTATTGATCCTGGCACTATTCTAACAAGACCAAGCCAAAGCTTTTTATGATCATTCTTTATTACTTTCACCTTTTTTACACGGCTTTTAAAATCTATGAGGTGAGATGTGTTCCCTGGTCATCCTCATAAGTCACCTTAGACAGCTGCAACAATTCTTCTTTGAAATGATTTCTGTTTTAGTATTTGGAGTATCTTTCTCGAGATCTTCCCATCTCTCTGGAACCAATTTCCCTTTAGGACTTTAGGCTATGCGATCACGATCCTACTTATCCTTTCCCTGAAAATTTCAAATCCATTCTGAAAATGTGGAGTAAGCGTTAGACTCTCCAAAACCATAGTTTCTAAGATGATGTGATCACTCCTTAAAAAGGTTCTGATCATTTCTGCTTCACCAACCAGTGCTTCCTTGTTTATCAGAAAAGCAAGTCCACCTCCTAGCTTCCCCCACCTTTTAAAGAACAAAATGATCATTGAGTCAAGCCAGAGATTTATTAACTTTTCTGCTTTGGGAAGAGAGACTGTTCCTACAGATAATTGAAATCTCTCTTTGCTACTGTATCCTGTCTTTGTGAATGATACTGAAGGAAGATAATTAGGTCTCAATTGTTTTCAGGTCAGAAAATGCTTGCTTTAGTATCTTTTGGAATGCGGACAATCAATCGCTATTACTTATTTTATTTTTCTTTTGACCCATTCTAGATGATTTCTCTTCAAGCACCTGCTTCTTTGGAACATAGAGCTCTCTCCCTCCCTACGCCTACCAAAGGCAAAAGCCTCATATCTATTAGTTACCTCCAAATTTTCAACTGTCTTTTCCACACCTTCTCCTCTATCCCATGTTCTTATTATTCAACCTCCTGATGATGATCTGGAATTTCATTGGCTGATCAGATCTCATTTCTTCTTTGTTTTTGCCTTGATGACCCTCTGGTTTTTTTCAGGAATATATCATTCTCACACACAAGATAAGGAGAAAGTATTCCTTTACACTTTTACTATAGCTTCTGGGATGGAGCCCAGCCCCTTTTTATGCATTCACAGCATCACATAGCTGTAACAGCAAGCACCCTAGCATGCCTAGGGCAGCTACTAGCACAGGTTCTTAGATCTGCTTTTCTAAAGGAAAGCAACTCAAAAAGGGTTAACAGTTTCACTTTAATCAATCAAACATATATCATTTACCTAG
>CM053588.1:84174199-84203997 GCA_028646515.1 Pseudochirops corinnae | reverse complement strand
GCCCTACCAGAAAGTCAGATGGGTGATGGGGGAGGACATAGGAGAGAGCAGATTGGGGGGAGGGGTTATACAGTGGGATGGCTGTTTTGGGGTGGTGGGTGGGGGAAAGATGGGGAGAAAATTTGTAACTCAAAATCTTGTGGAAATGAAGGATATAAACAAGAAAATAAATAAATGAATAAAAAAAATAAAGAGCTAAGTTCAAATACAATCTCAGATATTTACTAGCTGTGTGACCCTGGCCAAGTCATGTAACTTCTGCCTCAGTTTCCACACCTGTTAAATGGGGATGATAATAGCACCAATTTCCCCGGGTTTTATTATGATCAAATGACATAATAATTGAAAAACACTTAGGATAGTTTCTGGCACACTAGATAAATGTTTTTCAGTCATTTTTCAGTCATATTTGTGTCTTCAAGACCCCATTTGGGGTTTTCTTGGTAAAGATACTGAAGTGCTTTACCATTTCCTTCTCCAGCTTATTTTTACAGGTGAAGAGATTGAGGCAAACAGAGGTTAGGTGACTTGCCTACAGTCACATATTTAGTAAGTAGCTGAAGCTAGATCTGAACTCAGCAAGATTTGTCTTCCTGACTCCAGTCCCATCACTCTGTCCACTGAGCCACCTGATACATAAATTTATAATTTATAAATGTAACCTTTTTTATCATTACAATTAAGTGGGCAAGGATGGGTTACTCTTTGTGTTATCTCCATTCAAACATCTATTGTATAAGGTATTGGTTTCTAACTGTGATGTTACCAAGGAAAGCATGAAGATGGAACACCACTCCATTGGTGGGTCAGCAATACACATTATCTATCATGCCCATAACTTTACTGACTATAAGATTAGTTGGAGCTTAATGTCTACAGTAACATTGGCTTTGAGTCCAATGCTCTTCCCACTATAGCACACTTCTCCTTATGCATCATATCACTCTTTGTACACACTTTGTTTGTGGGACAATCTGAAATGAAAATGAAACAATTGTGATAACATATGGAAAGCAAAAGCCTTTTGTCAATGGAATTATTCTTTCTTCCTTTTGGATTGTAACCATTCATGTGATATTCCAGTAAGCAAAGCAAGGAATCATTTAAATCTGGATTCATGAATATTACTTGTCTTTCTGCTAAATCCACTCTCATTATTTCATCGAGGAATTTCATGGTGTGATACTTTACTGTATTACATATTTCATGCATAGGGAGCTATAGTGATATAGGGATATAAAAACTCAGTATGGGCATTTCAGTGATCAAAATTCTCATTTAGTAAAATGTCCTTTTTTGCTATTGCAAGGTCTAATCTACTTGTTTGATACATTAACTCAAGATCAACCTCTAAAGAAGCAAATTCATAATGATAATAACTTATATTTGTATCAAGCGTAAGGTTGACAAATAATTTTACATCTATTTCCTCACTTGATCCTCACATAAACCTCATGAAGTACACCCACTTTTAAAGATAAGAAACTGAGGTTCAAAGAAAGAATGTAATTAGCCCAAGGTCACATAGTATATGGAAGAGTTGATTCAGACCCAAGTCTGTTGGACTTACCCTAATGAGCTTTCACTACACAATTGTAAGTAAAAATCAGCCAGTGATAAAATGGCTCTCAATGTTTTCTTATCTGACAAATATCCTTGGTATTAGAAACTCTAGACTACTTGGTTTAGTGGAAACCACTGGATTTGTAGTGAAAAGACAAGGGTTTGAACACTAGTTCTGCCACTTACTAGCTACATAGACTTGAGTGAGTCTTTGAATTTTCCAAGGTCTCGGCTTTCTCATCTTTTAAATATGGTGAACTAGAGAATCTCTGAAGTCCCTTCTTCCTGTTCCATTACAGCCTGACTAATTCATTAAAGGCATAGGTAATTGACTGACCACCTTCCATCTTTCCTTTTTGGAAAACTGAGGCATAGTTGTAAAGTAGCAAGAAGTTTTGTTTTGTTTTGTTTTCACAAAAATGGAGAAGAACTGGGTCTATGATAGGATGGGGCTTTGGAACGCTCAGATAAGGAAATTCACTCTACCAAGACAAGTTGGCACTCTCCTTTCAAGTTAAGAGTCTTCATGAGTAGCTTAGAGAACCTAGATGCCAAATGATATGACTAGAGTCACAGAACCAGTATATGTCAAAGGTGAGCCTTGGACTCAGGTATTCTTGGCTCTGATGGGAGCTCTTCTTCTACTGTAGCATGCTGCCACAAATATACCAGTACTAATACTTCCAAATGATCATCTTCCATGAAAGTATTCACCTTGGAATGAGGGTGAAGAAGGGGAAATGTTGGCACAATTTTTAAAAAAGGAAGATGATTGAATATGCAAATGATAGGTCAATAAGATTGAATACAATTCCTGGCAAAATTAAAGAATATATTATTCATTAAAGTGATGGCTAATGAAAAAAAAATCTAGAAGAACAAGCAGTGATCAAGACAGGCCAATGTGAATTCATTAAGAGTAGGGCATACCAAACTAACCTCATTTTCCTTTCTTTCTTCTTTCCTTCCTTCCTTCCTTCCTTCCTTCCTTCTTTCCTTCCTTCCTTCCTTCCTTCCTTCCTTTCTTTCTTTCTTTTTGATAGAGTTACTAGTCTGATGGATCACAAGTGTTGTAGAGGCAGTAAGGTGGTCCACTGGATAAAACTCTGGGCCTAGAATCAGGAAGATCTAAGTTCAAATCCAACCTCAGACATTTACTAGCTATGTGACCCTGGGCAAGTCACTTAACTTCTGTATACCTTGGTTTCCTCTACTGTAAAATGGGGATTAAGTAAATAGAACCCATCTCTCAGGATTGTTTTGAAAAATCAATGATTTAATATTTGCAAAGCACTTAGTACATGCCTGGCATACTGAATAAATGTTTGTTTTCTTTTTTTCCCATAGATACACTTTACCTAGATTTTAGCAAAGCATTTGACAAAGTTTCCAGTGCTATTCTGGGGGACAACTCATGTCTTATAGTACAGTTACGTGGATTCAGAATTGGTTTCAAAGAGTAGTCCTTAATATTTCTATGTCTGCTTGCAATAAAGCCTCCTGGGGAGTTCCCCAGGTACCCCATACTTGGCACCATGTTGTTCAACAGTTTTATCAATGGTTTGGACAAGGGCACAAGAGGCATGCCAATCAAATATGAGAAGGATACAAAACAGAGAGGGCTCATTAACACACTGGATAATAGTCAGGATCTCAAAATATCTTTACAAGCTAGAACTTTAAATCAGATGTGGAATTGGGCTAAATGTAACACAAATTGGTCATTAGCCCAAAAATGGGCATTTCATTTGAAACCCTCTAATGACCAATTTGTGTATCAGTTTTCTGTGACTATGCTCATTTACTACAGGAGAGGATTTTTATTTCTGGGTGGGGGGGTGATTTGTGGGGTTGGAAGGGAGGAAGGAAGGAAGGAGGGAAAGAAGGAAGGAAGGGAGGAAGAGAGGGAGGAAAGGAGGGAAGGAAGGAGAGAGGGAGGGGGGAAGGAAAGATAGAAGGAAGGAAGGAAGGAAGGAAGGAAGGAAGGAAGGAAGGAAGGAAGGAAGGAAAAAAGAGCATAAATGAAACACTTTTTAATGCACAGGAGAGAATAGAAGTAATTCTAGAGGAAAATAAAAATAAAGGCAGCTTTTTGAACAAATATGCTGAACTTATTATATACTTTAAAACACAAGCTATATGTAATACAATTTTCAGTTCCATGCATAATATTCTTTTCTGTTCTTTGCATATAGAAATGTTAATATTTGTTAATGTTTGTCAAGGTCAGAATAACTAAAAATTTCAAAAAATAGAAATGGCCAACATAACCAGTTAATTAAGTTAAAATGCAGTTAAAGAGACTATCTAGTCTCACCCTGGTGGAAAAAAGAAAATTGTTCGATTAAATCTTTTGAGTTTTTTTTCCTATGTGGTTGCATAATAACACCTTCAAATACAAGAAAAGGGAAAATTGAAGCATTATGACCAACCACTGGCGTGCAAAACTTTCTGTCAGAATTCTAGCATTTACTAATGCAGAATAGGACTTTCATCTTCATTTTTTAAAACCCAATTTAAATTCTGCCTTTTCCCTAAAGTCTTCTCTGATCCTACTCCTACCTGCCCTGCCCTTCCCCCTGCAACCACCTAGTCAAGGACAGCTGTCACTCTTGGGCCTCACCTAGTAATTTGTTCTACATTTTTCTTTTCTTTTCTTTTTTTTTTTGCTTTTTGGAGGGGGGAGGGCAGGGCAATTGGGGTTAAGTTACTTGCCCAAGGTCACATGACTAGTAAGTGTTAAGTGTCTGAGGCCGAATTTGAACTCAAGTCCTCCAGACTCCAGGGCCAGTACTCTATTGGGTGCACCACCTGCCTGCCCCTCTGCATTTTTCTAATGAGTTTATCAAGTAATATTTTTGTTCAGTTCTTTTGGTTGAGTCTGACTCTTCATGATCCCATTTGGGGTTTTCTTAGCAGAGATACTGAAGTGGTTTGCATTTCCTTCTCCAGCTCATTTTAAATTCTTTTAAATTTATAATTTACATAAATATTATATATTATAATTGTTTCTGTCTATTCTTTTAATCCCCTGCTAGAGTTTAAATTTCATGAGGGTGTGGATTGTCCTCAGTACCTCCCATAGTGATTTGCACTCGAGAGGCTTAATGAATGTTTGTTGAATGAATAAATGAATATCTATTGACTTGCTACTATGAATGTCATCTCATTGATTTGTTTAATTTTTATAAAAATGAATTCTATGGAAAAGATGACATAATTATCAGGAAACTGGGGATAAGCTTTTGAGGTATTTTGTGGGAGCCAGATTCTAGATCCTTCAGTGGGAGCAAGTAGACCCTAGAGTACTAATTATTCATTGTCTGTCCTCTTTAAGTTGCTTAAGCTTCTGACCTGGTTGTGGACATTTTTGTATTAAGTGAGATTCACTGAAATTTCTTTTTTGCTCCTTGACTTAGGAAGGTCTGTGTTGTACTGTTTCTGTACCTAAAATCATAGGCAAACACTTCCTTTTATTTACACTAAAAGTGTGAATAGCTCCTTGAAAGGAGAAAATTGAATGCACTGAAGATTAACACTGCTTCCAAGGTGTTGAATCAAACACCTTTATAGAGAATATGAACTTCCAAGGAAAGGTTCACTTGCCCCTGAATAATATTCAGCCTCTCCAAATATGTCAGCATGAATCTTGTTCCCATGATTGGTTTGTGGTAGTTTAGTACAATTTAGTACTTTAGTAAATTGTTGTCTGTAATTTAATTCCTTCTCAGAGCTTCTAAAATAAATTTTGTAATTGTTGTTCAGTTGTTTCCAACTCTTTGTGACAATATTTGAGGTTTTGTGGCAAAGATACTGGAGTGGTTTGCCATTTCCTTCTCCATGACATTTTTACGGATGAGGAAACTGAGACAAACCAGGTTAAGTGATTTGTCCAGGGCCATACAGTTAATACATGTCTGAGGTCAGATTTGAACTCAGCAAGATGAGTCTTTCTGATTCTAGGCCTAGTACCCTATCCACTGTGCCACCCTACCGGCCAATAAATAAATAATAAATAACAATTACCCAATAAAATAAATACATCCGTGTTAAAATGTCAAAGTTCATTTTGAGATATCTAGGTTCAGATTCCACCTCCAACTCTCACTCTCTGTGTGACCTGTGAGTAAACCACTTGGCCTCTTGGGACTATTTCCTCATCTGTAAAGTGAAGATCTTAGACTCAAACATCTCTGAAATCAAACGGTATGGCAGCAGAAATATCTATCAGAGTCCACCCCCATGTAGGCTGGAGTAATTCTTTTCCTTAAAAGACTTTCCTTAAAATGGTCCCCCAAATTTAATTGATTCAGAAAATTAGAGTTTAGGACATGGGTGTAGCTTCCTAGTTACCTGAATAAAATAGGAAGGGGAAGCTTTCTGAGGCTTCTGGGCAGCAGCCCAGTAACCAGACCAACAAGAAGCCCGTAAATGCCTCAGTCAACACAATCAGTAATGTTCTTTCACCCTTTTATAGCTAAGTGACCCTATGTTTGACTGCTAGATGGATTAGGAGGGTCTCATTTCATTCTAATCTCAAATCTGAGCTAAACAACTGGTCTGGTTCAGCTCTGACCTACCTGAAACACTCTTATCGATGCATTAAGTGCCCTATGCCTGCTTTTATAGTCTTAGAAGAACAGATTTAGAGCTTGGAGGAACCCTCAGTGCTGTCTAGTCCAGCCTCCTCATTTTACATTTGAGGAAACTTGGGACCCAACAAGGTAAATTGATTTACTCAAGATTAGGTAGATACAGAATTTGGATACAAGTTCTCTGGCTCCAAATCCAACAATCTTTCACTAATCCACATTTAAAGATTCCGAACAAATACCCCTGGAAGAACAAAATTTGTCCGTTAGGTGCATGTATCCATAGAATCATAGATATAGCATGGGTAAGGACCTTTGAGGTCTTTTGGTCCAACTCCATCATGTTATAGATGAGGAAACTCAACCCTAGAAAAGCAAAGTGTCCTGCCCAAGAACAGCCAGCTAACAAATGGCCACATCCAGCTTTTAACCCTGCGTGCCAGCATTCTTTCCACATCATGTTGCCTCTCATCTTTCTTGATCTTTCCTTCTCTCTTCATCTACCAAAGGGGATATCTCTTCTCCTTTGTCATTATTTCAAAGGTAACATCTATAGAGATCCAAGTCTTGTCATGAAAAAGCAAAACAAAATTTCCACTGCTGAGTATTTCCCTTTTGTGCTAATCTGGGTTTACCCCATTGACATTTTAACAAAAGTAGTTGGAAAAAGGTTATGGTAAAGGAATTTGTTAGTTTTTAAAACTATAACGACGCAGCTTATGTTCAGGTTGGTATCTGGTCCACTGATATGGTTTTGCCTGATTATTACTTGGCTTTGTTGTTTTATATAAAGCTTTCTCTTTAACTTGTTCGAAAGGTCAGCTGGGTTGGGGTTTTTGTTTGTTTGTTTTGTTTTTATAAAATACAAAAAAACCCAAAAAGAACAAGGAGACAGAAAATCCAACCCTGGGATGTTCATACACAACAAGACTTTTCTATTTGAACAAGATTCAAGAACTTACTGTCTTAGGAGGACACCACATATAGTCTTTAATTCCATTGGCTCTGGAAAACTTGCATTGAAAAAATGTGACAGAAATTGTCATTTCCCCATGTCAGTCCGGAGGGCCATCTGGACCTGCATTCAAGCCGTTTTCTATTAGATTCGCCAGCATGCTAATTAAAGGATCACTAGAGGACGGGCAAAGCTGCCAGATGCTGTGAAGATCTATCACTGTCTTTTTATATGGTTAGGCAAACGTTTAATTAAACCTGCAACAGCCGTGTCTGCTCTACCTACCAACACATCTAAATCTCATTTACCTGAGGACATAATACAATTATTTGTGTCTTGCAAGAAGTAAGACAACTTCAAGCAGACTTTGCAGAACCATACACGCACTTACACATGATTTAATTATACATGCCAAAAATGTGCATCAGGCAAGGACCAGAGATTCTCTTTATACTTCCTGGTGCACCACCTGATAGCTGTCTTTATCTTCCCTAATCTCACTCATTCACAGAGGAGGGGAATTACAAGTGTGACTCTACTATGCCTTGCTACTTCATCTTTTCCTAGCTCAGCTTCCCTGGGGAATATAAGATATACACTTTGGAAGCAGTGAATCCATTTAAGGTGCACGTGTTAGTGCTACATTTATAGAAAATAATTCAGATAGAAAAGGCATGTAAAGTGCCATCGGAAGAACTGCATCTGGTGGTGCCAAGGTGAGAGTATGTAGGATAGCGGTAAACAGTATGGAATAGGTAACAGAACACTGGAATGGGACTCAGAAGAACGGAGGTTCAAACGTTGCCTCTGACGCTCAGACATGAGTGACACTGGACGAATCACAACCTCCAAGAGCCTCAATTTTCTCATCTGTAAAACGGAGAAAAAAGTTCCTAAAGTACCTGCCTCACAGATTTGTTGTAAGGTCCAAACAAAGTAAAGTAACATATAAATTGCTGTTATTGTTCAACTTTTCAGGACCCTTTGGACTAATTGTCTGTGGGATTTTTTTGGCAAAGATACTGGAACGCCGTCATTTCCTTCTCCAGTTTTATGCGGGCACAGGTTAAGAGACTTGCTTAGGGTCACATAGCAAGTGTTTGAGGTCAAATTTGAACTCTGGCCTTTTGGACTCCAGGCCCAGTGTCCTTTACGCTGCCACCTAGTTGCCCCAGCATACAAATTACTAACAATTGGTGAAGAGGATCACGGCATCAGGGAAATGATGATATGATTTGATGACTGGAGATGACCCAGGATGCAATAGGAGTTCCTGGCCTTTTCAGGTTAAGGTCTTTTCAAGTACTCATTTAGAGTGAGGTAACACCCGTTCAGGGAATAGGCCTTTTTAAGAAGTGAGTCAAGGGGTGGCCCCTTTAATTAGAAAAAAAGGAAAAAAAAATCAAGGTGGGAGGGGAAGATCCTCAGGTTTGTTGTTCCAAAGAGAAACTGTTACCAAAGACATTCACTCTAAGCCAGGAGGGCCCCAAATACAGCCATTAAGTGGAGCTTGGGCAGGGGGACCTATTGTGGTCCAATCTATTTGCTTCAGAGTGAGCTGGGTTTAAAGTTTTGTGACAGAGAGAGAGACAGAGACAGAGAAAGACAGAGAGAGACAGAGAGAAAGACAAGACAGAGAGAGACAGAGAGACAGAGACAGAGAGAGACAGGGACAGAGAAAGAAAAGAAGGAAGGAAGAAAGGAAGGAAGGAAGGGAGGGAGGGAGGGAGGGAGGAAGAAAGGAAGGAGAAATTTGTCTTCCTTTGGAGAGGAGGAGAGGGAGAGGAAAAAACAAGCTGAGTTACCCAACTAGCTGGGTCCACATTCAGGCAGCTCTGTCTACTCACAGGTTGTGAGTAGTCCTTGTTTTCAAGGAGTTTACTAGGACAGCCTATTCTAGAAAGAAAGAAAACATATATACATATCAGTATATACCAATGTAACATCCCCTCTAGAATACTTCCCCAATTTGTGCTGTCTGTACTTCCAGGGGTAATCTATGCCCCTATGCTTCTAAAATCATAACTCACAAGCCCCCCCATCAGTATGTTTCCTTTTAACAGGTATTTCTCAGCAAAGATAATTACCAAGACTGCACAGTCAGAATAGTAGCTAGGTATAGATTCCCCTCTAAACCCTCTCCCACAAGTACACGTAGCTTCCATGGGAAAAGTACAA
This sequence comes from Pseudochirops corinnae, assembly GCA_028646515.1. Classification (NCBI taxonomy): domain Eukaryota; kingdom Metazoa; phylum Chordata; class Mammalia; order Diprotodontia; family Pseudocheiridae; genus Pseudochirops; species Pseudochirops corinnae. The sequence continues at coordinate 84,194,709 of CM053588.1, read as the reverse complement.
TGGTAGTGAGGTGCACAGGTGGAGAACACATGACCAAGGCCAGGCTACTTGCTCTTCTAGTACTCCAGGGTCTCTTTTCTCTCCTAACAGAGTCCTTGCAAAGCTCAAACCTAAATGCCAGTCCTAGCTCTCTCTCCTAAATCTATAACTAAGTCACTTCTTTGATGCCAAGGATCAAGCTCCTTCAATCTATTTCTGTCTTGAGTCATTTTCCCCTCTTTTTCTGTGTCTGTCTGAAGTATGTATCTCTGCTTTTTCAATTGAGGCTTGAGCTCTCTGGGATTTATTCTTCACCTGCTAGATGAGAGTATCACTTTCTGTGTCAAAAGTTCTGATGTTAGATGATGTGGATTATGGTGGGTGGGAGGGGATTGAGAAAGAAGAGAATATTCGTTTCTCTCCTACATAATATACAAAGATCTAGGTTCTTCCCCGACTGTTGGATTTCTTATTGACTACCTCAAAATGACAGACTGTGTTTTTAAGTTCTGAGTCAATCAGAGATGGGTGTTCATACTTCATAAAGACATAACAAGATGTTATCATGTTAATACATTAATACATTAACAGCTGATCATCCTTGATTATTTCTTATGTTTATAACAACTGATCTGGATTAAGGGCAAAAACTCCCACCTTCTGTTACATAAAATACAAACAAGGTAATTTGAAGGGGCACTAGCAACTGGAGGGATTGGGAAAGACCTACAATTTAAGGACCAAATAACTGTTGTTAACAAAGCTAGCATTTACATAGCAAAGGTTTGCAAAGATCTTTACAAAATCTCATTTGTCCTTACAACAACCTTGGAAAGTAAGTGCTACTAATATCACTATTTTATAGAGAGAAAACTGAGGTAGGTAGATGTTAAGGCACTTAACCCAGAGTTACACAGTTAATAAGTGTCTGAGGTAGAGGGATTGGATTTGCGCTCAGCTCTTCCCAACTCCAGGTCCAGTGTTTTATCCACTGAGTCACCTAACTGGCTGGTACTTTTTTCATCTTAGAAGTATTTCCCATGCTAATTATTTACAACCTTGATTTTGTTTGGATTTGAACCTTATCTTCAGCCTTTCTTCTTGTATTTAATACTTCATTGACCAGTATGCTAGGTTGGTACAGAAAAACTTACATCTCACCCAATCAAAAAGGTGACTATCAGAATTAAAGTGTGCCATAACTGACAAAATAAATGGGTTTCTTCAGGCAATTTTTCTAATAGAAAACTATGTAGTTAATCAAGTCATCTCAGTTTTATTGATGGGCTTGCTGGTAGGCTGATACATTTAGTATAAACTGCTATGTCTCAGCAAAAACAAAAAAACAAAAACAAACAAAAAATACTAACTTAAAACCACAGACCAATGCAAGCCACTTCCCTGCCCCCACCACACACACAACCCTAAAGAAATGTATGCACAGCATTTCCATACTAAACTGCTGTAAGATGAATTTTAGCAACAAATTTCATTTCTCACTGTCACAAGTTGGAGAGCTTCTCTAGGGGCAGCCAGCTCATCTCCCTCGCTTTTTTAATGCCTGGAGTTTGGGGACATCTGAATAAGAGGTGGCTTGTTTATAAGAAGTACCATATTTATTCCCAGATGGCTCCAGGAGTACATTACTTTAGTATTTCATTAATGCAGGTACTCCCTCCACTGAGAGAGGCTTTCCCCACTTTTCCCTTTGCCCCATCCCCAGCTTAGTAGATGGTCTTCACAATCTGGTGGGCAACTCCTGGGGGCAAGCTATCAATGGATATAGTTATTGCTTTTCCAGTTTTGTGAAGAGAGTTTGTGTCTTCATAGTCTATCCTTTAATCATATCTACACCATGATGAGCTCTGTGAGTGGGGCTTGAGGGGAAGGACAGACATTGAGCTAATATTCCAAGTAGCTCTGATTTTTTCATTGAAGGAACTAGGTGTGGGAACTCTTACTACCAGTGAAGATGTAACCCATCTATCTCTGACTTCATGGATACATCCTAGGAATTGCTTAAGGTACATAAAGACTAGCCTAGAAAGTATTAGAGTCTAGCTAGACATGATCCCTGATCTTCATGACTCCAAACCCATACATTAAGAAGTCAATTATCACCTGGATTGTGCTTCAGTATTAACCCAAATATTTCAGAATGTGTTGGTGTGTCCTCCCTGAATCCTGGCCATTCCATAGTGCATGTGCCTATTAGCATAATGCCCAGCTCATTCAGGGGCTTACTTTCAACTTTCCAGCATCTTATTTTCTCCATTTGTCTTCACAGAAGAACTGGGGGTGTGCGGGAGGGGGCTGCCTCTTTGACTTTGTCTCCCCTACTCCAGAGATATTGTCACTGAGATGGGGCTGGATTGTGTTATCAGTTTCCGTGGCTTCATTTATCATCTCTTTGAAGATGATATTTGGATCTATTTACCCAGCCCTAGGTTCCTGTGTCATTATCTTCAGCTGCCTACCAGACATCTCAAACTGGAAGTCCTGTTATCATCTTAAACTTGACATGTTCAAAACAGAATTCATTATCTTTCCTCCCAAACTCTTCCCTTCTTCCAGCTTCCATGTTACTGCCAAGGATACCACCATACTCGCAGTCACCCAGGCTCACAATCTAGCTATTATCCTCAATTACTCACTCTCTACCCAACCCCATATCCAACATGTTGTCAAGGTCTGTTGATTCAACCTTTGCAACATTTCTCATATACCTATACGACCTATCCCCTAGTGCAAGCCCTCATTACCTCACACCTGGACTATTGGAATGACCTGTTTAATGATCTTCCTATCTCAAATCTCTTTCCACTCTAGTTTATATTCCACTAAGCTACAAAAATGATTATGCTAAAGCCCATGCCTGACCATGGACACTACCTCCCCTGTGAATAAACTGCAGTGGCTGCCGATAAGCTCCAGGATCAAATATAGAATCCTCTGTTTACTAAGTCATTCACAACCTGATCCTTTCCTACCTTCCCAATCTTCTTACATTTAACCCTTTTCCATATATTCTATAATCCAGAGACATTGGTCCTCCTTGCTGTTCCTGGTAGATGATACTCCATCTCTTGACTCAGTGCATTTTCTCTGGCTGGCTATTACCCATACCTGGAAAGTTCTTCCTCTTTATCTCTGCCTCCTAGCTTCCTTGGTTTTCTTCAATTTTAAGTCAAAATCCTACCTTATGCAAGAAGCCTTCCCTGGTCCCCATTAATACTAGTGCCTACCCTTGGAGACTACCTTCCGTTTATTCTGTATTTATTTTGTATGTATATTGCATATTATTCATTGTCTCCCCCATTAGAATGCAAGCTCCTTGAGGGCAAGGACTATTTTCACCTCTCTTTCAATCCCCAGAGTTTAGTACAATGCCGGGCACATAATAAGTTCTTAATAAATTCTCACTTATTTGATTTACTCAGGCCCCAGAGGAAAGCCTTGGGACCTTCTGGTTTCTATAGTTTAGAAAGGTATTTATCTCTAGTAGAGAAGCTTTGTGGCTAAGACAGAGAAGACTATAGGAAAGGCTAAGCTCCAGTGTGGGCTCCTCCCTTGAATGAACAGGGAAGGGAGCAAGACATAGTCAGCCCCCTGCAACAGAAAATAGGGAATGAGATCACACTAGTGATCAAATTGGGGTAGAGGTGAAATGGTGACCAGACACAAAACAAAATGATGGCACAGGCTGTGAAAAAGACAGGAGACAGAATCGTATTGTCCGTGGGTACTAGCAGATGGAGTTTGGGAAAATTGGGAAAGCCTCTGGAATCCAGTCCTGGACTTGCCCCTGCTTCCTCAGGCAGCTGGGGGAGGGGGGAAGAGGAGGTGAGGGTGAAGAGGATTCTAACCCCATGATTTTACAAATGAGGCAACTGAGGTTTGCTCTGGATCACAGAGCTAACAAATTTCTCATCTACTCAAGTACTAAAAAGGGAGAGCATAAGGCTTTCCCCAGAACTACTTCATAAGAATGGTCTGACAGTGAATGAGAACCTCTGATGGGTGAGGTTTTACTTTATCTTGTCAGGGCACAGGACCATGTACCACTCCCCGGCACCCTCCACACCAGCACTTCCAGTTCTCCTTTATATGTCGTGCGCTCTTCTTGACAACAGGGATTATCTCTGCTTGCTTGTATTTGCAAGCCCAGGGTTTAGCACACTGCCTGGCACATAGCAAGCACTTTATAAATGTTCTGTCTGTCTGTCTATCTATCTATCTATCTATCTATCTATCTATCTATCTATCTATCTGTCTATCCGTCTGTCTGTCTATCTATATCTATCTGTCTATCATCTATCTATCTGTCTGTCTGTCTGACTGTCTATCTAGCTCTATCATCCATCCATCCATCTATCTATCTATCTATCTATCTATCTATCTATCTATCTATCTATCTATCTGTCTGTCTGTCTGTCTGTCTGTCTGTCTGTCTACCCATTCTTCTATCTATATATTACTATCAATTTCTCTATTTGTCTCTATCTACCTCTCTATTCCTCTATCTCTCTCTACCCATATCTCTATGTATCTATTCATTTCTTTATCTGTTTCTCTAAATATCCATTCCTCTATCATATCTATCTATTTCACATAAGCACAAGGCAGTGAACTAATATTGATGTAGACAGAGGAGAAATCAGAGCAGACTTTCTAAATTTTCTGACTGTAGAGGGGTGAGTCTTCAGACAGCATCTCTCTTCCCATAAGGTTTGGTTGGGTCTGAGAGAACCTCATTCATTGGAGGAGATTCTATGGATCATATCTTCCAAAACATTATGAGTAAACTCTGTAGCACAGTGATATTGCCAAGTATTCACAATACAGTCAGTTTAAAAGAACTAATGAAAATTTGACAGAATTTAGAAGGACTCCAGGCTATAATTGACAGGTGAAGACATCATTATGGGCAGAAGAACTGAGGATAAATGTTAAACACATCTAGACTGTGCTATGAGCCTGGATGTTGAGATTTGGTTTGGCATGAAGGGAGATGGCAGAAATATGGAAATGTTGAGACCTGGCCTGAATATTCAGACATCCTGAAGGTCTGATTCCTATCAGAGGTTCCCAAAGTAGATAATACATTCCCGCTAGGGGATGCTGGAATGATCCAGGGGGCAGTAGTAGATTTGGGTACAATTGGGGGTTGTTGAATAAAAATAAGGGGGTGATGGAAGCACAAGGAAAGAAGAGAAGAAAAGAAAGTTTTGAACAACTATTTGTACATGTTTCTTCTGTTGTGTAACAGTTAAAGTCATAGTGATTACGTTATTTTCTGAGTGTTGGCAGGCTAGCCTGTCTCGCATTATCAGGAAGTTCAGTATGTATTGGGCAGGAATATATTCTTGCAATGACTTGCTTATGATGGTTACATGACACGATATTGTGTTATCAAAATTTCAATGCAGGAAAACTCTCCACAAATTTACAACAAATTGTTAAATTTAAGATGTGTCATTTAAAAAATATACTTTATATTTTGCTGAAATGACTCAAACTTAAAAAAAAAAACATTAAAAAGTTAAAGAAAGTAGATTTCCAGGGAGGCACTGAGTACTTTTTTTAAAAAGAGGGCAGTAGGCTAAATAAGTTTGGAACCTCTGCGTATCGATCAACATTCCTAGTCACTGAGCTGAGACAAAAAGAATTAAGAAAAAATATATAATTTCTTATAGATCTCTAACACCTGGGCCAACGAGTTTGAACTGATGTGTCCCACTCCTGCTATGCAAGGGATAGAGAAGGACCAGCAAGGAAGTGTTTGTGATCTGATTTAATTCTGTGCTATTTACCATGTATTCTGCTCCAATTAAATGTCTTTTGCTCTCATTTCATATGTCATTTGAACTCTTTGGGGACATCCCCCCTTCCTTTCTCAATTAGGTCACTGCTTGGTTCACAATCTCCTCTTCTGCACTCTTTCTCCTAGCCCAATACTAGAGGATCTCAAAATACATAATTGATGGTTCCTCCAATACCCTAATCTCTCAGTCCCTTGATCTACTCATTTCCTATGACCTACCCTTCCACTCTATTTCAGGGATGGTCCCACACTTAATCTTGTTATCATTCACAAATGTCCCACTTCTTTAGTCAAGAACTCTGAAATTCCTTTAACTGATCATTATTCATCTGTATATTCCATCTCTCCCCTCTCCTTAGGCTTATTCTTTGTCCTCACCAAGAAATACAATCTATTGTTCTTCAGAACTTTCCTAAACCATCAACTTTGACGTGGCTACTCACCTACTTCCCCATTTTAAACCTGTTAGTTGACCAACTCAACTCCCCCCATCTTCTGCTCTGAAATCCTTTGCTCCCTTGTATTATCACTATTCACATCTCACCAAACCCCAGTCTCGGATTGCTCCCACCAACTGCCCCCTCCTCAGTTCTTACTCATAAACTTCTGAATAAAACTGGAAGAAGATGAGAGGCCACTACAACAGAAGGTTCAAACATCTAAAACAGGAGGAACCAGATTAAAACGTAATTGGGAAATACTTAACAAAATAAATAAAAATGCAATAGACCATACACAAATTAGCATTTGATTTTCTAAATCAACCTAAAGCCATCGGGCATCCTTAAGTATGGTTTAGTGACCTTTGATTCCTATTTGAGTTTGATACTCCTGCCCTACAAAATGAGGTCTAATCCCAACTGGACATTTATTACAACACTTTTCATTCTTCCTAATTGATTCTCTGCCCCTCCCACCTCAGGAGCTGTTCCAAACTTCCCCTTGCCTCCTGAAGCTTCCCACAGCCCTCTGCTCCAGCCTCTCAGTTAAGGGCCTCACTTCATACTTAATGGAGAAAGTTTAAGCCCTTTATCATGAAGTCTTTCTTCTCTCTTTCTCCTCATCTACAAACCTCTCAACCTCATCTCTTTACTCCAGTCTCTTATGAAGTGACCGTTCATCTTCCTAAAGCCATTCCCCCTACATATACCCCTGATCCTATACCTCCCGTTTTATTTAGTAGATTGGTCCTGCTGTCATCCCCCTTTTTAAAATCTAATCTTTAATCTCTCCCTATCTATAAATCCCCCCATCCCTACAAATCTGCCCAAGTATCCTTAACTTTAAGATCATATCATCCCTGCTAGCTTTTGCCCCATGCTCTCTTGACTATCACAGTGAAACTCCTTTAAAAAAAAATGATGTCTATACTCATTGCCTTCACTTTCTCTTCTTTCACTCTGAAATCTGGCTTCTGGTTTCATGGGTGCACATTGTACACAGGGAAGTTTCAAAAAGAGAAGACAGACCGAGATCCTAATCATTCCTAATAGGAATCTCCTTTCTATTCCAATCTTCTGTTTAATTTGAGAGAGATTTTATTTCCCTACAAGCCTGGGTAAAGTGTAGGGTGATGACACTACCCTGTTACAGACTCTACTTGAATGACATTGTTTTCAGCACATCTGGTAGGAGGCTGGGCGTTGTCTTGCAAGAAAAGGAACAATGATGAAGGAGGCTAACAGAAGAGGAGAGAAGCAAATGTCCTGAGGTCCAACATGTCTTCTAGACCTCATTGATGATGGTTAGAGGCAGCCAACACAATACCTGCCTGAGGTTTCAATGATGGTCAGTCACTTCTTCAAAAGCCCAGCTCCCAATGCTGCTGCCATGAAGAGAAGCCAGAGCTCCCAAGGCTCTCTAGGCTGTCACCATGGCTGAGAAACTGTGCCTGAAACTGGTTTTTTAACACCCAGCCTTGAGCAACTTTTTGTATGTGGCTTCAAAAATACCAAGGATGTAGCTTTGGGAAATGGGTGATACAGTGCTTGCTGCCTGATTTTAATTCTCTGTTAATTAGCTTCCACTTATTTTAAGTAAGTGGTCTCTTTTGCGCCGTCGTGATGCCTTCTGTGTGTGTAACTAGCTGGTTGAAACTCAGAGGGAAGATGGGGGCTTCTGATCAATAGAATACATAAACCAATCAGGTTATAGATGTTGGTACCAATGAGGGGTGCTACACTAAAACAGTAATATTAGAAATATAAATTATTCACTTCTGGAATCCTGATGCTATTAAATCATTGAGAAACCTTAAATGACTTCCACAGTGGTAGGGCTAGGAGGTCTTGCTCTTAATTCCCAATGTACTCCTTTTGGATGCTGTAAGGTACCACCTGCTTGCTTCACAGAGAACTTGGCTAGTGTTGATTTTCCAAAATGGAAAGAAATATAGAGAAATAACCCTCTGTTATTGTTACAGTCCTTGAAAAAAAATCAAGGAACCCATATTGTTTAAGCAAATTCTTTGCTGTAAGCTCTCTACTAGAGGGATGGGGGTGGTATGCTGGGATTTAAATACCAGAGGTGTTGCTGGCAGCTTGGGCTTGCATATGCAGCACTGTTTGGGAATGCTCATATGGTCCATGATTGTGCTGTGCCTAGTACTGACAGGGCCATCTGTTCTGTGCTTTACTAAGTAATGGAATTTACACTGCCCTCTCCAAATGAGTGCCTGGGCATGTCCAAACATACCCATGTCCAAGCCCCAGGTCCTGGCTCCCTTTCTCCCTCACTGCCCCCACATCAAACACTCTGTGGAGGCTGCACTTGAGATTTTAATACCCTCAGGAAACACAACTAGTTCAGAGTGTCTAAGGACTTGCTTGTTTGCCATTGAGGAAACTACCATTGATTCCTCCTTTTTCGTAGAGAATTTAGAGGGAGCCAAGTGAAAGAGAAACCAGTAATCAAGTCAGGAGCCAGGTAAGGCAAGTGCGGGTTGGGTGATGAGATTAATCTTTTAGTAACAGTTTGACACCAATCATAAAACCAAATACACTAAAAACAACATGCTAGAGAGACGTGAGGGAGCTGGAAATGACCTTGGTGGTTCTCTAGTAAGAGAGTGAGGAAGATCTAAGTTTATATCCAACCTCAGAAGCATGTTAGCTTTGTGCCCTGGACAAGTTACTTAACCATTGTCTGTTTTCTCAACTGTAAAATGGGAATCACAATGTCACCAGTGTCGTTGTGAAGATTCAATGAGATATTTGACCAATATCTCATACATAGTAGGTACTTGTTTGCCATCACTGGAATGATGCACACTTAGGAGTAAGGAGGGAGATATATCCATGCTTACAAGCTCCCCAAGGCAGCCACAGTCTCTAACCATGAACCTGAACAGTTCCTCCATAGTTTCTGTCTTGGGGCACTGTTGACCCCTGTCATGCATAGTGAGGCATCATATCTTCTTTTGTTTCTTCCATCCCACTTTGTGCCAGTAATGAAGTTAGCCTGATCCTTGCTCTCAAGGAAATAAGATTGATGGAATATATACAAATTTTCAGAGACAATCTGACAGAATATGTTAGGGAAGTAAAATTTTTAAATAATTTCATTACATTGGAGGTTTTTCTTTGTGTTACCCTAGGTTGTATAATGCACATTGACAGTTCTGTCTTCTCTAATGTTATCTAGTTCAGTGTGTAAATGCCTAGAGAATAGGGATTCAATCTGATTAAAATAATTGGTATTCTTCCAGTCATCTGGAAAACTTAGCTCCTTCCCAAGCCAGGCTTTACCATGTTGACCTGCAGAAATGAGAAGAGTATATAAAGGACTTGTCCAACTGTGGGCACATCCTGTCTCTTTCAGACCAGTAAGGAACCACTGAACTCAGCAAAGGATGCTTTGAGAGACTAATGGGGTAGAAGTTGCTTCAGGAAAATCAGTTCCATACCACACATTGATTCTCTGTGGGATGAGACTAACCATTCAGTGCTACTCTAGACCTCAAGTCACCTAGAAATTTTAAGTACAAGTTCAATAAAAGATGATAAACAGCTTAAAGTTCTAAGAGGAAAAAAAAAAGAAGTATGTGTTCATGAAGTTTAAAATCATCATCTCACTTTGCGCCCTTTACTCTTCATTCCCAGATGGCTTCATTCACATGTAGGTAGCCTTTTAAGTAGTAAGATTTGAGACATTTCAGGAAATCTACATCCAAACACACATATCATGTTGATTTTAAAATGCAAGTGTTTTCTGGGAAGGCTAAAACACTAGGCTATTATTAATTATTAGCATCTTGACTTGTAGTTCATCAATGTCAGATCATCTCTGTGAGGTTTATGGTCTTGTAAGGGCCTCATTCCTCATCCATAAAATGCAGGGGGTTGGACTAGACAGTCTCGGAGGTCCCCATCAGCTAGCTCTAGGATCATATGTTCTTAAAAAAGGGAAGGGGTTTGACTCAAAGATTCCTAAGGTCACTTTTATCTCTAATATGCTATCATTCTAGTCTATAGCAACATTGCCTCCTGTGATTAACGAGGCAATGTTGCTATAGGTTAGATTATAGAGAATTTGAATAGAATATAGAGAGTTAGAAGGGAAGAGTCAAACATAGATGATTTTCACTGCAAACTCCAGGAATCAGAGAGAAGCAATGTTTGGCAGTGGCAAAAATACAGGTCCTGGTTCTGACACTTCCTACCTGTATGCCCTGGGGCATGTCATTTAAATTTTCCAGACTCCCAGTCTCCTCATCTGTAAAATAAGGAGATTGAACTAATGATATCACCTCTCCCATGCATTCTAGACCTAAATTTATAATTCAGTGATTAATCAGTAAGCATGTCTGAGCCAGTGAGATCAGAGTTCAATGATCTAAATCACTAAATTCTAAATTCATTCCAATAAGTTTTCAGTAAATGAAAAAGTTTGGGATTCCATTAACAACTCTTGATTCCTCTAATCCTTTTCCTTAAATCTGATTTTAATTCATAGGCTAGAGATCAGAGATCAGGATGTCTGTATAATATCTGTAGATCTTAGGTAGGGACTGAAAAACTGGTGGAAGGAAAGTTATTTTTCTCAATCATTCTGGAAGATTCAATGAGCCAAAACAAATATACAGAATTTCAAATGGTATAGAAGCTATGGTCTGTTGTAAAATATTGGCAATTCTAGGCAAATCAACCTGCCAGACAGTAATTATGAATTAAAAGGCCCTTTTAGTGGGCAATGATATTAAGAAGAACGTAAATCTAGCGAGCCTCACCATGTACACACAAGACCATACAAATAGATCCATCCATATTCAGATATGCACAGTCTCATAAACTTGTAGGGCTCAGAAGGCACAGGATCTTATACAACCTCAAAAAAATGACTTTTCTTGGAAAAGGGCTTGAATAAATCAGATCCTAATGGATAGATTTATTAAGAGATGTGTATGGACATTAGCCCAAACTGAGATCTGACTAGACCTTGAGGAGTTGTCCAATGGATGTAACAACCAAGAACAATGATCAATTAATGAATCATCAATGAATGAATCATCAATCAATCGTCAATGTTTCAAGCTCTTGTTAAGTATAATCATTTGTCGGTCTATGTCTATGATATCCTGAGTACTGAGTCTAGGTTCCTGACATGAAAGTAAAAATAAAAGCATATGATAAATAATCAATGTCTATGTTAGTGAAGGGAGATGATCATAGAATATTAGAGGTAGAAAGAGCTTTAGATAATAATAGCTAATCCTAGCTAGCATTTTTAAACAATAAGATTTGTAAAACATTTTACATGTTATCTTACCGGACCCTCATAATAACTTTATAAGGTAGATACTATCATCATACCCATTTTACAGAGAAAACTGAGGTTGAGAGGTCACATAACTAGTAAGTATTGAAGGCAGAATGTCTTCCTGATGTCCAATAATAGTTGGTACAGTGGACAGAGTGCTGTGCCTGGGGTCAGGAAGACCAGAGTTCCAATCAGGCTTCAGACACCTACTAGCTATGTGACCCTGAGCATGTCATTTAACCTGTTTGCCTCAATTTCTTCATCTGTAAAATGAGGATAGTAATATCACATATCTCCCAGGGTTGTTGTGAGGATCAAATGAGATAACCATTATACAGCTCTTGGGGCAATGTCTAGCACATGGTAGGCACATATAAATGTTAGCTATCATTATTGTTTAATAACAATAATCAATCACTAAACATTTATGAAGTGTCTACTTTGTGCCAAACACTGAGGATGCAAAAAGAGGCAAAAGATAGCCCCTACCCTCAAGAAACTTCCAATCTAATGGGGAGACAACGTGCAAATAAATATATTCAAAGCAAGCTACATATGGGATAAATAGGAAATAATTAATGAAGGGAAAGAGTTAGTATTAAGAGAGGTTGGGGAAAGCATCTAAAGTATGGGATTTTAGCTGGGACTTAAAGGAAGCCATAGAAGAAGAAAAGATATAGGATGATAGTAGGTATGGAAGGTCAAGGGAGAAAATTTTCAGGATAGAGGAGACATGGGCATGTTTGTAAGCAGTAAGAAATGATCCAGCAGAGAGAGTGAGATTGAAAACAATTGGAAGAATAAGTATGACAGGGGCAGCTAAGTGGTGGTGTAAGTAGAATTAGGAAGTTGGAGAAGGAAGAAGGAGAACTGTATACTAAAATTAGTTAGGAAGTTAAGAAGACTCATCTTTCTGAGTTCAAATCTGTCATCAGACACTGGCTGTGTGACCCTGGGCAAGTCACTTAACTGTTTCCCTCCATTTCCTCATACGTAAAATGAGTTGGAGAACGAAGAGGCAAACCATTCCAGGATCTTTGCCAAGAAAACCCTAGGATCACTTTGTAATTGAATCCTTAAGTCTTTTGTATGCTTTGGTGGATCGAACCACATATATTTTACGCCTTTTGCCATTATTTGGGGAAAGATTTACCTCATTTATTGTCTCTTAGATTTTGTTATTATATGGAAATACTGCTGATTTTTGAGGATCTTATTTTGTACCCTTTAGCTCTGCTAAAACTATTGTCTTAGTTAGCATCTTTGCTGATTCCCTAGAATTTTCTGAGTATACTATCCTATCATCAGCAAATGAAGACTTTTTCCCCTTCTTTACCTATCTTTATGCCTTTAATTTCTTTCTTTTTGTTTTATTATTATTGTATTTCCAGAATAATACAAATAATAGTGGAGTCCAGATATCAAATAATAGTGGAGAGAGTGTGCATCCTTGCTTTACTCCTGTATTTGTTGGGAAAGGTTCCAGTGTATCCCCATTCAATATACTTGCTTTTCATTTTCAGTAGATATATTTTATGATATTAATAAAAGGTCACTCTATGTTTATACTTTGTAGAGTGGGGTTTTCTTTGTTTGGGCACAAATGAATGTTATACTTTGTCAAAAGGCGTTACCAACATTGAATGAGATAAGCATATGCTAATTTGTTGCTAATATACCTTGTGTTGATAATTTTCCTGATGTTAAACCATGCCCACATCACTAATATAAATCCAAACTGATCATAATGAATGATGTCTTAGATGAATTTCTATAGTCTAACAAGATCTTATTTAAAAAATTTTATATTCATATTCATTAATGATTTTAGTATACAGTTCTCCTTCTGCACTTTATCTTTCCCTAATTTTGTTATTAATTCTGAAGTTGTCTTATAAAAACAATATGGTGGGGTGCTTTCTTTCTCTATTTTTAGAACCAACTTATAATATGGTGATACTAATTGTTCTTTAAAAGTTTAATAGAATACTCCTATAAATGGATCAAAATTAGAATTCTTTTCCTTAGTCATTCCTTTACAGGTTGTTCCATTTGATTGGATTATTCAGTATCTCTATTTGGTCTTCTGTTAGTTTGGGTACTGTATACTTTTTGAAGATATTCCTCTATTTCTTTTGTTTTTTCAATCTTGTTAACATAAAAGTGTGTGTAGTAGGATAAAATGATTATTTTATTTCTCCTGGTTTTGGAGTGATACAATTTTGCTCATTTGCTACTTTGTTGATTTTCTTTTCTGCCATCTTTTTAGTCAGAATGGCTAAATGTTTATCAATTTTATTAGTCTTTTCAAAGAACTATCAATTTTATTTATTATTTCTAAGATTACTTTGTTTTCAGTTTATTTCTCCTCTAATTTTTAATATCTCCTCTTTTGTCCCTTTTTTGTGCTTGTTTGTTTTTGGCTTTCTAATTTAAAAAATGCATACTTAATTCATTAATTCTCTTTTCTATTTTATTAATCTAAGTTTGTGGATGTATGATTTTTTACCCAAGGACTGATTTAGCTGCATCCAATAAAGTTTTGTAGGTTACTCCATATTTATTATTTTCTTTCATAAAATTACTGTTTTCTGATTTATTCTTTGATCCACTCATTACTTAGGATTTCATTTTTAAGTCTCCTTTGTGGTCTATATCTTTTGTTTGTGCTCCCTAAACTGATCATTGTTGCTTTTATGCTGTGGTTTTCAAAGGATGTTTTTACTATTTCTGCCTCTTGATGTTTATTTGCAATATCTGTGTGACCTAATACATGGTAAATTATGTTTAAGTTTCATATTGCTGAAAAATACAAATATTCTCTAGCTGTGCCAATTAGGAGTCAATAGTCTTTTATTTCTAGTTTCTTTAGAAATTCGTGAAATTCTATATTTCACCTTTGGTTTATCTTTTTCTTTAACTTGTTCACAACTGAGACTGACATTGAAATCTTTTGTCTCTAATATATTGCTATCTGTATTTTCTTTTAGTTCAGTTCTTTTGCTAAGGCATTTTGAGCATAAAAGTTTGATATTGATTTTAGTTTGTTACTTATGGTTCCTTTCAGCATAATATTTTCTTTGTTTACCTCTTTTATATTATGAGTGTTTGTTTTTTCTTTGTCTGACAGCATATTTCAAATTCCTGCTTTGGGGAGTTTACCTGATGCATATTAAGTTTTGTTCCACTCTTTCATTTTTATTGTGTATGCCTTGGTTTTTATGGTATGTTTCCTGTAAGCCACATACTGTGGTTCACTTAACTTAATTACTGTTTAAATTTTATTTTCTACTCCTTTTTCTAAAGATAATTTTTCCCTCATTCTTTTGATTATTCTGTCATTCATTCTTTCCTTGTCTGAGATGTTTGTTTTTAGATTCATAGACCTTAAACTTATTTAATCCTTCTCTGTGTCCTTTTATATTATTTTGTCTTTAGTCTCTGTATTGAAAGCTTCTAGGGTATCTATTTTTATGTACTTCTAAATAGTTTCACTGTCATTCTCCCACCTCAACCTCACGTTTTCTGCTGCCTTAGACTTAGAAATACCATTTCCTGCAGATGATAGAGAGGATATAACCCACTGGTATCAATTTTCCTATGGCCCTGATTATTTAGTTGATTATAAACCTTTGCCTTCCTAAAGGGCATTTCTCCCATTTCCTCATTTATCTCCTTTCTTTATCCATGTTCTCTTGTTGTGCCAAAAGAAGCAAGTGAGATTCCAAGTGCAAATTTTGGAAGTGGATTTTATTTAGCATGCCATTGTAGCAGATCATTCTATTCCCTTGGGATCAGTCATCAATAGTACTTCCTTCCATGACTGAAACAAGATTTTCCCTTTGTTCCCATTTCAATATTTTTTTTAAAGTTTATTTACTATTAGTTTACAACATTCAGTTCCACAAGTTTTTGAATTCCAAATTTTCTTCCACCCCCCTCCCCTTCCCCCATGGCAGCATGCAATCCCATATAGGTTCTATGTATACCTTCACATTAAACATTATGAATAATGAGGAAGAAGAAACAAAACAAAAAAGAGAGAAAGCAAGTAGTTTGCTTCAATCTGCACTCAGACTCCATAATTCTTTCTCTGAATGTGGATAGCCTTTTCCAGCATGAATCCTTTGCATTGCTGATTTGAGCCCAGTCTATCAAATTCAGTTATCACAGATATGATGTGTCTGTAATTGTGTACAATGTTCTCCTGGTTCTGCTCTCCTCCCTCAGCATCAGTTTATGATCAATTTATCAGCTTCTCCAGGTTATTATGAAGTCCATTTGCTCCTCATTTCTTATAACACAATAGTATTCCATTACATTCATACACCACAATTTGTCCATTCTCCAACTGATGGGCATCCCCTTGATTTTTAATCTTTGCCACCACAAAAAGAGTTGTTATAAATATTTTTGTACATACGAGTTCTTTTCCCACTTGTATAATCTCTTTGGGATAGAACCCTAGAAAGGGTATTGCTGCGTCAAAGGGAATGCACCTTTTTATAGTGCTTTGGGCATAATTCTAAATTGTTCTCCAGAATAGTTGGATCAGTCCATAACTCCACCAACAATGAATTAGTGTTCCAAATTTCCTACATCTTCTCCAGCATTTATCATTTTCTGGTTTGATCATGTTAGCCATTCTGACTGGTGAGATGGGGTACCTAAGAGTTGTTTTGGTTTGCATTTCTCTGATCAATAGTGATTTAAAGCATTTTTTCATATGTTTATAAATATATTTGATTTCCTTCTCTGAAAAGTGCCTGTTCATATCCTTTGAACATTTATCAATTGGGGAATGACTTGTATTCTTATGAATTTGACTCAATTCTCTGTATGTTTTAGAAATGAGACTTTTATCAGAGACATTTGTTATAAAAATTATTTCCCAATTTTCTGCTTCCCTCCTAATCTTGGTTACATTGGCTTTGTTTGTACAAAAAATTTTCAATTTAATGTAATCAAAATTATCCATTTTGCATTTTGTAATGCTCTCTATCTCCTGTTTGGTCACAAATTCTTCTTTTCTCCATAAATCTGACAGGTAAACTATTCCTTGCTCTCCCAGATTGCTTACTGTATCAGCCTTTATATCTAAATTGTGAAGCCATTTAGACTTTATTTTGGTATATGGTGTAAGATATTGGTCTATGCCCAGTTTCTCTCATAATATTTTCCAGTTTTCCCAGGAGTTTTTGTCAAATAGTGAGTTATTATCCCAGAAGCTGGAGTCTTTGGGTTTTCAAACAGTAGATTACTATAGTCATCTACTACTGCGACTTGAGTACCTGTTCTATTCCACGGATCTACCACTCTATTCCTCAACCAGGACCAAGAAGTTTTGGTGACTGCTGCTTTAAAATACACTTTAAAATATGGTATGGCTATGCCACCTTCTCTAGCATTTCTTCAGATCAATTCCCTTGATATTCTGTACCTTTCGTTCTCCCAGAAGAATTTTGTTACTATTTTTTCCTAGGTCTATAAAATAATTTTTTGGTAGTTTGATTGATATGGCGCTGAATATGTAAATCAGTCTAGATAAAATTTCATGTTTGTTATATTAGTTTGGCCTAACCACAAGCAACTGATGTTTTCCCAATAATTTAGATTGACTTTATTTGTGTGAAAAGTGTTTTGTAACTGTGTTCATAAAGTTCCTGGGTTTGTTTTGGCAGGTAGGTTCCCAAATATTTTATAATGTCTACAGTAACTTTAAATGGAATTTCTCTTTCTATTTCTCACTATTGGGTTTAATTAGAAATATATAGGAATACCGAGGATTTGTGTGGGTTTATTTTATATCCTGCAACTTTGCGAAAGTTATTTATTATTTCAGGTAGTTTTTTACTCGATTCTCTAGGATTCTCTAAGTATATCATCATATCATCTGCAAAAAGTGATAGCTTAGTCTCTTCTTTGTCTATTCAAATTCCTTCAATTTCTTTTTTTTCCTCTTATTGCTATAGATAACATTTCTAGTAATAAATTGAATAACAAGGGTGAAAATGGGCATCCCTGTTTCACCCTCCCCCCCCATCCATTTCAATATTTTAAACTCTGCCTTTTCATCCATTCTTCTGTAGTCTCACTTCTTGGAGTTAAAATTATTCATCATTAACCTTTAACTTGATTAGGGTACATCACATATTTCCCTCTAATCTTTTATTCACTCTCCCATTCCTTGATTTAGTCACACAAAAACATTGATTCACTTGTAGGAAAGGTGTTGTTCAGGTCTGTTTCTACCATTACTTCTATTTGACTTCGCTTTCAAACTTGTCTCAGGTATAATTTTAGAAAATATCTCTTAATGGTTGTAACGCCATGCACCAGCAGATTCCCAAAAGAATGCTACTGTGAACAACTTTTAAGGTTCAGATTACTCAGTACAGTGTACACTTTGTTTATTCCATTACAAACCAAGGCAAACATTCACAATATAATATTCACAACAACTTAACATTAGAATGGCCACACAGTGTTCACTACAGGGGCCACAATATTTAGAACAAAGCATTCAATTAATTCACAATACAATAATCAATAATCAATCATTCAGTCAATTCACAATACAATAATCAGTCTTCCAGTCATGGTGCAAATCAATACTTAATCATTCAATCAATTCACCATACAATAAGCAGTTTCCACTCATGGGACAAATCAATAGTTAATCATTCAATCAATTCACTATACAATAATCAATCTTCCACTCATGGGGCAACCATTAACTTAATCAGTCACTAATCTACATTCCCAATTACTAAACATCATTAATCACTAGTACAGTCATTAGAAAACCACACACACCCTCCACCCCTTGGTGTCCAGCAAACCTCAATTTCATCCAAGGGGAGACCTTTTCTTCATCTTGACTCTGGGTGGTCTCTCTTAATTCCTGGATCCTTTCCATGGTCCCAGCTCCCTCTTGAATCCACCAAACAGTCACCTGGATTCAGAAGCAGATAGCTTCCATATCCTTGTCCAGTCCTCAAGGGTAGACAGCTCTCAAGTCCTTGTCCAGTCCTTGGGGCAGTCCCTAGCACACACTGAAGTCCACAGGGTCCAGCACATCTCAAACCCTTCACCACTTCTCTTGCCTAAAGCTCAAGGATCAGCCAGGCCATGAACAAATAAAATCTTATCCTGCTCATGCTTCTTCAGTCCTCCTGTACTTCAGTTGGCCCTAGGACCCAGAAGGAATATTGGCCTTCCAGGCAGCCTTCCAGGCAGCCTTCCAGGCAAGCCCTCTCAGCCTTCCAGGTGGCCTTCACCAGGTTCTGGTCTCAGGAAATCTCCATCTCAGTTCTCGGTTAGCTTCCAGATTCTGGGAGAGAAACTCTCTCTCTCTCCCTCTTTCTCTGTCTCTCTCTCTCAGCCAGCTTCAGTCTCCAGATTCTTCCTCCACCAGGAGCAACATTCCAATTCTGTCTCTCTGTCTCTAGAATTCTTGTTTATATACACACTGGCCTCCTGTCTCAGCCAATCCCTTTCTTCCAAACAGGGGAGTTCACACCCTCTCAACAGTGGGACAGAGCTCACACCTTCCATACTTAGCCCCAAGTTACTAAGTACTAAGTATCTGCCAAATTGATTGCTGTTACAATGGTCTCTATTATTTTTTAATCATTCTTGGTTGTTGTATTTGTTTACTTTTTTGTAATTTCTGTAGTCTGGGTTGTTTGAAAAGCAAATACCTTGTTCAGGCCTTGTTTTCTTTTTAGCCACGTATCCAATACTTTTTTTTTTTAAATCTGAATATCCATCTTTTTTCATTAATGGTTAAGTTTACATTTGTAGGATAGGTCACCTTTGGTTTAATCTTGAACTCTTTGCTCTTCAGAGCACATTCTTCTAGTCTCTCCTGCTATTTCTGGTGGGTGCATAATAGTCTTGTGTTATTCAAGTTTCCTTTCCTTTATATTTAAACATCTTTCTCCAGGTCACTTGCAGAATTTCCATCTGTCAGTAAATGTTCAATTTAACCTTTAGGCATCTTAGAGTTTGAAGCGGTGTGTGTGTGTGTGTGTGTGTGTGTATGTGTGTGTGTTTTCAAAGACAATCTGTGGATTTTTTCAATTATTATTTTCTGTGCTTAGAAGAAGTTCTGGGCAGTTTTCTTGTATTACTTACTGTATTATGATGCTCAGGTTGTTTAACTTGTAATGTTCTTCTGGAAGACCTATAATTCTTAAGGCTTTTAGATGCATTCTGTCTTTTAGAACAATATATTTTGCTTGTATGTGGACCATGTTTTCTTTTTGTGATATTGCATCTTGCTCCTCTTCTTTCAGATTGTTCTTCACTTCTATGAGTTTGCTTTCCCAATCAGGTATCTCCCTCCACTCCTTCTCCTTTTTTTTTTTTTGACATAATTATGGATTCAGTTTTTTTTTCTATTCTGCCAATTACTTCTGCTTTATAGTTTACAAATTCTCCTTTCACAGTTCTTATTTCTCTCAAAAATCATTTAGGAATATCCTGATATGATTCAGTGCTCTCTTGGGAATACAATTTACTGTCTCATTAGAGGTTCATTTTTTGTTGTCTAACAATATTTATTCATATATATCTGAATTCTATTAGCTGATGCAGAGGCCATATTCCCTTCTCTTATTAATATTTTTCCTGTTGATTTAACTGTTTACACTCAAGGTCTTTAACTGAGTTCTTTTCTTTCTGAAACTTTGGTAATTTCAGTCATTTCCCCTTATATTCCCCTACTGCTCACTTTCTGACTCCTTCACATTTGAGTGTGGTTTCCCTGCGAGCTGGATTTCAACATCATCTCAACTTCATCCCTTGCTGGGCAATTCATGTTTTGTTGGGGGCGGGGGTTGAAGGGTTATGTAGTTTGGGTGTGGCTTAGCTAGCTTGCTGTGAAGATTTGCCATATAAGGTAATAAATGTAATCCGAGCTTGTGATTGGATGAGGGATGGTGAT
>CM053588.1:84139558-84154701 GCA_028646515.1 Pseudochirops corinnae | reverse complement strand
TAGATAGAAATAAATTTCTAGAATTTGTAATCAATATCCCAATGTTTCAGTAAACAAAAGTAAATATACTGCTGAAGAAAGCATTGTTCCAATAAGCTAACATGGGATACTAACTTTCCCAATCAAAACAAGAAACAATTTGTTTGCTTTTTTTCTGGTTTAATAAGCAAACTTGGCTTGATCTTAAAAGTGGGAAGAGCTGCCTGAATGACAAACGGTATTAAATAGTTGTGCTGCATGAGGACTCAGAGCATTATACATCGTTAGATAATCACATTTAAGAACTCCTCCCAGGTACTAAGCAACTATTACTTTTGGAGACATTGTCTCCCCAAAGTCTGAGGGCCTCACTGGAAATGAAATAAGTCGGACTCTTACCCCACTTTCCTTTCCTTTCCAACTTTAAAGAGCTATTAAAATTTAGATGTCGGTGTTATGGAGATATTTGTTAAATGGAATGGTTCTCGGAAGTGGGGAGGGATATTGTGAGAAATTTTAGTGATGTAAAATCAGAACATATCAGTAACACATATGGGGTGTATGTATGTCTGTGTACACGTGCATGTGTATATGAAGACTTATTCACACGTGTATGTATACATGAACACACGCATGTCTCGTATACCCACAGATTTCTTTTTTTTTTTTAAAGAACTGAAACACATTAGAACACAAGGACCCCTAACCTAGCTCCCGGATCCAGCAGTCCCAAACGCTCGGCACTTGAGCATCCTATCTACAGCTGGATCAAACCCTTTTTCCGACTGCTTCAAAGGACAATCAATCGGAAAAACTCGCTTATTCAACGCACTACTTCGAGTCACGAAGAAAGAAGGTTTTTACCTTTCTGATTTCATCCAGCACCGTTTCAAAGGACTTTTTGTCCATCTTGACTGCCGTCTAGCCGTAGTTGGGTTTTCAACAAAAGCATTCGTCCTCGCGCTGCTCCGTTTTGTTTTACGAAGTAGCTATGGTTGAGGTATCAGTAAATGACCCCGAAGGTAAGATTGGTAAAAGAAACCCTTAAAAAAAGAGCTGGCTAAAGAAGAAACTTGGGAGAAAGAAAACAAAACGACAATTCCCTGCAAAGTTTCCCCCAGTTCCAGTGACATGCAGACACGTAGTGGACACAGCAGTAAAGGTCTTATTTATTCCCCCGTGTGTTGTTACAAGCAGAAAGCGGGACTCCTACGGAAAAGACGGGCGCTCGGGGCCCGGGGGGAGAAGGGAAGGAGAGCCGGGAGGGGGGAGGGGGGAGGGCAGAGCAGCAGCAGCGGCGGCAGCACCTGCGCCAGGGCTGCAGTCCGAGAGGAGGGAGGCAAGGCGCCCTGCACCTGTCCCCGCCTCCGCCGCCGCTGGTCCGTACGCCAGTCACCGCCAGCCCGGCCCCATGGCCGGCCGCGCACCCAAGCGCTCGCTGGCTAGCTCACGTCCCCTCCCGGCCGGCGCCCTCGGCTCCACACGCTTCGGGCCGCGACGGCGGCAGCGTACGGGCTCTTTGTTACCAGAACCCGCAGCTTCCGGGAGCGGGCAAGGCTGCCGAACGCCTGGAGAGCCGGATGGAGGGGGAAACCTTTTGGAGCAGGGGGGATCTCGAGCCTCAAGGAGCGAGGCTGCGCGAGGGCGCCAAGAGTTCGACTGCCGAAGCCCCACCTGCGGCCCCCACCACTGGGGGGTTGGGGGGAGGGACGCGTCGCGGCCGAGAAACTCAACTCTCCGCGCCTCCTACACGCGAGGAACAAAACACAGCCCTCCCACTACCCCTTCTTGAGGCCCTAAACTGGGGTGGGCCGTCTTCGGAGAATGCCAGAATTTATTAAGAATTGGGGAGTGATTTTACTTTTTCTTTGAGTCTGCCTACATGAATTCTAGGCGTTGCTACTTTTCAGTCCAGATTTGCTAGTGATCCGCCTAATTTTCCACTCCAAGCCGAGGAGTATAGGAAGTGAGGGCAGAAACCAAGGCACTCCCAGCTTAGGACCCGGGGAAGCCCCGACTCAGAACATCCCGGAGGGGCGGAGCCGAGTAGTCACCTGATCTCACCACCTGCCGGGTCGTGTGACTTGCTGGTCCGGAACGTAGTTTGAAGCAGTGGTTAAGGGGAGCTGCTGGTGCTACTGCCTTCTCTTCCTCCTTTGCGACCCATCCACTTTCTCAAAGATTTCCTCCACTTCATTCCCTTTTGCAAACCCTGTCACGGAGGTGCGAGGAGCCGTTCCTCCCACTGACCTGCTGAAGTGTCTTGGAGCCGCCTCTCACCAGTAGTCCTCCGCTGCGACCATCCTTCAGCCTAACTGCTTTCCTGTTCCTGCCCCCACCGAGCTGCGCTCATGCCCCGGCTCTGGGTCTGTGTGGGGACCGCTACCTTTTTCCTGGTCCTTTTGATTTTACATTCCCTCTTCTGCAGGTCGCCGGTGCATCTGGTGGGGAGGGAGGATTCACCTTTGAGGACGTATGTAAGTGGATGAGTGGCTGGCACCTAATGGGAACCTGCAAGGATTAGGCTCTCCCTACTACTACAGCACCCCCACCGCAAAAATAAGCCCCGTTATAAACCTGCAGTCAATAAAGATCCGTTGTGTCCCTGAGGGCCTGTAAAGTAAACATAGTTGTACTGCTCTCCAAGTTTTTGATTTTTGTTCTTTAACTTGGGGGTTTGTAATATTTGTGCCGTGGATTTCTCTGGAAACCCCACAATAAGGTTTTTAAATTCATAGGACAAAATATCCAGAATTACAAACACAGTTATCAAAATATAAGAGCATAATGCGTGATAAGTCCATTTTAGAGCGGTAATAAGGATAACTTATATTTCTAATTAGATGCAATAACTGATATGGATGAGAAAATCAGTGATTTCTAGGTAGTGCATTAGATAAGAGTGCCGGGTCTGGAGTCAGAAAGACATCTTCCAGAGTTCAAATTTGGCCTGAGACTCTAACCCTCGGCAAATCGCTTAACATTGTTTTCTTAGTTCCCACATCTATAAAATGAGTTAGAGAAGAAAATAGCAAAACACTTGGGTATCTTTGCTAAGAAAACCCCAAATGGGGTCTCAAAATATTGGACGTGACTAAAATAACAGAACAACAAACATCTGCTGAAATGACTTCTAATACTGCTGTTTATGGCCTACATTAATAATCGAAGGAAATGGCAAATTTCAGTTAGAGGCTAGTGAAAGTAAAGATAGAATTTTTCCCCCCACTCTGAATTTACAGAGCCTCTAAAACCTATTCAAGGTTCCCTGGGAATGTAGGGCTGTTTCAATATTAGGAAAACTACCAGCATAATTGACCATATAAGCAACAAAACTAACAAATCATATCATTATCTTAGTAGATGCAGAAAAAGCTTTTGAAAAATACAATACCCATTTCTATTAATAACAATAGAGAGCATAGGTATCAATGTAGTCTTCCTTAAAATGATAAGTAAGCTGGGAAACAATTTTTACAGCCATTGTTTCTGATAAAGGCCTTATTTCTAAAATATAGAAAGGACTTAGTCAATCTTTTAGAATATAAGTCTTTCCTCAGTTGATAAATGATAAAAGAATATGAACAGGCAATTTTCAGATGAAGAAATTAAAGCTATCTATAGTCATGTAAAAAATGCCCTAAATCACTATTGATTAGAGAAATGCAAATCCCAACAACTCTGAGGTACCCCAAATTGGCTAACATGACAAAACAGGAAAATGATAAATGTTGGAGAAGATGTGAGAAAATCAGGACACCAATTCATTGGTGGAGTTGTGAACTGATCCAGCCATTCTGGAGAGCAATTTGGAACTATGCCCAAAGCACTTTAAAAAGGCGACCCTTAGACCCAGCAATACCATTCTAGGGCAGTATCCCAAAGAGATCGTACAAATGGGAAAAGGACCTGCAGATATAAAAATAGTTATAGCAGCTGCCTCTGTGGTGACTAGGAATTGAAAATTGAGGGGATGCTCATCAATTGGGGAGTGACTGAACAAGTTGTGTTATAAGAATGTAATGAAATACTTTTGTGCTGTAAGAAATGATGAGCAGATGGACTTCAGAAAAACCTGGAAAGACTTAACATGAACTGATGCTAAGGAGAGTGAGCAGAATGAGGAGAACATTGTAGACAGTAACAACAACATTGTTAATAGGCTGATGTTGATAGGCTTAGCTCCTCTCAGCCATGCAAAGACCTAAGGCAATTCCAAGACTCAAGATGGCAAGTAGTAGCCACATCCAGAGAAAACCTCTGGAGTCTGAATTCAGATCAAAGCATACTGTTTACTCCCTTTTTAAAAATTTTGTTTTCTTTTTTCTCGTGGTTCTTCCCTTTGGTTCTGATTCTTCTTCACCACATAACTAATGTGAAAATATGTTTTATATAAATGTATGTGTAGGGCCTATATCAGATTGCATGCTATCTTGGGGTGGGTAAAAGGAGGGAAGGGAGAGAAAATTTAATGAATAAATTAATTTGCAAAAAAACAAATTAAAGTTCTTTGGTCTGTAGCCACCAGGTTAAGGACAACTGCTTTAACCTAATGAAATGATTGATTCCTTATAATTGACTGACTACCATTCTATGTGAATGCCTATGGAGAAAAATGAAGCTCAGTAAACCTTGGAGAGTCTGAAGTTATTCTTAAAATGTCTTCTTTTACTTTAGAATGGAATTAATTCTGTTTCTGTTATTTTCGTTTAAGGGCTTAGAAACCTTTACTTTTTTTGTTTCCTGGAAGACAGAGAAACCTCTTTACCATTTGGATGTAGGCTGGCCTAAACATCCAGAGTACTTCACTGGCACAACATTTTGTGTCGCAGTAGACTCCCTTAAAGGATTGGTTTATGTAGCACAGGTAAGTAAAAATGAGGATTTTTCCCTCCATAGGAAATAATATGATTCTTTTCTTTTTTATTGTCAGTTTTTTTCTTTATTATTATTTGTGTTTTCAGCAGTGTGGGGAACATATGATGAGGAAACGTTCTTTATCTTTGAAAACTGATCACATTGTTATAATCTTTGAGATTTGGGATTCTTTTTTTTTTATCAGTCCATAAATATTTAAGTGCCCACTATATATCAGGCACTATTAAGAGCTGGGAATACAACAAGAAGCTGAAGATAGCCCTTCCCCTTAAGAAACTCACAATCAAATCGGGGAGCTAATAAGCAAACAAACATGTGCAAGTAAATTACATGCAGGATAATTAGAAAATAGCTAATGGGGAAGATACTAGATTTCCTATAGTAGATAGGATTTTAGTTGGGCCTTGAGGGAAGCCAGGAAGTGGAGATGAAGGAGAGCATCTGGAGCCTGGGAAGCAGCAAGAGAAAATGTTCAGATCTGAGAGCATGTCCTGTTGTTATTCGAACAGTGCTGTACATGTAGTAGGTGCTTAATAAATGTTGATTGATTGGAACAGTGAGAAGACCAGTATCTCTGAATCAAACAGGATGTGGCAGGGCCTAAGATATGATGAGTTTGGAAAGGGTTTCCTGGAGGAACTGAAATGTTAAGTGCTATTCTCTTGGTTACACAGCCAGTATGTGTCAGTGGCAGAACTGGAACTCAAGTCTTTTTGCCTCTAAGACTACCTGTCCCTCTGTCGACAATGCCATGTCTTCTCCCTACAATTCTTCACCATTGACACTTAAGATATATTTGTAATGTTTCTTAACGATCTTATTTGTGTTTAAATGTTATATTGACTTAATTACATAGCATTAAACCAGTCTGAAAGTACCAAAGGTTTTATTTTGGGTGTGAATAACAGTTAACAACTATGTTAGATTTGGGGGTGGTGTTTTCTTTTAGCTTTCTGTAGGTTTTATTTTACTCTGCCACAATAAGGATTGTATTTACTTATATGTGGTCTTGTCTAAGCAGCTATTTTTGTATACCTTTAGAGAGGGGATAACATACCAAAGGTATTAGTGTTCACAGAGGATGGATATTTCCTGCGAGCCTGGAATGACACTGTTGACACACCTCATGGTATCTTTGCAGCCAGTACCCAATATGAACAGTCAGTCTGGATCACGGATGTAGGAAGTGGTATGTGTAGTAACATCTAATACATTATGATGGAAGAACTTAATGTCTTCTCCCATAATTTTCTTTTTTGTGTTTCATTTTTTGAAAACTGATTTCCTCAAATTGTCAATTTCTCAATTCTAAGAAACTTAGAGATTTCTTTCTCCCTTAGAAATTCAGTTCAGGCTATAAGCAATGGCACCTTTTGTAGGCTCATGGATGATTCTTAAGACACTGAAGCCAGCCATTACCCCAATATCCCTGGTGGCCCAGTATTGAGAATCATTGAGTAAGGCTGGGTCAGTGATTAACATTGGCTTTGATGACTGAGTAGCCCAGTCTATCTGTCTTCATTTTGTTCACCACCATGAAGGATATCTGTTTAGGGTAGAAGAAGGTCTAGTTCTCCTCTTTGGAGGGTACTTGAACTTTGGGCTTATCCCCATCATTTGCCTCCGGGAAAACCTAGTGCATCATGTTTGATTATACTATAGCATCTCCAGATTGATTAATTTTAATTCTTAGTCTAATTCCCAAGCTTGCTCTTAATATTACAAAGAATTCTCTAAAACAAGCTAAAGAGGAGAAAGGTTTAGTTACATTTTGTATTCTCTGCTTGCTTGAGCTTTTTTCAGCCTATCAAATCATTCTTTTGTATTTAATGCTAAAATGTTATGGTTTCTAAAGAAAATTCTTGTACTAAATGCATGCATGAATTTTTAAATTGTAATTTGCTTTTCTATGTTGTAAAAAAAATAAGGATAGGTATAAGAATATCTTTCTATCTAGGTATATGTATTTATACATGCACTGTAGAAATCTGGACCCCTTTATTAAGATAAAACAAGAAACAGAAGTGAAATGTGACTTTCTTCCAAAATTGACACCAAATAAAAAATTTTTCCAGACAGCTTGTACTAAGATCACCACTAGCAAAATTAAATTTTTTGTTAACAGGTAGATAAATGTTTACTTACAAAAGGATCTATAGTTTAATAATTGGTGTATAAATTTCTATAACCCAGTGACATCATTAGTGATTCTATATGCTTGTTTCTACCAAGTATACCAACAGAATGGGAAAACCAGGGTTTATCAGCAATACATTTAGATTCACAGATGTGGAGGGGAAAAAGTTTGAACTTGTGAGCCACGATTTGGGGAATAGCAGTGACCTTGAATTTATTAAAAAAACTTTACAAGGTGATGCATATTTGTGAGTTGCATATTGTTTTCTGCTCCAGAAATTCATGGACTGGATTCCTCAACTTAGATTACAATGAAAATGACAATTTGTAGTCACTATTATATCAGATATACCACTTTTTTCCAAATCCATTCTTGTAGAAAGAATGAGTTATGATTTTAGTTTGTACATATTACATTCCATTTAGGTTATTTGACTTTCTTAAACATAAATGTAAAAAATGTAACCTGATTTATAATTTGTGTATACTTGAAAGTTTTAATAATGAATTTTTAAAGAGTTATGTATCAAATAAAATGTTAAATGCTTTAAGAAAACTGAGGAAAGTTCCCTTTTTAAAAATGAATTCTCCCCTAACTTATCTGATTTGTAAATCCAGATTTTATTTTATACCAGTGAGTTAAAACCTTGTATTATGCTACTTGTTCATGCATAATTTGAATCAAATTCTGCTGCCTACTTGACTGGAAGCTACTAACAGTAACAACAGCAGCAGTAATAATACCATTTTGGGATCCTGCCGTGGGCCAGGCACTGTGAGAAGCATTTTACAGGTATTAACTCGTTCAGTCTTCACAGAAATCTTTGGAGGCAAATGCTGTTATCCCCATTTTACAGTTAAGGAAACTGAGGCAGAAGTTAAGTGACTTGCCTAGGATCATACATGGCTTGTAGGTATCTGATGCAGGGTTTGGGCTCATATCTTCCTGACTCCCAGGTTTAGCACTCTCCATTTCACCACCTACCTGTCTCTTTAATGAGACACCTAGTTTCTGTGTCCATTAATGAAAATGTCACTAATTAAATGTTTGGGGATTTTTTGTTTGTTTGTTTTAGACCTAATGCTTTTAGAATTGATAAAATCCGGGGCAGCTAGGTGGCACAGTGAATAGAGCACCAGCCCTGGAGTCAGGAGGACCTGAGTTCAAATCCTACCTCAGACACTTGACACACTTACTAGCTGTGTGACTTTGGGCAAGTCACTTAACCCCAATTGTCAAAAGCAAAAAAAAAAAAAAAAAAAAGGATAAAATCTTGACAATAGATCCCATATACAGTAAATATTGTTGTGCCAAAAGATTTCAAAGCTTCAACTAATGGCTCTTTTTTTTGGCCATTTTTGCTATGACAGCATCCTAGGACAACTATAAAGCCGGTACTGGCTCTGAGTTAATTGTAGAAAGATTTGACGTGTCACTCTTTTTTAGGCTCGTATTGATAAAAGACTTGTACTTTCAACATAATTCATCCTTTGATTCTACTTTATTACATTCCACTAAATCTGACATATGCAAACAAGATAAATTTTCTTTCTTCTTCCATTTTATTTTTTTCCCTAACCACAGATGTGTTAAAGTTTTTCCTAATTGCCTCAACCTAAAAGAAAATCCATTCCAATAGTCAGAAAGTTGGCTACATATCAACATTATTTTATTTTTTAAAATGAAATTCCCTTTTTGCATTTCTTCATGATCAAATATGCTTCTTGCACTTTTCCAAACATCTTGTGGTTCAGCCTCTGGAATTATTCTCACTAATTAATCAAGACTCCAAACAGTATGATCTGGAGGTGGAAGGGATGGATTTTTAGAGGCCAGCTGGTCCAACCTCATATTACAGAGTAATGACTTGCCCAAAACCACGTATCCTTTTAGTATCTGAGGTAGGATTGGGCTGACTTGAGAACCATGCACTTCCCACTCTACCATACTGTGCTTAACTTTTAGTTATTTTTAAAAAGACAATTAGAAATTGATTCAGATTACTTTAAATTCATATTATACAGTGTTACTTTTGTGACACTTCAAATTATAAATTTAGTTTTTAAACTCTTCATTGATTTCCATTAGTTTTTCTCCATGACAATTGCCCTAATTCTACAAAAGAAGTGTGTTTCATGCTTTTATTTAGAATAAAATCATACATGGAAATAATTGTCTAGGTAAAAATTTAAGACACTGGTAATTTTGCTTTAAAAAGAGTTGAATTATGAATACCAAAAGAAAAATAGTTTATTTGTATTATAGAAATTATAGCCACTAAAGGCCTCCAAAAACTTGACTATTATAATAGAGAAATTGAAGTTACAAACTAATGGTCTTTTCAAAGTTACCCCTCAGTACTTAAATCCCTTAATTACAAATGTTTATGTGATGTCAGAATAAGTCCAAAAGGCCACATTTGCTTGATTCCAGTGATTTTGTAACATTACTAGCAGAAAATCCCTCTTCTAAAATAATCAACATTGATCAAGTCAATCTAGAAGATTCAGTATAAAAAGAAATGTCATTTTAAAAAATTAGAGGGTCCAAATCAACCTTAAACAATTGAGATTTTATGTAATAACGATTTAGATAATAGTGCATATCAGAATACAATACTACATTATCTACCCCTTCCCAGTCTTTTCTGACTTTTTTCCTCAGTTGGTAACCGTTTCATTTAATGCACCATTTGTTTAAGAGCTTTATTTGTGAAAAGTACTTATTTTAAATGCAGGATCCTATGGACATACAGTGAAAAAATACAACTCCTTTGGTGACCTCATTCAAGTTCTGGGTACCCCAGGCAAAAAAGGGACTGGTATAAACCCAATCCAGTTTGACAACCCAGCAGAGATATATGTGGATAACACTGGAGAAATTTACCTTGTGGATGGAGATGGAGGACTGAATAACAGACTTCTTAAATTGACCCAAGGTATGAAGCTAGTCATCTAGAAGAGTGGTCTTAGGGCTTATAACCATGGGGAACCATGATGTGATCCAAACGGTGACCAGTTAGTTTACGGGAAGATGGATCGCAGACCACACTTGCTGTGCTAGACAGTTGATTTGTCTAGTCCCACTATATTTGTCAATACCTGCTAGTCTTCAGTGATTATATGAGTTCCCAAACTGCCCTTCTACTCAGGGCATAAACTCCTCAGGAGATATAACCTACCTAGGACCACTTTACTACACAGGCAGAATTGACCCTTCTGAGCTTACCTGTGTTCTGTACGACCTCCTTTTCCCTCCATCTCCATGTGTCTGTGGAAAGTGTCCTCAGAGGGCTGGTGAATCCTGTCCTTGTACCACTTTTATAGTTAGTGGGACAGAGTGCCTTCCATGAAATGACTAGGAATGGATGGGCTGTGATCCACTCCACAGATCTTGTTGCATTATTTAACTAAAAAAAAAACTACACCTTTTTGGAATTTCTCTGTTTCTGTCCATTTACTCAAGTTCACAACTTAGTGGACCATCTTCTATTCCTTATTCTCCTTCATTCTCACAGGCAATCATCTCAAGATCTCAAATATATCCTCTCGTCTCCACTTATATAGTTGTCATCTTCATTCGGGCCCTCCTTTCCTCTTGCCTGTACTACCCACATACAGCTGCCACACTGATAACTTACTATGTCTCTCTCAATAAATTCCAATGACTCCCTCCTATCCACTTGAGAGGCAACTATTTCATCCTTACCTTAGCACAGTTAAGAATACACACACACACACACACATAGATAAGCAAATATTCATATATTGGGGAGCATGGTCATATTTGTACTGATAAAAATATATTTAAGATCAAAAGAGTTGGGGTGGCTAGGTGGTGCAGTGAATAGAGCACCGGCCTGGAGTCAGGAGGACCTGAGTTCAAATCTGGCCTCAGACACTTGACACACTTACTAACTGTGTGACTTTGGGCAAGTCACAACCCCAATTGCCCTCCAAAAAGCACACACAAAAAAAAGATCTAAAAGTTGGGAAACCGCTATTCTAGAAGGCTTTTATTGAACATTTTTTTTGCTGTACACATAGCATTTGGATATATTGTATGGAAAAATTACTGGCCCATGATTTGTTTGTGTTAATGAGTCATTCCTTAACCTCAGAAGAGCAGATGAATAAAGTAAAGTTTGTATAGGAGCCATAGTGAGTTCAGGAGCTGAAAAAGTGACTGGGTGACCATAAGGAAAAAAGAAAATGAAGGATAAAGAGGCTTACATTTGAGTCTAAGAATTAATCATTTATTTGATTCTAATAGGAATAAACAGTTATAATGCAGGTGACAAGGTACAGCTGATAGAGAACTGTTTAAGTGCTAAAGTATGGTACTGACATAAGTAATGCAGGATGTTGCAAAAGTCATAGTGCCTAAAGCTGTGCTAAGACTTTGGGATTATACTATATATGGGATTAAGGAAGGGAAAAATTAGATTAAATGTAGGCAGACTCGGTAAGGAAGACTTCATGAAGAAAATGGAACTGAGCCTTGATTTGGACAGGTGGTTGGTAGAAGGGAAGACATTCTGGGCTCCGGGAGAGGGGAGGACCCTGAAGAAAGGTGCTGAGGCAGGAAAGAGTATGCCATGTGATTTTTATCCTTAGTATCTTGTAGAACTGATGAGAAATTTGTGGAAAAAAATGTGACATGAGAGCATTGTTTTAGGAAGATAGAGCCAAGTATAGGGATAATGTGGAGTGGGGAGAGATTTCAGTCAGACCCCAGCAAGGAGGCTGTTGTATAATCAGACCATGAGATAATGAAAACATGAACTAAATTGATGGAATGGGAATAGAAAATGAATCTAAGAAATATTTCTTATGTAGAGAAAGGCAAAAATGAAACCCATCCCTGCCCTCAAAGAACTTGAGCTTTTTGGGGGATGGGAAGAGGGAGAGATGCAGAAAATATGTAGCATGTACAAGCTAATTAGGGGAGACACTGTTAGCTAATGGAATTAGGAACCATCTCATGTAAGAGATAGTACAGGAGCTCCTCTTTGAAGGAAATGAGAGATTCTAAGACATGGAGGTAGAAAAAGAATGCATGCCAGGAAAGATGGATAGTCCTCACAAAGGCAGGGGAATCATGTGTGGGAACTTTCAGGTTATGTGAAAGTGAAGAATGTTCATTCAGCCTGGAAAGGTAGGCTAGAGTCAGGTTGCAAAGAGGTTGAATTGCCAAACCCAGGAATTTATATTTTATTCTAGAGATGATAGCAAGCCATGGAGCTTTTTGAATGGGACAGTAACATGGTCAGCCTTGTGTTTAGGAGTTTCACTTTGCCAGCTGGATGGATGATTGATTTGAGAAGAGAGGGGCTAGAAGCAGAGACACCAGAAGGCTATTGCCATCCAAATGTGAAGTGATAAGGGCCTGAAATAGTGTGAGCAGAGAGAAGGAAAAGGATACGAGATGTTGTGAAACATGGAATTGATAAAACTTGATAGATGATTAGATGTTGAGATGAGGGAGAGTAAACATTTGAGGATCACTCAGGTTGCCAATCTGAGTGACTAGCAGATTGAGGGATTGTTTGGGAGGAAAGTTTTTGAGTCAATTCCCTACAGGATATGCAGTTAGAAATGTCTAATAGGAGTTGGTAATGTAGGATTGGAACATAGGGGGAGAGACTTAGAGATTTTTCAAAGAGATGATCATTTAATCCATAACAGAGCTTGAACACGAATCAGATATGAGAGTTGAAGGAGAGAAGAGTGTTACAGATGGCTTCAACACTAGCATGGCAGATTAGAAGAATGATGGTATTGGTGACTTTTCCTATAGGCATTAGGCTGGCATTTAAGGCCTTTGTTATGTGGCTCCCACTTATATTTATAGCTCTATTTCATGAACTGTGCATTTCAACCAAACTAGCCTTGTGATTATTCCTCAAACTTACCACTCCTATCATTATGCATTTATATAAGTTATACCCCTTTCTTGGAAAGAACTCCTTCTTCATCTCAGGTGTTCCCTGATCAGTGAAATTTTCAATTATTTCGCCTAATAGGTTACTTCAGTTTTCTAGGGAAAATGATGTGTTTACTTTTCTTTTGTGCCACCAATATACTGTCCTTGAGGGAGGGAGGCTTGTTTGTACCTTTTATTCTCTGTGCTTATGGTACTTAATGGAAGAGGAAGTATAAGAAGAAAGCTGGAAAATTAGGTGTACTTTCTGGGGGATGTGGAAGAGCAGATGATAGAAGAAAGGAAAAAGAGTATAATAGTTCCTCTAGATTTAGAGTTTTGACAGCTTTTTTGACTCTTTAACTTTTTGACTCAAATATGTAACCATGTACATTTTACTATGCAACCATATGCTTTTACATGAGATACTCTGTGTTGTCATTATCTGAAGGATACTTCTTTCATTGTTCATAAATTTGACTATACATGATCTAATGTGTTTTTTTGTATCTAGATTTTATGATGGAGTGGATTCGTGGAGAAAATGGAACAGGTCCAGGTCAATTCAACATTCCACATAGCATAACAGTTGATTCAACTGGTCGGGTAAAAACATTTTTCTCACAATATCTAAGTACATATTTACTTGAAATATTGAATATGTACATATCAATAATAAAACTAGCAAAATCATATGATTATCTGAATAGATGCAGAAAAAGCTTTTGATAAAATACAACATCCATTCCTGTTAAAAACACTAGAAAGTATAGGAATAAATGGAGTTTTCCTTAGAATAATAGGTAGCATCTATTTAAAGCCATCAGCAAGTATTATATATAATGGGGATAAACTAGAAGCATTTCCAGTAAGATCAGGGGTGAAACAAGGATGTCCACTACCACTCCTCTTATTCAGTCTGGTACTAGAAATGTTAGGAGTAGCAATTAGAGAAGAAAAAGAAATCAAATTAGACAAAGAAGAGACAAAGCTATCACTCTTTGCAGATGATATGATGATATACTTGGAGACTCCTAGAGAATCAAGTAAAAAACTTCTTGAGACAATAAATAAATTTAGCAAAGTTGCAGGTTATAAAATAAACCCACATAAATCCTCAGCATTCCTATATATTTCTAATGAAGTCCAACAGCAAGAGATAGTAAGAGAAACCCCATTTAAAGTCACTGTAGACATCTTAAAATGTCTTGGGAATCTACCTGCCAAAACAAACCCAGTACCTATGTGAACACAACTAAAAACACTTTTCACACAAATAAAATCAGATTAACTAATTGGAAAAACATCATTTGTTCATGGCTGGGTCGAGCTAATAGAATAAAAATAACAATTTTACCTAAATTAAATTACATATTTAGGGCCATACCAATCAATCTACCAAAAATTTTCTTTATATAACTAGAAAAATTAGTGATGAAATTCATTTGGAAGAACAAAAGGTCCAAGGCAATTAATGAAAAGAAGTGCTAGGGAAGGTGGCCTAGCCATACTACATTTTAATCTGTATTATAAAGCAGCAGTCATCAAAACTACTTGGTACTGGCTGAAGAATAGAGTAGTGGATCAATGGAATAGATTGGGTACAAAAGACTCAGTAGTCAACAATTATAGTAATATACTGTTTGATAAACCCAAAGACCCCAGCTTTGGGGATAAGAACTCACTATTGGACAAACACTGCTGGGAAAATTGGAATATAGTATGGCAGAAACTGGGCATAGACCATCATTTAACACCGTACACCAAAATAAAGTCTAAATGGGTGCATGATCTAAGTATAAAAGCTGATACTGTAAGTAATCTGGGGAAGCAAGGGATAGTTTACCTGTCAGATTTATGGAGTAGGGAAGACTTTATGACCAAAGAAGAGTTAGAGAGCACTATAAAATGCAAAATGAATAATCTTGATTACATTAAATTGAAAAGTTTCTATACAAACAAAGCCAATGTAACCAAG
The DNA here is from genome assembly GCA_028646515.1 of Pseudochirops corinnae. Classification (NCBI taxonomy): domain Eukaryota; kingdom Metazoa; phylum Chordata; class Mammalia; order Diprotodontia; family Pseudocheiridae; genus Pseudochirops; species Pseudochirops corinnae. The sequence continues at coordinate 84,139,807 of CM053588.1, read as the reverse complement.
ATTAAGAGGGAAGTGGGGAAATTGGGAAAGAATTTTTACAACCAGTGTCTCTGATAGAGGCCTCATTTCTTTTCTTTTTCTTTTCTTTTTTTAACTTTTATTTATTTTAGTTTACATCATTCATTTCCACGAGATTTTGAGTTACAAATTTTCTCCCCATCTTTCCCCTACCCATCACCCCAAAACAGCTATCCCATTGTGTAACCCCTCCCCCAATCTATTCTCTCCTATGTCCTCCCCCATCACCCC
>CM053588.1:84066770-84139058 GCA_028646515.1 Pseudochirops corinnae | reverse complement strand
ATTGACTCCTTAGAATTATGCCTAATTAGTGAAGTATTGTTATTATACCCATTTTATGGATGAGGAAACCGAGGCTTACAGAGTTCCAGTGACTTGCCTGGGGGTCACCCAACTACTAAGTGTTAAGAGGGAGAATTTGAACTCATAGATTCCAGACTCTAGAGGTCCAGCTGTGCTCCTTAGAATAACTTACAAGACATTTGGGCCTGAAAGATTTAAAATTTGTTTGAATAGAGTTTGACTTGCAAGTTTGGTTTTGGTTTTAAATTCCTTGACCTCTATAAAGAGCTAGCCTTCTTGTGATCCTTTGATCTGTCTTCTGTTTTCATGTTCATTTAAAATTCTTTATTACTTAAAATATATTTCTCATGCAAGTCTGTCACATTAAATTCACAGAGTTGGAGATTTTACAAGCCAACTTTTTTGTTTGAAACCAATTAAAATAAGTTTACAGTAAAAATATTATTGACTTCAATTCCGCCTAATGTGGAATCCATGATTATCTTGATGTTGATTAGACCTAAGGTTGCCTCTTTCTCTGTGTCCAATGAAAAAATAATTTGTAATTCAAATAAGTTGACCAAGTAAATGCTTAGCTAGAACTCACTGTCTTAAGAAGTTCTTTGGAAGTACTTCTTTATGAACAATTGATATGCTAATTACCAATCAGTTTTATTCATTGAAGCATGGATATTTGATGTTTGTTTGGAGTTTATGTATTGGAAAGTTCCAGTTTTATTTTTCAAGAAAGAATTGTATTTATTTTGAAGTGTTCTATAATCAAAATTATTTTTGAGTGCCTGATGTTTTTGGGAGGTTAGGAAATATTAATGGGTAAAGGGTCCCCCAGAGAGTTTAACCAGCAGAAGAGGAGTGACTTTACACAAATGCATAGTTTAAGTAGCACAGGAGTTAAAGCAGTGGCTCTCAGCCTTCCTAATGACGAGACCCTTTAATACAATTCCTCATATTGTGACCCCCAACCATAAAATTATTTTCGTTGCTACTTCATGACTGTAATTTTGCTACTCTTAATAATAGTAATGTAAATATCTGATATGCAGGATGTATTTTCATTGTTAGAAATTGAACATAACCCACAGGTTGAGAACCGCTGACTTAAAGTATGATCAGGCATCTGGTGGATAGATTTGATATCTTGGGACTAAGTGCTTGCCCATGGTCACACAAGTCCTCTCTTTTTTCATCTGTAAAATAGGAATAATAACTTCACAAGACAGATATGAGAAGCTCTTAGCAAATCTTAAAGCAATGTATGCATTTGTTTTACAAATAAATCATGTATGTTAAGGTTTAATTTTTATCTACCCTTATTCTTCCTCCCCTCTTCTCATTACTGAAGCTCCTAACTGTTGCTGAAGTGGGAGCTGTGAGGAAAAATCTTCAGGTTTTTAGAAATAATTTTAGAAATTATTTAGAATATCTTTAGAAATAATAGTGTTTAGAAATCTATGGGTTTTGAAAGTAGAAATAGTATTCAATAAGTCCAGTGCAAGAAACACTATATACCTGTCATCTTTAAAACTAGTGTAGGTGCTGAGACCTTAAAAAAATGATAGGCCCTGTCCTTAGGGTGCTTACTATCTTAAAGGAAATAGGACTTGTGATAGAGGCAGTGAAAAATTGGAGCTATAAGCTTGAACCAGGCTAGCAAATGAAAGCGAGTAACAGGCTATCAGGTAGTCAAATCATGGTTAGATTTTACAGCTGATCTCAGCTAAGGATTTCAAGGGAATCTAAAGAAAATGGTGGTTTTGTTTGGGGATATTTGATTTGAAAAGCACTTTGGAGGAATCAGGCTAGTGGAATGAGGGACTTAGAAGTAGTGTGGAGTCAGGGGAGCGACATTCAAAGCTCTTTTCTGAAGCTTTGTGAACTTGGAGAAGCTGGTTTACCAACCTGGAGTTTAGTTTCTTTTGTAAATGAGGAGTTTGGGGTAAAATGGACTCTGAGTTCCTTCCTAACTCTAGATCTGTAAATCTCTTAAGGTTCTGGGGACATGGGACAACAGTAGAAGGTATATAGTCAGGGAGATTTAAAAAAAAAAATAAGACAAACTTTCCGTGATGCTTGTTGCTGAGACCCAGAGGTTAAGTCTAGTACTCATTATTAGTCTTCAACTTCATCAACATCATCATGGCTTTCATAGACTGTTGTAAGGTGGCCTAACATTATTAAATAGTGAAACACGTCTAGGATTTTGAGATGAAGACCTGGGTTTGAATCTTGCTTTGGATACCTACTCAAAGTGAATATGGATGCTTCACTTAAACACACGAGCCTCAGTTTCTTCATCTGTTAAATGGGGTTGTAATACTTCATAGGGTTGTTAAGATAAAAAGGAGATAATGTATATAAAATACTTTGTAAGCCTGTAAAGAGTTTTCAAACCATTTAATACCATGAATGTCAGTTGCTATTTTGATATAATATTGGTACAGTGGGAAAATTGAGTTTCAAACAGATGTTTTACAAAAGAACTTCAGGAATATTGGGAATAGTTAGAAACTTTGTATAAGTAGATTTAGAGAGACTTTTATGGTATAGTCGTTTTTCAGTCATGTCCAGCTCTTCATGACCCAATTTGGGGTTTTCTTGGCAAAGATACTAGAATGGTTTGCCTTTTCCTTCTCCAGGTTACAGATGAGGAAACTGAAGCAAACAGGGTTAAGTGGTTTGTCCAGAGTCAGAGAATTAGTAAGTGTCTGAGACCAGATTTGAATTTAGGGAGAGGAGTCTTTCTTACTCTACGTCACATGCTCTATCTACTGCAGCACCTTGACACCCTGTAGCAGGACTATATCAGGAGTGAGGAACCTTTGGTGTAGAGGCCACATGTGACCCTCTAGGTCCTCAGCTGTGGCCTTTTGGCCAAATCCAAACATCACAGAACGAATCCCCTTAATAAAAGGATTTGTTTTGTAAAACTTGGACTCAGTCAAAAGGCCGCACTCAGGGACCTAGAAGGCCACATGTGAACACAGGGTTCCCTACCCCTCAGCTACATAACTGCAAAATGAGGTAGACACCCCTGCTATGGGCTCAGAAAGGGGTGAAATCAAGTGGCCTTAGGATCTAGAGCATATGCTAATTCCAATGCTCCTTTGAGATGTTTCTGTATTTCTTTCTAGATAAGGCAGGTTAGTGATTGTATATTATTTTTTTTAGCTTTACCATGAAATTAAATAACTGAAAAGTATCTCTTTGGAAAAATCATTTGAGGAAGAAATGAGAATTCTTGGCCCCAAACAGTACATGTAAACCTTGTTCTGCTTTCCTGTTTAACCTCACTGCTAATGTACAATGAACTCTTCTGTGGTGATGTTTTAGAGGACAGAAACACAGTTTAACATTACTATATGCTTTGTGTTTTATAGTTAAAATATTTTACCTATCAAATATATTAAGGAAATGTTAACTTAAGTGAAAATTACTGTCTGCATAACTGTACTCTTTGGCAGTAGGGTATTAGATTTTTACTTGTTTCCCAATATAGGTTATTCTTCCCCCATACAAAATCTGAACATAATACTTAGTGGATTTCCATCTAAATATGAGAAACTAGAAAAATTAGCTCTTGAAGGTATGGAATGGTGATAGTAGAAAGAAACTGGGCTAGAAGTTTGTAGACTTGGATTCTTGTCTTGGCTTGTACAGCCACTAAGTATGTCACTTCACTATTTTGGTACTTTTTTCATATAAAATGAAAGATTGAACAAAAGTAGACAATAAGGTACCTAGGTTTTGATGGGAAATATATGTCTTCTGAGAAGCTTTAAGTCTTTCAGTTTTGGTCATCAGGACGGTATTCCACTGCCTATAAAGGTGAGGACTTAGAATGCGTAGCAGTTTCTTCTTTTGGAAAGTCAGCAGAAGACAAGGTCTGAGCTGGGCAAACATCAGGAAATCTTATGGTAAGATCCTCACTTGTTAAATAATGAAGGAATTTCATGGTCAAAAGTAACTCTAGAATTTTCAAACTGGAAGGGCCCTGAGTGTCTGCTCCAACTCCGTCATTGTGCAGCTGAGGAAATTAAAGGGTAGAAGAGTTAAGGATTACACAGTTAACTGTGTAACTGGCGAAGCCGGGGCCAGAACCCAGCTAGAAGCTTGGTTTCACTTCCCTCTAAGACAGTGGTTCTCAACCTTCCTAATGCCACGACCCTCTAATACAGTTCCTCATGTTGTGGTGACCCCCAACCATAAAATTATTTTTGTTGCTGTTTCATAACTATAATTTTGCTACTGTTACGAATTGTAATGTAAATATCTGATATGCAGGATGCATTTTCGTTGTTACAAATTGAACATAACCCACAGGTTGAGAACCGCTGCTCTAAGAAAAGGTAATAATACCAGTATCTCAATTTCTCTGACACTTCAGTGTTAACACATCTGTCTCCTATAATAATTCAGTGGGCAACAGTTACGCATTCTGCCCACATATTGCTGCGTACTCTTCTGATAGTAATTCTCCCTTACCTTTGCTCAGAACTATTTCATAACCTTCAAGGGGTGGAGATAGGGGGTCAGGGGTAGGGGAGAGACTCTGAGATAACTTTAATGAAAGTAATAAAAAATGAAGTGAAACAAATCTTGTAGCTGGGTTCTAGCAGAATTATGTGCATTTCTCCCTCCATGTTACTCTTGTCTATTGTCTTCACCAGCCATTCTGTCCTCTATAGAGTTTGCTCTTTGAACTCCAGTAGTAGTTATTCTGTTCACATTCATTTGGTAGTGAAACCTATATAGTCTTGTGAAATTTTTTATCTTGAACTGTTTAAATCTTATGTTAATAAACCTGTCTTAAGGCAGCTATTCGAAGATAATGATTTGGCCTTTATTTCTTCACATTTCATAGGGAGGGCTGGTAAAACAGGCATAGCAGTCACTAAAGAAATGCTTATAAAATTGAAATGAGCTGCTTTAGGAGGTAGTGAGTTCCCTGTCCTTATTAGCGTGGAGTCTGGAAGACCATTTGTTTGGAATGTTCCAGGGAGTCCTGTTCAAAGTACAGATCAGACCAGATGATCTTTTTATCTGTGGTAGCTTGTTTAGACCAAAGGCATGAGAAATAAAATAGCTATTATCTCTTGGTTTTGTCTAAAATTTTAGGGAACCAATCAGTTACCTTTTTTTGTTTGTGACTCAAAATATTAGAATTGGAGCATAAATAAATTCCGAAATGTACTTATGTTAGAAACAAAGTAATCATAGTTCTTGTATGACTGATGATTTAAGTTCTTTTAAATTCTTTGGGCCAGGACCAGTATTTTTAGTTAATGATTCGCATCTGGGTTCAGCCAATACTTTTGCAATCGGTGACAGTCATATCACCTCTACCTCTTACTCTCACCTAGAAAATCTTAACTGGCTCCTACATGTTCCTGTTGCAGGTTTCTACAATCTTCTATAGCATCCAGTTTGTCATTTTTATTTCCTCCTCCTTTTTCTCTATAGCTCTATTTATAGGAAACCACCTTAATAAAATTATTATAATTTACTCCAGAAAATTTGCCCGAGACTCCTATTTCCTAGAAAAAGAATGGCTTTCTTAGTTTTACTACCTGATAACTTCAGGTTCTTTCAAGTCCTAGGCTGTTGAACACTGAGCAAAGACATTAAAGAAAACCTAGTCTAGCACCAGATAAAGAAACTATGGCGATATGATTGATTTTATCACAGGTCACAAATAAAAGTAGCAGGCTAGGATTCAAACCCAATCACCTAACTCTAATATCTACTGTACTGTGCTGTCTTAAAACATGAAAACCCAAGCCTATGTTAATTTTTAAAAATTTAATTAAAATTTTTTTTTCATAGTATGGTATGTAATTTTTAAAAAAAATACATGTTTATATGTGTTTTGTATAATGTTCCTGTCTATAACTTGTTGATAGATACCCAGTTCAGGACCTCAAAATCACATGATATTGCATATACTGTATTTAACATTGCTTGGATGTGGAATAATTCCAAGTTATATATTAAGGGTTTCTAAAAAATTGAAAACATGCTTTTGGGGGCAGGGAAGATGCTCTATGAAAATGATAAAGATTTTGTAGGGAATATGGCCTCCCCAAAAGACATTAACACAAATTCTTGAAATTGTAATGAATACTGTCTTTCACACCTGATTAATAACCGTAATTCATAGTTGAGTAGAAAATTGTGTTGAAGCTGACCAAGTAGTAGGTTGGCATGAGTGTGCAATGTAGAAAAATCCACAATGTTTTGAATACTACTGTTGTCTGACTGGATACTGAAGACATTATTGAGGAATGCAGGAGAATCATCTCTTTTTTTGCTTTTTTTTTTTTTTTTGGAGAGAAGAAGGTAGGGCAATTGGTGTTAAGTGACTCGCCCAAGGTCACAAAGATAGGGTGTGTGTGCGTGTGTGTGTCTGTGTGTGTCTGTCTGTCTGTGTGTCTGTCTTGTCTGAGGCTGGATTTGAACGCAAGTCCTTCTGAATCCAGGGCCAGTGCTCTATTCACTGTGCCACCTAGCTACCCCAAGGATCATCTTTTAATTATGTTATCCTCACAACTACTCTAGTCCGTCTCCCATTCTTTTTAATGCCTCCCTTGGGTGATTGAGAATATATGACCCGAGCTAACACCTCTCTTTGCCCAGCCTAGCACCTCCATTTATGTCTTTGGTTCTGCCACTTACTAGATCTTCCATGTATATTTCTAGGAAAAGTCTAATGATGCAATTGTATGTCATTAGAAATAAATGTTTACTAATAGTATTTACTCTCTTTGCCTAAGATAGGATAGACTGGTTTTCTAAAAGGTACAAAACACTCTTGCAAACAAAACATTTTGACATTTTAGTAATTGTTAATTCAAAATTCATTTTACCATAACCATTTAAAACATGATTTTCTGTTTTCCTAGGCTAGTCAATAGGAGCCTGTTTATAAACTCTGTGACATCCACCACCTATTTTAAAGTGGGAATTTGCATTCCAAGTTTCAGACAGATGTTTTACAAATCTTCCTTGTCAACTAGAGTCTATATGTATTCAAATTCTGAGAATACCCATAAACTCAAATTGTTCTGTTTTGATTTGTAAAGGTCACATGATCAGAATTTGAGAGAGAGGTTCTGTTGATGAAAGCTTTGAAACTTTAGCCTGGCATGCTGGGTTCTAGTGGGCCTTCACTGGCAAGCTTAGGGAATAGGTATAGAAATAGGGAAGGGGCTTTTGTGATGGAATAAGAAGTCTCCAGAAGGTGATTTCAGCTAGATATAATTACGTGTTTCCTATCACAGCTATTAAACAGAAAAAGAGCTGCAGCAGGTGGTGGATTCCATGCCACTAAAGGTTTTCAGACTGAGGCTAATTGAACCAAACCTCACAGGGTGGTTGTAGGTGGGGGATTCCTGTGCAGGTCCAAGTCAGGCTGCCAGGTGGTGCAGTACATAGGACTCTGGACCTAGTGTTGGGAAAATCCTCTGATACCCACTAGCTGTGTGGCTCTGGCAAGTAATTTCTTAACTGTTTGTCCCCGTTTTCTCAGCTGTAAAATGGGGATAACAACAGCACTTACTGCACAAGGTCATTGTGAGGATTATATGAGATAATATTTTATAAATGCTATTTGTTATTATTATTGTCACTGTGATATGACCTACCAACTCTAGAGTTTCTATGTGATCCTACTGCCCAGTTATACCAAGGATATGCAATAATAATTTACAGGACAATTTTCATGGATGCTATTATTGTTTGTGCTATTTTCAGTATTTAACAAAACTGTGTGTGTGATTTGTTTTTTCAGGCCGTTTTGACAGAATACAAATTAAAAGCAATTGAGTATGTGCATGGTTACTTCTCTAGTGAACAGGTACTGTTCAGTTTTTTTATTTGTTTTTAGCATTTAAACTGTTGTCATGGCAATATTATCATGTAAACAATCTTAATACTTCAGATCACTTGAGCCCCAGGTTCATTTACTGCTGTGTTTATTTAAGACTTTTAAAATTCTTTCCATCTTGTTGGGAGATGCTATAACAGAAGCAGCATAATTTATGGTATTGAAACTGACTTCTAGAATAGACACAATAAGAGAGATGACTTCTATCAATTCCCAGACTTAATCTAATATTTTTAAGCCTGATAACATAGTTTAATCACAATCATCAGGTTTATTACTTGAGGGAGGTACACAGATGGTAAAAATTATTTGGAAATAGCTAGGGGTTATATTGATCAGTTGGAAAGTATTTGTTAGAGTAATCATGTTTAGGCCAGTAATAGAAATACAAATCTGAAATAGCCTCTGATTTGCTTAGCAAAGGAAAATCTCTGGGAAAGAGTAGAGAAGTATAGATTGAGTAAAGAAAAAGTATTCCAGGAGTAGCTAATGTTGGAACTTAATTTGTTTATCTAGCATTTCTCAAGAATTTTTAATATTTTCTGCTCCTTCTGTTTGATCTTTAAGCCTATGAGAACTTCACTTTGGGGGTTTTATTTCTTTTATTGGCAGGAATGTATAGGAAGTTAGGGGAAAAGAACTGTTTTCAGCTTCAAGATTTATCGTCTTTAGTAATTCTGGGGCAACCTTAGATTGGTAATTCAATAATCTTGTAACCAAATCTTATTGCTTTAATAGGTTGTCCAATTTCTTCTTAGGAAAAAGTCCTTTACAGACCTCTTTCTTTTCTAATCAAACTTTATTTTTTTAATCCTTTCAGAAAAGCTTTCTACTTTTTATAGATGTAGAGTTTTAAGAAAAAGTTCTTCATTTTTCCCTAGAGTTGTATTCTGTTTAGTTGTCATCAAAGACAATTGAGTATTATCTGACTTTTTCCAAAGTGTGCTAACACTGACTGAGTAGTTTACAAGATAAAAGCTTTTATTAAGATGCTAGATTATGTAGTGTTCTGATTAGTCAGGTTCCAGATGATGTCTTTTACTGTACTGACAATGTGACCTTTTTAAAAGGTGTATGTATGCATTCTTACCATCCAAGTACCTAGAAGAATCCATATTTATGATCTCATTTATAAAGTGCCTTCTTTCAAGGAACAAAAAATGCTTTACTCCTTTGATTTGTTCAAGTTCTTTCCCCAAGTGGCTGTGGCTGATAAGAATGGGACACAACTGCACAAGAAAACGAGGTGCAGAGAAACCAGATTGTAAAGTCATACAAAAAGTTGTCAAATTAAGATTAGGACCCAGATTTGTGTACTCTTTCAGCATTCTTCCAGTTGAACTAGTTATCAAGGTGTTCAAAAGCTAAAGAGAGGTAAAAGGGGAAAGGGATTCTGGACCAGGTAATGTGATGAGGAAAGGGAAGGGAACAAGCATTTCTTGGGCACCTACTGTTCAAGGCACTGTGCTGAGTGCTTTACAGATATCATTCCACAGCCCTGGGAGGCAGGTGCTCTTCTTATCCTTATCTTACTGTTGTGGAAACTGAGGCAGTAAAGATTCAGTAGCTTGCTCAGGGTCACATAGGCCAGTGAGTGCCTGAGGCTGTATGCAACCTGAGGTCTTCCTGACACCAGGTCTGACTTCTATCTCCTCTGTAACTCCTACACTGCCTCAGTGACGGTAATGCTATTGCACTCCTTTCTTGTGATTGAACTTCATTTAAATTATACTGATTTGATGATGAACCCATTTTCAATATTGATATCACAGAGAACTTTTTCACCTTTTCTTGCTCCAAGTGGTATAATCCCACCCTGCCTTACCCTCCTCCAAAAAAAAAAAAAAACCCAAACCATCATCTGTGGTGCTTCTCTCCCTTTTTTTTTTGAAAAATACACCTGTTGCTTGTGCTTTTTAGGAAATAACCTTGGTATTAATGCCATACAGTCTGTTTCACTAGTTCAAATTGTGGCCTTTGAACCAGACCATTGATTCCAAAATGTTTTTTGTTCCAAAGTCTCTTTATCTTTAGTCTTTGATTAAAACTTTTTTTAACCAGTATTTATTTGATGTTTATATGAAGTTTCCCCATTCAGTCATTATCAGTTAAAGTGTCTTTGTATTGCATCTCAATAATAAATAATCATTTTTCTTTTGGAATTAGGAACTTTCTGATATATCCTGTATTTTATTTGTACCTTAATTGAACCTGATATGTTCAACCATGATCCTAATCTGACTAGTAGAAATGGTATAAACTCACACAGAAAATATTTTCCAAGATAGTTGATTTTGCTTTAGACCCTTAGGAGTAAAATTATCCTTTATTTCAGGTAGTTGAATTGCTGAGATACTTTTCTTGGGCTGAACCCCAGCTGAAGGCAGTGAAAGCATTACAACATGTAAGTGTGCATTTTACCTCTTTTATTTCTTAGAATATATGACTCACATTTCTTCTTTGTTATATGAGCTCATCTAGTTATTCCATTGTTTTTTTAAATTTGAGCCAGTTTGAAAATTTGTGTATCAGGCAAGATGGCTTTAAATTTGTTTGATTCCCATTTTGAAAAAGCTGACGATTATTCAGAACAGTACAAGTTACTTTTTATAAACTACATGAAGTCTTAGAATCATGTTACTAGACTTGAAAAGGATGTTAATGTCCATTTAGTCCAATACCCTCATTATATAGATGAGGAAACTGAAGCTCCAAAAAGTACAATAAATTCCCTGAGACTCCATAGCTAACAGTAGCACAGCCTGTACTTAATTTGTGCCCTCTAGACTTCCAAGTGCAACATCATGTTCTATCATGTCACACTCAAGAGTAGGAAAGGAACTGGACCATTTCACTTAGCTGCCTATGGGAGACAGTATTGACACCATACTGATTTGGATTCTGGCTCACAGCTTACTGTCTAGGATTGACAGATTACTAGCAAAGAATGGAGCACCCCAACAAAGACTGAGCAGAGTGTACGTGACAAGTGTGTTGCTAATTTAATCAAAAGAGCTGTAAACTGAAAAGAACAAAAGCATAAGAATACCTTTCTGTACCCCCACTGATGGATACTGAAGAGAGGACCACAAAGAAGTGAGAAAATAGCAGTTGAAATACTCAGAAGTGTCCGGAAGAAAAACCAGTTCAAACAAGGAGTTGTGGTAAAACCTACACAGCCCAAGATTAAGCAAGAGGACAACTAATGTCAGGGGACACATTTGGCCTCTGGTATCATTGCATTTTGGTGGCTTGAGGCCTTTGACTGGACTGTGATTCTAGATGGGGATACCTCATAAGAAGAAATGGCATGAGTAAAAGGAACTGGTAGGTAAAGTAGAATGGTATGGTAATAAGGGATATTCTTATGAGAATTCAGAAATGAAGGGGAGAGGGATAACTGATGGAAGGTATTAGAGTGCAAATTAGAACAGAGATTTATCAAAATGACATGGTCATTGGAGTATACTATAAACCAAGGCAAGTCACTGAACCACTTGGACAGAAGGATAATAGATGAGGAGTTTAGGAAATGGATCACAAGCCTGGCCCTGAGGCATGATATAGTAGTTTTAGACATCTTCCGGAATTCTCCATGAAAAGCAGAACTGCTAATAACTTCTTGATTTACCTTAGGGATAATTTCATGCTTCAAATGTTATAGAACCAACAAGGGGAAATTCTATTCTGGACCTGATTCTTACTTACTAGGGCAGAAATGACAGAAATTCCATCTACTATTTATGATATCAAAAGGTTCTGAGGAAAGAGGTGGCATTCTTTCACATTAAAATGTATCAAGATGATATAAAATGCATAAGAAAAGATTGAAGGTGCTCAAAGATGTTCTGAATATGAAGACACAAAGGACAGTTCTAATAAGAGTAAAAATTGAATTTATCTGAAGAGACCTGTGTGGATACACAGGAAAGTTACCAACCAACTTAGATTTTTACAAGAAATGTGTAGAAGATGGAAACAAGACCAAGTTAAAAAATAAATATATGTATGGTCTTAGAAAAAGAATTGGGAATTCTCAATCCCCAGATGAGCTGGGGCTGGCAAGGGAAACTAAGGACAACATAAAGGTGTGTGGGTGGGGTTGTTATTGGTAATACAAGGATCATCCAAGAAGGAATAGGACCTTTGCTTGGAGTGGGTGAGGTGAGGATAATAACAGAAATGGAAGAGCTGTTCAGTTCTGATTTTGTTTTAAGTTTTCTCTGCAAAGGAGAATGTCTTTTAAATGGAAATTATAGAACAAAAGTGACTAATAGTGATTTGATGCCTAAGATAAGTAAGAACATAGTAAAAGTGCACTTTGCTTCCCTTGATGAATCTAAGTCACTTGACACAGGTGAACTATGTGTTCAGATCCTGAAAGAACTGGCACAAGTGATTGCTGAGCCATTGTCAATGAGATTTGAAAGATCATAGAAAATGGAGAGGTACCACAAGACTGGGAACCTCAGGTTAAGAACTATTCCTCTAAATAAATCTTTGCAGAGTGACTCAAATAACTTTCTGTAGGACTCTTTGTTTGGTTTTACCCTGTCATTTATTCATCATGGAGCAGGCTTGTGGAGATACTCAATTCTTAAATTTATATTTATTTATGTATATAATATATTGTTATGTAATATAGTTATGAATTATAATACACAATTATAATAATATATTTAAATTTGATAAACTCCACTGGTTCTTGATGTCTTTTTTTTTCTTTTTGGAGGGTTACAGGCAAGGCAATTGAAGTTAAGTGATTTGCCCAAGGTCACACAGCCAATAAGTGTGTCAAGTGTCTGAGGCTGGATTTGAACTCAGGTTCTCCTGATTCTAGGACCAGTGCTCTATTTGCTGTACCGCCTAGCTACCCCAGGTTCTTGATTTCTTGTGTGAGTGTGTGTGTGTATGTGTGTGTGTGTGTGCGCGTGTGTAAAAAACACAATGTTTTTAGAACTCTAAGAAATCTTAGGGATTATTGAAGTCAATAATCTGACACTGAGTGTCAAAGAATAGATAGCTTTCCTAGATAACACAATTTGTTGAGTACAAAGCTCATATACTAAAACAGAAGCCATATTCTACTCTTTTCCCCCCCTCCCCTCAAACTCTTCCTCATCTTACATATAGAAACTGGAGTCCCTCAGTAGTAAAAGGACATGCCTACTATCATACAACTAGTTAGTTAAACTGATACTGGAAACCCAGGTGTCTTGACCCCTTAATCCAGTAACAATCCCTGAGTGAAATTTAGGTAAGTTAATCAGTTAAAATGGAGACAGGGAATCAACAGTGGAACCAGTACTAGAATCATGCAGGTAATTTAAGTTTCTGTTAGTCTGATTTAGCTCTTTAGCTTCTGACATAAAAAGACTTGTATCTTTAGATTTTTTTTTTAAATCTTTATTTTGACTTACTGGTGTTACATTAATATTTCCAACCAAGTCTTTTGGTTGGTTGGTTTTTTACCGTAATGGCATTTTGATGAAGTTGATAGTGACTTTAACCATAACAAAAGCAGCATCCTGAGGTGGTAAAGGAGGCATCACAGGATCGAAAATCTAGGGATGGAAAGAAGCTTAGAAGTCATCTCATCTAAGCCCTTGTTTTATAGATGCGGAAGCACTCAGAGGCAGACATGTCTTGCCAAGGGTGACAGTTAATACCTGTGACACTCTAAAGCAGTGCTTCTCAACCTCCCTAATGCTGCGACCCTTTAATACAGTTCCGCACGTTGTGATGACCCCCAACCATAAAATTATTTTCATTGCTACTTCATAACTCTACTTTTGCTGCTGTTACGAATCGTAATGTTACTATCTGATATGCGGGATGTATTTTCATTGTTACAAATTGAACAGAACCCACAGGTTGAGAACCACTGCTCTAAAGGGATCAGAGGCAGGGGAATAAATGCTCTGACTTGTCTGTTACCTATTTTCTTATTTCTGTTACTAGAAAATGGTGGCTGTCCCTGCAGTGAAAGTGGTCAACATCCTCAACTGCTTCACTTTCAGCAAAGATAAGCTGGTTGCTCTTGAACTGTTGGCTTCGTGAGTAGTTCTTTGTGTCCACTTTTGTTTCAGATGAAAAGATTTCAATTAGCCCATTAAGGAAGTTAGTAAATATTTCTCTTAATATCTGTGAATTTTAAACAGTGCTAAGTTATGTTTGGGAAGAAAGAATCATAATTTTATTTCACTTCCTTCTAGGAAAAGCGATTGTACTTACTACAGAACCCTTTCCATATTAAATCCCCAGATTGAGACCACAAAGCAGGAGTGTGAAATTGGCATTGTTCCTGTCTGCATTCCATCAGTTAGTCTTTCCTTTTGATTTGTCAAATGCTGAATGCTGCTGCTTCCTAGAACACTGTTCTAAAAGAATATGACTGCTTTATTCTGTTCGTAAGATAATAAATTCAGTTCCCTCATTTTAGAGAAGGGGGAGGAAACCAAAGACCAGAAACGTTAAATGACTTGCTCAATCTCTCAGGTAGTACGTTGCAGTGCCACAATTCCAGCTTTGGTCACCTGACCCTCCATCCCTATTTGTCTGGACCTTTTCATTTTGCTCTCTTAAAGATAAGGTTTTCTGTTAAAGAACAAAGAACCCAAAACTTCAGTTTTTTGGATTTATGATTTCTTTGAGGTCCTAGACACTTGCTAAGTTTAAGTCTGGTCCTTTGTATTTACTGGGGAAATAATAAAGAACTTTAAGAGTTCTTTTAACCTGAAATGTAGGAAAAGCACTTTGTAAATCATCAAGTGCTGTAGAAGAGATGGGAGTTGATAAAAATGAAGCATCATCTGTTACTACTTCTTAAAAATAAATTTTTATTGTTATCTTTTGTTTTGACATTGTCTGAATTTCCCCCTGTGCCCTTCCCCCTCCTCTCATCCAGAAAACCATTCCATATAACAAAAAAAAATTTTTTTAAAAGAAGGGGGAAAAAATCAGTAAAACTAAGCAATACATTAAAAAAAACCCCCAAACCTGACAATATATGCAGTGTTCCACATTTTTGTACCTGTCACCTCTGCAGAGAAGTGGAAAGAGAGTACTTACTCTACGTTTTTCATTAAATTGATCTCAATTATGCAAACTTACATTTTGTAGTCATCGAAAAATAAAGTTCTTTGAGTTGAATTGGTATATGTGTGTGTGTGTATACATATATATTTATATATATGCATATTCAACCATTTTACCCAAATGGCATATGAAAAAGTTTTACCTCTCTGAAGAAAGATTGTTCATTCCCATAGTATGACATATTTAGAGCTTCAAATAACATAAATGAATTAATTTTATTTTCTTGGTAGGAATATTATTGATGCACAGAATTATCGCCTTATTGAAGATCTTTTTAGGATCAATATGTCTGAAAAGAAGCGGTGTAGGAGAATTCTTGAGCAGGTAATTTTACAGAGGTTTTTATTTAAACAAGTACATATCTTTTTGGATTTAATGTAGCGTTCCAAGTAGCAATATAATGAGAGTCCTAAAAGGGATCAGTTACTAGTCTCCTAGTCCCTTGATCTTCTTACAGGTAGTCCCCTGATCTTCTTACAGGTGACGACTGAGATTCACAAAGAAGAAGGAACCTCCCTAATGTCTCAATGTTGTCACTTGGTCATTTCTTAATGATTATGAAAAGAAAAATTTAATAATCAAGTAAATGTTTCTACAACGGAATCTTAAATGTCATCATGCAGCTTATCTTTGATACTCTGTTCTCTTAATTATGAGACATCAGTGTCTCATCTCCTTCCATTCTTTTAGGAGCTTGGATTATTATGCCATCTATTAATGAGTTTATCTAAGTATTGGTTTATCACATATTCAGGTACTAATTGTTTCATAAGAAGGTGGAAGTTTTTGAAAAGAGTCTCATTTTTATTTTTATTTTTTGGCTTTATTGCAGGCTTTAAAGGGAGGTTGTAAAGCTCCTCATGCCATGATATCTTCTTGTGGAATGATTCCTGGCAATCCATATCCTAAAGGGAAACCCAGTCAGATAAATGGAACTTTCCCAGTAAGCAAACTGTGATTATATGATTCTCTTGCAGATGAAGAACAAGTTTAAAATAACTATAATTTTTAAAGAAAATATATGGTGGAAAAATGTGTACATGAAGGAGATTCTGTTGTGTCATCAGGATTGCAAGTTCATTATTAATGTGCATCCTAGTATTTCAAAATTTGTGATAATTCAGACCTGGAATTAACTGGTTTCTCTCTGCTTACCTACCACTCTCTTCTCCCAACCCTCTTATTTTTCATAGATCTTAGAAACTAATTGTTGTTTTTCACTCATTTCAATAATATCCAACTTTTGGGGGTTTTCTTGGCAGATTAGAGTGGATTATCATTTCCTTCTCCAGCTCATTTTACAAAAGATGAGGAAGCTGAGGCAGAGAAGGTTAAGTGACTTGTCCAATGCCACATAGCTAATAAGAGTCTGAGGCCAGATAACTAATAATATTTTAAAAAATATATATTTCAGGGGCCATTTTTGGATACATAAAGTAATTTAAAGTTGCAGAGAGCACTGATAATGGGGGCAATTAAGGAAAAATTCTTGGAGTAAGTGAGATCTGAGTGAAGCCATGAAGGACTGGTTACAATTCAGAACAGTGTTGATACTCACATTGGTTGCAAGATATTGAATTGTTCTGCTATAACAGCTGTTGAAAACCATTTCGTGGAGGAGCAGTATGTAAGTCTGTTGGTTGGAAGAAGATCTACAACTAAATCTGAGCTCCTCGTGTATTTAAGGAAAAAGAATATTCTTTTTTGTCAATTGAAGCTATATTCAGAAACCATAGTGTCTTAGAGTTGATAAAATGGATATGTGACCCTTACTCTATAGGAAAAAAGTGGACTTCTAAGAGCTTTAGAGTAACTTGCTAATGATCTCAGAGTTAGTGTTAGGGCTGAGACTCAGATCTAGTGCCGTGACTCTAAATCTAGTGTTCTTTGTAGATCAGACAAAAAAACTTCTTTGTATATAATCACACCAGACTTATGCTTTCTAGGTCAGTCTCAGAGATAAGACTTGAACTTAGATCTTCTGACTCCCAACCCAATATTGCTTTTCTTTTACTATAATGCCATTACTATACTACTATACTACTTTTATTATACTTTTATACTATCTTCTATGTGTAGAATATTATAATCCTGAATAACTAATTTTCTTTTTATAGGGATTCCCTATCAAAAAGGATGGTGAAGATTGTACAAATGAAGGCAAAGGAATAGCTGCACGAATACTTGGCCCATGTAAACCAGTATGTATGGAATAGAAAATATAATTATATTCTTAGCAATCTTGAGGTACAAGAACACTATTGTCAAAAAGTCATTAACTCTGAAATGTTTGTCATTAGCGCTGGATACTAATTTCATTTTTTGCATCTGGCTATTAGATTGTCATTTTTTAGTATTTCTTTTTTAGAAACAATTGATAGACTTTGTTTTTTGTCATCTTCCTTTCCAAATATGTTCCTCCTCTTTCTGTGCCCAGAAAGTATTCCTTTCTAGCAGTTAATGAAAGGGGGAGGGAGGGTTGGAAGTAGGCCATCCCATTCATCTACACTAACCAACACATCAACTGAGTCAAGCAGTGTGTGCTGTGTTCAATACCAAAGGTCTTCTCTGCAAAGAAAGGAGGAAGATGTATCTTCTCTTTGGGAGGGGGAAATAAGGTTTGACCAGTATAATTACACTTTTTTTCCTTTTTCTTTCTGTTTACTTGTTGCAATCATTATATATATTGCCTTCCTGGTTCTGTCATAGAACTTTTTCAAAGAACTATGAAAAACATCATAGAACTACACATCTTCAGTGATTTAATGATTGGGAGGTTGACACATGGTATTTCACATTTTAAGAATCACTAAGTTAAGTGACTTGTTTGAGGACATATGAAATTAGTGACTGAAATTTAGGATTTAAACTGAAATCTACCCCATTGGTACTGCATAGACATCCTTTTGACTGCGTAAATGGATAGGGAAAAGTGTCTTTTGGGATCTGGTATGCATACTAGGAGACTTTCAATTTATTTGAACAGATTTTTTTGCTGTAGTGCATATTTGATTTTCTATTACTGTTGTTACTGAAATTATTTTATCCTTATCTAGGCTCCTGCAACATACAATCCACATAAACCCGTTCCATATCCTATACCCCCCTGTCGACCTCATGCAACTATTGCACCAAGTAAGATGTTATTTGATTCTCATTTGCTTTGTGTGCATATACTATTTAATTTGTTAAATGTTTCATTTATTGAGTTTACTGAAAGTATGCAGTCCTGAAAATTAGGAAAAATTGAAGGTGTATATACTCTTGAAAATTTCCAGAAGTGTCATAATGAGTTTTTTCTCACATCAGCTACTATATTTTACCATACCAACTGGAAGCAATTGTTGTCTATTTTAGAAGATTCATACTTTTTCCATTACATAAAATGAGTCCTATCACCTCTGACCATTTGGTCACCATAACAATGAATGATATTGGAAGTAAGTCAGGTAACATTGTGTGTGAAATTAAATAACACCAAGTTATACACTTTGAAACAATATCTATTTCCTTCTGTATTTATGTTTTAGGTGCTTATAATAATGCGGGTTTGGTACCACTGGCTAATGTCATAGCTCCAGGAGTCCCACCTCCACCTCCATATACTCCTAACCCAGTAGTGGCAGCAGGTAACAGAGACTCATTATATAGATTATTATTTTTTTTTTTTTTTGCTTTTTGGAGGGAGGAGGGCAGGGCAGTTGGGGTTAAGTAAGTTGCCCAAGGTCACACAGCTAGAAAGTGTTAAGTGTCTGAGGTCAGATTTGAACTCAGGTCCTCCTGACTGCAGGGCTGGTGCTCTATTCAATGCACCACCTAGCCACCTCTCATTATATAGATCTTAACTTTAGATCATTTCTTTTATCCACAGAATTATTTTTGATAATACACAGTTGTGTATTGTAGCCTTATGATTTGAAGTGATTTAAAATAAGCTACCTGAAATTCCTAAAACAGATTATTCCCCCATAGTAATTCTTTTGTGAAGTCGGGACTTTAGTGAGACTATAATAGTACTAAGATGGAAACAGAGAAGGCCAGAAGATAATGTGAAGAATAAAAAAGTGACATAGAAAGGTGGTTACTAAGTATCGGCATGTCTTTATCCAAAATAAATGGTACCAGACTAATATCATTTCCACATTGGACAGGGTTATCAGTCTAGTGCAGTGGTTCTCAACCTGTGGGTTATGTTCAATTTGTAACAATGAAAACATCCTGCATATCAGATATTTACATTACGATTCATAACAGTAGCAAAAGTAGAGTTATGAAGTAGCAACAAAAATAATTTTATGGTTGAGGATCACCACAACATGAGGAACTGTATTAAAGGGTCACGGCATTAGGAAGGTTGAGAAACACTGGTCTAGTGGATAAGGAATTCTGGAGAGAGTGTGCTGAGGATTTCACCAGAGCATCTAAAGCTTCTAATGCTGTCCTTATGGATGAGGTGCAGTGACAGAGGATAGTGCAGAGGTGTTTGTTATACTCATTACCTGGGACCTGACCAGCAGAACTTTAAATGTCATGGAGAAATGTTGAACAACATAAATTAAAGTATAGTACAATATAGATAAGGTGAGTTGGTGGCATATTGACATAGAAAAGCACAGTTTTTCATAATGCCACAGTAAGAATAAGGAGACTGTAGTGGAGCAGTCACTAGAAAGATTCAGTTGGGGTAGGCAGCTGGATGATTGCTAAGAAATGCTCAGTTTTAAAACCGTGCAGAGTCACAGGGGCCAGAGCAGAGGGTCCCTTCCCTCAATCCTGGGTCACTGAGACCAACAGAGTGGTTGATCCAGATCAAACTAATCTCATCAAGGAAGCTTGAACCCTGAATAGCCATCTACTGGGTATGAGTGAGGTCTGAAAAGACCCCAGAGACCATCATTCCAAGCCTGTCATTTTATAGATAAGGCACTGAAGAATACAGTTACTTGCTCAGGGTAACACAGCTAGTAAGTGTCTGAAGTGAATGTGTATGAATGTATGAATGGAAAAAGCACATATTCATTAAATTCTTATTATATATCAAGCACTATTAAGTGTTGGGGATGCAAATTCCTGCTCCCGAGGAACTTAGGGGGGAGATAACACATAGGGAAGGCGTCAGCTGCAAATCAGAAGGAAAGGTCCTATGATCCTTAGGGTGCAACAGCAAAGGAAATGGTGATGCCTTTTCTTTTAATGTCTTTCCACTCATAAAATTGAAGTTTCTGATGTTAAACCATTTGACAGTGCCAAGGACTTTGTTTGCAAAAACTTTCTTTTCTGGGTCTTCAGTTTGAACCCAGTTCTTCCTGACTCCTACATGAGACTGCCTTCAGAGTCACTTCTCCCATGTTTTTGTTTTGTTTCAGTTTGTTTTGACAGTTGGGGATAATGTGGACACGTGTACATTGATGATACTTAAGATAGGAATCTTGGGTTTTTGTAAGTTAAGTTCCACTGGCTCAGCATCAAGAAAAGGAAATGGATTAGGGAAAGAGGGGCCTCTCTGAGCTCCTTAGAAATTAGGATTGTAGATTTAGAGCTACAAGGGAAATTAGCTTGTCCCAGCAAACTTTCTTAAGTCCTTTCCATCTGGATTTTTAGGGCCCTGTACAGTTTTGGCAGTGAAGAATTAAAGATGTGGTGTTGAACAGTGGATCCCAAATGATAATTCTGTTTCAACCATTTTATTATTAATACCTGAAGCATATTCTTCTGTGGACTAAGAAGGGGCCTGGTCCTTTGTGGATTGAGAAGAACTCTGGATATGTTATAGTGAGTTCAACAGCAATGTGAACACCGCAGACTAGATGGGACTTGTCTTCCCTTCTTACTCTGAGAATCAAGCTGAAGTTGCTTTACTATGAAATAGTGGAATGACTTCCATAAGCAACAATCTATAGACCTTATACACTCATGTGATTCCTATCTTTAATCAGTCGGAAAAAACAGTTCTGTAGGACCTTAAAATCATCTTATATTTTCTTCTCTGCAGAAAATGAAGAACTTTCTAATCCATCAAAACCCCAAAATCCAAGTAAGTGTCAGATTTACTGAGAGAATAACTACTGTTTCTTTCTATTGTATCCTGCTAATTTTTATTTACTGAGTCTAATGAGAAGCAGTATGATATAGTGGCCATACCTTGGCCTTGAAACAGGAAGACCTGAGTTCAAGGTCCTACTTTTGTGACTGGACAATCACTTAATCTCTTAGTGCCCCCAAACAACTCTAAGACAGATGAATTATTGATCTTGTTAGTGAAGGTAGTTTCTACTATCATAGTTTCCTACTTGAATGGAATCACAGCTCCAGGACTCACTCCCCAAGGATGCCCCCCCCCCCAACAAAATTAATGAACTTACAAAGTATTGTTCTCACAAGGACTCTGAAATAAGTAGTGCAGGAATCATCCATATTTTTTTTTAATAGTCATTGATCTGAGGTGCTCAAGGAGATGAAGTGATTTGAACAGGGACCCATGCCTAGCAGATCTGAAAACTATGAATTGAGCCCAAGGGTTCCTACTACAGGAGTGTATTTCCAACTATGGTTTGCCACCTCTCTATGATCATAGTGTATTAAAAAGACTGTATGTGTGTTTGTGTGTGTGTGTGATTTTTGTGTTCATGTACAAAAAAAAAAATCTCACCAGTTACAGACTTTGTAAGTTGTCATTTATTTCTTTAAAAAAAAATACATCTTAAATTTCACTGTGAACCTAATGCTTGTCCTTTATTTCTTTACAGCATTTTCCTCCCACTCAAGTCAGCTTTTTTCTCCTCATTGTTCTAATCCTTCAACACCTGTTGCTACTCCAGTTCCTACCCCATCTCCAGTGAAGGCAGTAAATCATCCATCAGCACCAGCAACTCCAGTCATTTCTGGGATGAATTCGTCCACTCCTGTCCTTCCTGTGTTCCCAGGGCTGGCCTCTTCATCGAACCATACACCTCAGTCATCAATCCCAACATCAACTGTCATCAAAACTCTTTCATTGCCAACAGTTCCTGTTGCATCTGTACATAATACAACTTCAGCCCCTATCCCCACAGGTTTTTCTGGCCTGACTCCTATGTCAGGTCTTACAGCTGCTCCTCCTCCTGCCCCACAGGGTTCTGCTACAAACTGTGCTCCTCCTGTTCCCAATGAAGCATTTGTTTCTGCTCCTCCCCCTGCTTCTTTTAACAGCCTCCCTTTTCCTGCTACTTCTACAGCCGTTTCTACTAATAATCTTAATCCTGCTCCATTATCATCAGTTTTTGCAGGGCTTCCTTTGTCCTTAACACCTACTCCCCAGGTGGTATCTAGCCCAGCTCCCTCTGTAATTGCTGGTGGTCCTACCACCGGTCTTCCTGGGCTGAATAATCCTATTCTGTCTGTCTTAAAAGGATTTCTGACATCAAATGATACAACTTCAATCACCTCTTCTGCTTTGGCTTCTTTGTCTTCTCTCACTAATCAGAACTCTGATTCTCCCTCTTCTTCCATTAATAAGTGCTATACGCCGTCGGCTACACCTACACCCCAAAAGTCTGCCACACCAGGCGTGGCCATGTTTCCGGGTCTTTCATCACCTTCCGTGGTCAATCCAAGCTCCACTCCCCCTTCTTTGCCAGCACAATCTCCTTTAGCCACCCCTGCATCATCGTCAATAGCACTACCAGTTAGCTGTGGTTCCTCGGCCTCTCTTTTGCATGGCTCCCATCCAGGTAATCCTGAACTGCAGATTCCAGCTAGCCCTGTTGTTACAAGTATTCCTGTCATGGTAAAAACTGAGCCCACAAGCCCCACGCCTTCAGCTTTCAAAGGCCCACCCCATCCTGCTACTCCGTCTCATAGCACTTTAGGCCTGTCGGCAGCATTAGGTCGTGCATTTACTTCAGCAGCAGCTTCAGTGCCAGTTAGTTTATCCACTTGCCTTAATCCAACATTATCAGGTCTCTCCTCCTTGAGTACTCCCCTGAATGGTTCTGCACCTCTCTCCTTGACCCCTCATGGTTCCTCCACACCAATTGCTCCTGTGTTTACTGCTCTTCCTCCTTTCACTTCTCTGACCAATAACTTTCCTCTAGCAGGTAACCCAGCACTTAATCCTTCTGTGTCTCTTCCGGGGTCATTAATAGCTACTCCTCCTACGACTGCTTCATCCACATCAGTCCCTCATCCCAGTTCTACCGCAGCTGTAATCTCAGGGCTTACAGCCTCAACCCCTGTCTCAGCAGCACCGTTTCCCCTCAGCTTGTCTACTGCTGTCCCATCCCTTTTTTCTGTTCCTCAAGGACCTCTACCATCTTCAAACCCATCCTACCACGGCTTCCCCGTCTCTAACACTCCAACAGTTACTCCTGCACTCCCTTCTTTCCCGGGGTTCCAGGCATCATCTACAGTAGCAGCAGTTGCACCATTGCCAGCAGCTGCTACAGCTCCATCACCAGCTCCAGTCTTGCCAGGATTTGCTTCCGCATTTAGTTCCAATTTCAACTCTGCACTTGTTGCACAAGCTGGGTATGTTCTTACTTCTGAAATGACATAAAAGTCTTCGTTTTTAACCTCGTATACTCTTTAAAAAACTAATTTTCAATAAACTGTTGGGTGGAAGTCAAAGTCAAATACTCAGGAGCATTTTTTTTTGTGACCTTATGATATACCTTGTATAATCAGAAATGATTTCTGAATAACCTTGAAGCAATGTCGGCATGCTAAACATAGGGAAAAATAAGTGCATGTAATTTCACATTTGTAAACTTGGTAATTATATCTTAATCCTTTGGTTTGTTGAATTCAAGGAAAATCAGAAAGTATGAAGTTTAATATTTGTATGAAATATATTTGACAAATGTGGGAAATTCAGCTTGTAAACGTTTACTCTTGTGCATTAATTGTTCCTAATTGACTGGTTACAGATTGTCGTCTGGACTTCAAGCAGCTGGAAATTCTGTTTTTCCTGGACTTTTGTCACTCCCAGGAATACCTGGGTTTTCCCAGAACCCCTCACAGTCTTCCTTGCAGGAACTGCAGCACAATGCAGCTACACAGTCAGCCCTCTTACAGCAGGTAAGACTGGTTAGTTATGCCTGTGAGTACATTACAATGGTGATAGGTTAGTTCCAAGTATGAAGTCCTAACATTTAGCAGTGAAAACTGTTTTTCTGTGTTTATTATCATTGCTCTTCTACCTAAGTTGTAATCAGTCTCATTCCTAAAACCTTCAAATCATATTGCCCTCCCTAAAATGGTGATACAGTGTTGGCTATATTAACTTGATTATTTTTCCCGTTTTGTGGTTTCTGTATTTTTTTAAAGAACATTTGGGCCAATAAACTAGCATTTTTGTTTTTTGTGGAACTGATACATTTTTAAAAAAATTTTAAGCAGTTAAACAAAATTGTCTTAACTAAATATTTTTCAGTTTTTTTCCCCTCCCTATACTATAGTTTTTGTATATTTGCTAAAGTCAAGTACAAACCTACTTCTGTTAAGAATTATAGCTGGAATGACTTCTTAAATTAATTCTTACTCTTTGTTTTAGGTACATTCAGCTTCAGCTTTAGAGAGCTATCCAACTCAGCCTGATGGATTTCCTAGTTATCCTTCAGCACCAGGAACCCCATTTTCATTACAGACTGGACTTTCGCAAAGTGGGTGGCAGTGAATATAGATTTTAAGTGTTTTTTTTCTTCCTTTGGAGCAAGACCAAAATTGTTTAAGGACTGTGGTGAACACCCTAGCGAAGAAAGAAGTTGGGGAAAAGTCAGAAAATGAGAATAAGGATTACTCTGGGGAAATTGTTGTGTCTCAGAGTTTAAATTGTAGCCGCAATTTTTCCTTATAGCAGTTTTAAGTGTGTTCACTTTCCCATGTAAATAGGACTGACAAACCATATGGGAAACAATAGTACAAAAATTTTCTGTATTTATCAGCTCCCATCCTATGAAATTTTGGTATGTGTGATCTGATTTGATAGAAGGAATGATAAAGAGGAGATTGGATTCTTTACAGCCGAATACAGCCTTAAATCTGCCTGTGATTTCTCTTGACATCAGTAATAGTTGTGCCTAGGGATTAAAGGTTGCATGTAGCCCATAGGGTTTTTCCCCTTAGTATGCATGAGTAGTTCCTGTTAGCATCAGTAGGAACTCAGTGTATACACAAAGGGGATGTGAGACTCCTTCCTGACACCTTTCCCTCCCCATTATTTCCCCTGCCCCCAGTAGTTTTTAAATACTAATATGAAATGTCTTACACATACTGCTGAACTCAACTGAAAAATATATTTTGGGCAAGGAGTAACTAGAAAAATGGTGCTTATTCTGGTCATTAGAATGACTATTTCAGGTATTTTGAGTAAAATTATACTTCCAGGCATGCTTTCTTACAGAAATACAACTGACTCTAATAATTTGCCTTCAGGATATGTTTCTTAACAATAGTGGTGACAGCATTCATACAAATAGAACAATTGACTGGCATCTAGGCAATCTCTTGTTCATTGTACTGGAAATCTTTGGTGAATGTTTACAGTCAGGGGATCTAGTATTTCTCTTTGAAAGATATTATGCTTAAATACTGAAAAAAAAATGGTATGGCAACATAGAGAAAAGATTTCCTTTGTTAGTGAAAAGCAGTGTGCACTCTATTTTAAGTACCTGTGGTAGTGTAACACATGATTGAAAGTCATTTGTTTAAGATGGCTATCTCTCTACCAGATTTTAGAGAAAAATAGAGAAAATGGTCTCCAATCCTGTGATTTACAAGTGTGAACTGTAGAAAATCTACTGTAGAACGTTTCAGCACGTAGAGGTTTTACTTTTTTAAAGATGGTCTCGGATGGAAGATGTTGCTAATGTATTTTCCTTTAACGGGGGAACAAACTTTTTAAGCCTATTAATAAAAATATTCCTGTATGATTAGTTTTTAACACAATTTTTAAAATAAAATTTACAGACATGGCACAAAGTTTTTAGTGATTACTTTTTTCTAGTTTAAAAAATACTTGAATACATGTTTGGATACTAATGAATTAGGTAAGTGAAACACTTTGTTTTATGCTGAATATTAGATGATCTATAAAAAATTATATAATGTTCTGAATAATATATTGCTGATCTGAATTGAATTAATACTTTTAAGTTCATACTATTGAGCATAAATTTAAGTAATCATTTAAGTATAAAAATGAAATTATTAAATTTTGAACAGTTTAAAAGAGGGGCGTGCTTATGTCTGAAATTATTCACCTTTTAGACACAAAAATATGAAACCATAGTTATATAACTACTTAACGAGACCTGGAGTAAGAGTCAAGAACTTATTCTGGATCCCGTCTTTTCTCGGTTACTTTAACTCCATAATTATTTCACTTAAAATGCATATTGTCAAGCACATAATATTATCAGTATAGATTTGTACAGCATTTTAGAGAATTATTTAATGTCATCTTTCCAACACTCCTGTGAGGTAGGCAGGGCAAGTGTTGTAGCCATTTGATAAATTTTGGAAATTGAGGCACACAGAAGTTTTGGTTTGGCTAAAAGGACATGACTAGTAAACCTATTTTGTCATATATTTGACCTAAGGCAAATATATCTTGGTATTTATTAGTTCTCCCTCTTTCACTGGTTTAAAGTGTTTAGGAGTCAGATTCCTGGGCCCGGAAGGTGTTCAAAATTTGTCCATTATGAGGGATTCTTTTCTTGAACTTTTATTCATTTCTCTGCTTGAAGTTTCTGTAGGTTCCTTGCTGAAAACTTGCTTCTTAACCATCTTGCTTTTCCCTTCAAAGCCCTCCCCCAACTCTTCTATTTATTCTCTTCTAAGAACATAAGAGTTGGATAAGGTTTATGTGCCCCAGGGTAAAAGGGACTATTTGGAACCTGACTGTAAGAGTTCTCCAAGATAACTTTAAAGGTTAACTCCAGTCATGACCCTGCTGCCTCCTGGGTCATCTTTGTGACTGCTCCTCAGTTTCCTTTGTAGAATCATTTTAGTCTTACCACCTATGTGTCACAACACTGTGTTGGGCCCTCTATATTCTCTCATTGTAATTTTTATCAGTTCCTGTGGGTTCAATTATTGCTATACAGATAATTCCAAATCTGTATATCCAGTCTTAGTCTGCTGCACTTCTCTTCTTCTTCACCAACTGACTGATGATTAGAAATTCCCTGGATATCCTATAGGCATTTTAAACTCAACTTGTCAAAAACAGTCCATTATATCTGTAGAGGTTACCACTTTCTAGTCACATACTTCACAACTTTATCCTTAACTCTTCCCTCTTCCTCATACTTTGTGCCATCACTTGCCAAGTTTTGTGAAATCTACTTCCATAACATATTGAGGCCGTCCTTGTTTCTCTACCCACAACCATCACCTCTCAAAGCCCTCATCACCTTTCACCTAAACTTTAGCAATAACCTAATTTCTCTCCTGGCCTCAAGTCTCCAGTCCATCTTCCAAGGCTGCTATCAAATTCATATTCCTAAATCCTAGATCTGAAATACTGATCAAGAAATTTGAGTAGCTTCCAGTAGTCTCTGAGATCAGATGTCTTGATTAGTCATTTAACATCATTTGCAAATTAGCTCCAACTATTTTTTTAGGCTCATCCATCTCCATAATCTTGAGCTGACTATCCCTCACCATCACCTAAAAAAAACTTTTAAAGATCACCTCCAATGTGAACTCCAACACAAAAGATAAAACACTAATGAGTTAACTTGAACTAAAACAGCAAAATTTAATCCAACATCTGCCCAGTGAAACCCCCATCACAAAAAGATCAACAGGCTTGTTTTATGGGAATCAATTTAACAGTTCCCTTGCTCCCCTCTTGTAGTCTAACTGGACCCTTCCCCACCTTCCTTCAATCTGTTATCATGTGGTAACAAGCAACAACACTCAACTCTGTCCACCCACATTCTGTGAGGGAGAGGGAGAGCAAAACTGAAGCATGCTTTTGTTGGAGGGCAGGAGTGGGTGGGGAGAAGAACAGTGCACCTTGTGTGCTTATTGTCTGCCGTACTCATGCAGAGAACTAAGGATCATAGGGAACTGGGAAAGGCACCAAAGTGTGTGAGGCTCTTTCAGGCCCGAAGGAAAGAGGATAGGCGTCCAGTTAAGATCAGTTCTACCTCCTCCCTCTTCCCCCCATGTCACTTGGGGCAGAGGTAGGCCATTGAAAAGTGAATTCTCAGGTATGAGAAGAGGTTGGGACAGCTTTAAGGTCTAACCCTCTTGAAGATTACCATCAGAGGAGGATTACCATCAGAAATTAAGATAGGGAAATATAAAAAGAAAAAGAAAAGCAATTGAAATTGCTGAAGATCTCGGGAGAAAGAAAATTCTTTTAACTTTGAACACAAGCAGATAAGGAAAGGAACATATTGAAAGGAAAATATTGAAAAGAATAGCATATTCCTTCCAGGACATCTAAATGACTCCAAACATCTCTGAATAAGTGTTGCAAGAAAGAAGAAAATGAACCTAAATCTGATGAAGTGGAGGATCCTGTGGATTGCCGAGAGAATCTGGAACCACAATAGGATGTTCCTGAATAATTCAAGATAGGAATAAGAATCATGTAAGCAAAACTTACGGACTGCACAGAAGAAATCGTTGCTAGAATTGGAAAACCTGACTTTCCATTGGTGATTCTCATTAAAGAAACAGCAGCTGATTAGGAAATGCAAATCTAAGTGTAAAGGACAGTTGAAGAAGAGAAGCAAAAGATAATCGTTAAAACACCCCAGTATGAGCAAAACATTGAGCTTCATGGTAAGATTATCTGGAATCATTCTGTTTAAGAAAAGTAAATAAAGTTGTAACCTGCAAGTATCTGCACAAAGTCCCATTTGCTTTGCAGTGTGTCTTACATAATATGTGCATTCAAGTGATGTGGAAAACCATCAGAAATTGGTCAAAATGGATATCAAAAAAGTTGGCTTCTTAGTTTAAAATAAATCACTGAACATATGCAATAAATTATGCAGAAGTCATTGATATGCATAAGGTGTTGCATAAATTGCACATCGAAATAAATGACAATAAGAAGGGAAACCCACCCTATACACAGTACACTCTCCCAAAGTTTACCATTCCATCCATTAGGAGGGTTGGTAACATAAAATTTACTACAGCCATGGCAATATTTGTTATGTTCTATGTGTAGGACCTTTCAAAGTTCATATCTCAGGGATGCCTCAAACTCCACGTAACCAAATAGAGCCTATTATCGTCTTCCCCCTACTTCAAACCCATTGCTCTTCTAAACTTTTTCTGTTGAAGGAACTTACATATTTGTGTTATGGTACCATCATCGTTCTATTCTCCCAGGTTCATAATCTTGCTGTTACATTCTACTCTTCATTCTCCCTCACCTCACAAATCCAACCATTTTCCAAATTTTGACATTTCTACCTGTACATCACTCACATCCAATCCTTTTTCTCTCACATAAAACCTCAATTTAGGTCTCAATTCATCACCTCTCCTTTAGATTATTGCAACAAGATTCCTAATTGGTCTTCACGCCTAAAGTTTGTCCCCACTTCATTCTTTCCACTGTCAGAGTAATTTTGCTTAAGCACAGATCTGACCATGTTACTTACCTACTCAGTCAACTCCAGTGTCTTTTATTGCCTCTAGAATCAAATATAAACCACTCTCATTAGCTTTGAAAGCCCTTTACAACTTTTCTCCAGCTTTTCTTTCTAGCTTCATTGTATATTATTCTCCTTCCCATAGTTGGAATCGGCCAAACTGGCCTGTCTTCACACAACAAATGCTTCATCTGGGGTCTCCATGGCTCTGCACTGGCTTCCTCCAGCCTAGGAGTGTATTGGTTCCTGACACCCCTCACAGAATCCCTCTTTATCAAAACACAGCTCAAGTCCTGCTTTCTAAGATAGGAAATGTTTCTGAATCCTTTCAACTTCTCATGTCATCCTGTTCAAACATCCTTTATTTAGCTTCTTTTTTTAATTTTCATTGTATTTATTCTATAGAAACTTTTTTTTAGATATCTCCTAGAGATATACATATAATGCACATTTGTCCATTTTCTCTTTTATATTGTATCTCCTTGCAAGTAGAAATTGTATAATTTATTGTATTTTAATCCCCACAGTCTAGTACAATGCCTGGCACCTAGTAGGCATTTAATAAATGTTTGTTGAATCGTTGATAATCCCCTATGTGCTATATAAAAAATTAGAAATGGCATTAAACAAAGCAGGGGAACAGGTGTAGAACAAGACCAATCAGATACAAAGGAAGTCTAGGTTGGAGGCCACATTATTTTGAGGGTCTTAAAAAGAATGTTTACAAAATATCTGAAAAAGGAGAATTAATCTCAGAGATTATTCCTGCCAAAAACAAGAGCAAAAAAACCCAAAAAAAACCTGATCAAGAAATAGCTATTGGGGCGGCTAGGTAGCACAATGAAAAGAGCACCGGCCCTAGAGTCAGGAGGTTCTGAGTTCAAATTCAACCTCAGACACTTAACACTTGCTAGCTATGTGACTTTGGGCAAGTCACTTAACCCCAATTGCCCTGCCTACTTCCCTCCAAAAAGCAAAAAGCAAAAGAAAAAAAGATCAATTATTACCGGTCCCTAGGGCCAGCTAGGCAGCACAGTGGAAAGAGCACTGGCTTGGAATCAAGAAGACTCATCTTCCTGAGTCTGTAGCCATGTAACCCTGTGCAAGTCATTTAACCCCATTTGCCTTAGTTTCCTCATCTGTAAAATGAGCTAGAGAAGGAAATTGCAAACCACTCCAATATCTTTGCCAAGAAAATCCCAAGTGGAGTCATGAAAAGTTTGGATAGGACTGAAATGTCTGAACAACAAACCAATCCACATGTCTCTTTCCCCCTCTACACAGTCTTTGAAAGCAATCTACACACATCAAAGAAATTCTCCTGGAAGATATGAGAAGGGAAACAGACAAGTTTTCATGAGGGACAGTCTTCATCAGACCACATTGTAACAGGCACAGAATTGACTGAAAGGCAAAAGATAAGCAGCCATAGATGAAATGAGACTGGCTTGCTTCATTGGCAGGAGTACCCCTATCCCTGATGTTATGATCAAAGTAGTTGAGAAAAACTTTTTGACAAAAGAATAATAGAATTCTATGAGAGGTGTTGGGTTTTTCTCCCTAGAATTTTTCAACTGTGCACTGGAAAATCATTTGTTGAGGAGGTTTAGAGAGAATTCTTGCTCAGGTATTTGTTAGGCTGGCCTCTGAGGTTCTTGACAGCTCAGATTCTATGATTCTGTGAAAGTTTCTTCTTTCCTTCCTTCCTTCCTTCCTTCTTTCCTTCCTTCCTTCCTTCCTTCCTTCCTTCCTTCCTTCCTTCCTTCCTTCCTTCCTTCCTTCCTTTCTCAAAGATGCAAACTTAGAGAGGTAAAATCCTTTTTCTTAAGGACAACAAATGTGTATTAGAATGTCAGAATAACCATGTTCTCTAGACCCTATTGCCAGTTATCTTTCCAACACACTGCAAGAACTGTGTGTATGTGTAAGAGAGAGAGAGAGACAGAGAGGAAAAGGAAGAGGAGGAGGAGGATAAAGAAACAAAATATATACTCAAATTTCCCTCTTGCTACAATATTTATCTCTTTGTCTCCATCACATTAGAAAGAACTTACTTCGTTACTATTTTGGAACACAGATAATGAGAATGGGGAACTACTCTCTGATATGGACAAGTCATAAATGACTAAATATTTTATAAAGGACTTGAACATTATTTCAAGTTGGCATTTACAAAGAGGAATGCTTTCAATTCTCTCTCTTTGTCTCTTAATTTCGTAGCATTCTTGATTTGCTACTAAAGACTTATTAAATGTTTACTCTTTGTTGAAATAAATCTTGTTTTTTAATGTGGGACGATAGGAACATTTTGAAGACAAAGAAAAACAGTCCATTAGTCATCTTCCAAGGGGACATATTTGCATTCATTTACCTTAGGGCACTGCTCTGCCGCCACTAGGGAACAATTATTATTATTATTTTCTACCAAGTATTAAAGTGATAGGCAGCAACTAATATGTCATTAATGACATGAAAATGATCCACAGTAATTTTTTTAAATGAGTAAAGTCACTGTCTCAGAATTATTTTGTAACCAAAACAGCATCACGGAGTGCTCTTTCCTTTTCCAAAGAAATGACAGGGTTGGAATGTAAGTTCCTTCCCCCTCTGAGATTCTGTGGTTCTCAAAAGATTGGAAATGTGTATTATGATGTATGTGTGTGTATGTGTGTGTGTGTGTGTGTTTTATGTCCCACATGTTATATGATTCAGGTGAAGAAAAAGGAGTCCTGGGTAGGTAAGTAAGCTGTCCTATATGTATCTCAGATTTGGAGTGACAGAAGGTTCTAAGTCATTTGTTTCACCTGACCTGGGAGAAAAAAGATGTATCCTTGGAACCAGGAAGTAAAATCTTTTCAAAGTATTTGTCCCTAAGTTAACTTGAAGGTCCAAGAGATCAAGTAATATAATGGGAACATTCTCTCCTTCCTTTTTCTTTCTTCCCTCCCCACATCCAGTTTTTTCTTCTTTCTACCACATTCTCCTTATATTTTTTTTTTCTTCTTCATTTGGTGGGAAGGGGGAGGATTATTTAACTTTTACTCCCCTAAAGTTC
Organism: Pseudochirops corinnae; assembly: GCA_028646515.1. Lineage (NCBI taxonomy): Eukaryota > Metazoa > Chordata > Mammalia > Diprotodontia > Pseudocheiridae > Pseudochirops > Pseudochirops corinnae. The sequence goes on along the minus strand of CM053588.1, from coordinate 84,106,402 downwards.
TCAGAATTGAAAGGTGTATTAACTGTTACCAACTGCCTTTTATCTTCATACATTTAAGTTTGTCATGGTATAAGTATGTATGTATGTAATTATGTATGTAAATATTGTTGTTTAGTTATTTCTAGTCATGTCTAACTCTTTATGACCCCATTTGGGCTTTTTTTGGACAAAGATACTGGAGTGGTTTGCCATTTCTTTCTGCAGCTCATTTTATAGATGAGGAAACTGAGGCAAACAGGGTTAAATGACTTGCTCAGGATCACATAGCTAGTAAGTATCTGAGGCTAGATTTGAACTCAGGTCTTCCTGATTCCAGGCCCAGTCCTATATCTACTACACCACCTAGCTGCCTGGTGTATCAATGTATGCATATATAAATGTGTATATATGCATATATACACAAACGTGTGTGTATCTCAGACATAACCCTTGAGGAACTTAAAATTTCATTTGGAAGTTATGAAAAGTGCATACGTTAAAATACATAGCAGTATAAGTATAAGATAGGGGAAAGTGACAAATGTTGGAGGGAATGTGGAAAAATTAAGACACTAATTCATTGTTGGTGGATTTATGAACTGACCCAGTCATTTTGGAGAACAATCTGGAATTATGCCCAAAAAGTTATTAAACTGCCTATACCCTTTGACCCAATACCACTACTTGGTCTATTTCCAAAGATGATTAGGAAAAAAGGGAAAGAACCTATATCTTCTAAAATGTTTATAACAGCTTTTTTTTGTTGTGGCAAAGAACTAGAAATTTCAGGGATGCCCATCAATCAGAGAATGAGGAAATTGTGGTGTATGCCTGTGATGAAATACCGTTGTGCTATAAGAAATGATGAGCTCAATGATCTTAGAAGAATATAGAAAGACCTGCACAAAATAACGAAGAACAAAATGAGCAAAACCAAGAAAACATTGTATACGGTAACAGCAGTATTGTTTTAAGAATGACTTTGAGTGAGAAAATCATTTTGACTATTATAAATACTCAAATTAAATATACAGTACATGAAGAAAGACTATCTGCATTCAGAGAAAGAACTGATAAATAGAAATTTGCATAGAATGATTTTACATATACATGTGTGTATATGTGTGGGTGTGTGTCTCTAATGGTAGCCATAGGGAGGGAGAAGAAAAGGAAAAAGTAAATTTATATGATAACCTTATTATATATTCAAATAGAATAACAAGTTGTATACAAATGATTTGCAGTTTTATGTACAATCTTATAGTATGTTATAAAATGCTTGTTTTATCCTATAAATTACAAATAAATAAATTTTTTCAAATACGTGATAAATGCCATGTAGGTTGAATAATAGTTCATTTCAATAATTAAATAGATGATTGAAATACCATGTCCAAAAAATATTTCTTATTGTTCACAGGCAGCAAGTAGTTCAAGCCTATTGTGGTTGCATTAAAAAATTTGTCATTCTTTTACCTAAGTCTCAAGTCACTCTTCCCCTAATTCCTCTTTAGGCTAAGAATCTTTGTGAATCAATTGGGGAAGTAGCCAAGTAATAATGTAGAATAATAAAAAAAAATAAATTAATTAAAATAATAATAAAGAATAATAAAGGGATTGGTAACCTATTCATATGCGTAACTCAGAGGAGATAACCAGTAATGGTTTTCAAATTCTCAACGGCCTGGAGCAAGCCAAGGGATAGAAGGAGGATGAAATTAGGTCAGATAAACATTTGATAGCACCCAATTCAACAAACCCTTCTTAAGCACCTAATAGGTATAGTCCAGTTACTTCAATTACATATCCTTGAATCAATGGGGAATGACTGAGTTTGGTTATGGACAGGAAATGTATAGTTGCATACCAGAAATACTACAGCATCCTTTGCTAAAAACAACTAATAACAATGGGGAGGAAATAATCTTTTTAAATCAAACTTTTTTTTATTTGCATGTCCTCTCTTTCACTTTAATTCAAATATCTAATATTCTACCCTATTTTATGCCTGACAGAAAAAAAGTGGCATGTGAGATGAAAGAGTTTGGAGTCTGAATCTGAGGTCAGAAAAGGTCTTTATTCTTTCTCATGAGAAAGGACTCTGCCCCTGTCACTCAAATGGTGTCTGCCAGGGAGAGAGCAACAGGTAGAAGCCAGCCCATGGTTATATAACCTTCTAATGCAGAAGCCCAGCCTCCCAGCTGGCCTTCACTCTCATTGGTAGGGGAGCTGGCCCACAACTTAAGTGCAGAATCTACCTCTGAGACAAAGGACCCAGAAACATGTGAGTGTCCAATGCAAGGGCAAGAAAGCAGTTTTTACCCTTATTTGCATATCTTGTGCTGAGGTGGCACTGGGGAGGATCTCTGTTGCTCGAAGTCCCAGATTCCTGTAAGGTCAGGTGACCTCTAAACTTAGTCCTAGTGGATACTGAAACCAATCTAGATTTGATTTTTCAGAATGGGGAAACTTCACTGCAAATTATCCCTCACAGTGGGGATACCTACTGCTGTACTTTCAGAGAACTTTTGGGAAAAGAGACTGAATGCCAGGGGGTCAGAAAGGTCACTCAGAAGATCATAAGATTTAGAATTACATGGGACCTTAGAGGTTATCTGTTCAAGCTCCATCATTTTATGAAGGAGGAAATTTGAGGCCAAGAATGGCCAAGGGAAAAGTACTCAAGGTTAACCAACTAGTGACTAGTAACACTGATATTTAAATTTAGAACAAATGAACTTTAAGGTTTCGATTTTGGGGGATTCAAAGAAACAGATACTTCATATTGACTCCTCTGTATATCCTGGTAGAATGTAAGCTTCTTGTGGGCTGGGACTTGTTCATTTTTGGGTGCTTAATAAATACTTGTTGAAAGGGAAGTAATTAGATTAGGGCAGAAAAGACCAAAAGGAAGGGCAGATTAACAAGTCAAAAAGAAATGGCTTTGGTTGGAATGACCTGACTAAGTAGAGGAGAGTTTGGGGGTGTGTCGCTTAGTCTAGTGCCTGGCCAGTAGCAAGCCATTAATTAATTATTGCTGACTTGTTGATTTAGAGATAAGGAGAATAGTATACTTGTTTCAAGCACATGAATATGGGAAGTAAATAGTCCCTAACTCCCCCCATTTTTTTTTCCAACCAGACCACTTCAAATAGCACTATTCACTGGCAGATTACATTCTTCAAGTCCTCTTTCTGTAGAAGCCGGGCTCAACCAACAAAGGGTATTTGGTTTTTGTTTATGGAAACAGATTCCCTTCACCTGGGTAACTAACCCCTTGGGGTGCTCCTGAATGGGAAGAACCATCTCTCATGTACTCATTCTTCTCTCTTTTCTGACCCTCTCCCAGTCACACTTCATCTGCTTTCTGATAACGGATCCCTCCAGAACTTCACAGTGATAAACACTTCTCTGAGGATGTGATGGATTCTGGGGTGTCCTCCCCTGAAAAGCAGGATAAACAGAATCTAGTTGGTAGGTTCTTTTCTTTTCTTCACTTTATAATGGGATAGGTATAGAAAATGTTGCTGATGGGTAATGTGATACAGTGGGAAGAATCCAGAACCTGGAGGCAAAGGATGTAGATTCAAATCTTAACTATGCTATTTAATATCTATGCTGCATTGGGTAAATCACTTGATTTCTCAGAATGTCCTCATCTGCCAATGGTAGGCTTGTACTCCCTAGTTTCTAAAACCCCTTCCAAGTATATGATCTCATTAGGGACTACTTTTCATGTAACATGATCTTGGTGTGTATTTTACTAAATAGAGAAACCTGAACTTTCATTTAGAATGAAGAAGACTGGTTGGATCATTCTTAATTTTCCTGATTAGGGGAGAAAAATTTGTGACTTGCTATGTTTTTTCACTTGTATAAAAATACTTAACTTTTACATTAATTACATGGAAGGGTTAAGTAGTAACTCCTTTCTGCAATCTTTGACAGACATCTGATTATCTCATGAATGAAAGGAAAAATGAATTATAGGTCAAGACTTGTAAAAGGAAAGAAAGATAGATAATACCCTCTCTCCCTCATGGGTGATGTGCACTAGATGTTGAGAAGGAACCCAGGTTAAAAACTGGAAAGACGAATACACTTCACATAAATGAATTCTAAGAGAAAAATCATATCCTCTGGGAAACTTATTTGGGTTAAGAAAACCGTTCACTTGAGGATAATTTATTCCACCTTTCTACATCACTGAAAAATTGTTCTGACAGATTTCTACTCACACTTTCTTCTGTCCTTCTTTGATCATTGTTATGTTTACTCTAAAGAAAGGAGCAAAGAGAATTAGTGAATATCACAGTCTGGATTGATCCATAGAACAGATTAGTCCACAACACACAGGAGCAAATATATCTAGCAGCATAGTGTTTGATAAACACAAAGGCCTCAGCTAACAGAATAAGGACTCACTGTTTAGCAAAAGCTATTGGGAAAATTAAACAACTATTTGGAAGAAATTAGATTTTGACCAACACCTCATACCTTATACCAAATAGATGTGTGACCTAAATATGAAAACATGAAGGAAATCATCTGTAATATTTATGAATAGAGGAAGAGTTAATGGTCAAATAAGTGAGAAAGAAATTCACAGAAGACTAAATGGATTATTTTGATTACATCAAATTTTAAAAGCATGTAAACAAATACAACAAAGCTTAGGTTAAAATCAACACAATTAACTCAGAAAAAAAAATCTTTGCATCAGATTTCTCTCATAAAGGTTTTTATTTCCTTATAAGGAACTGATTCAAAGTTATAAGAATAAGAACAATTTCCCAGTTGATAATGGTCTAAGAATATGAGTAAGTAGTTTTTCAAGAGAAGAAACCCAGGATTTCGATGGCCATATGAAAACTATTAAAACTCATTTCTTCTGAGTACCTTGGAAAGGTACCACATATGGTACAAAGCGACATGTATGACCAATAAAGGGAATATAGGTGCTGCGCTTGGAATTCTCCAGGAGGGATTCTGGGTACAAAGGCAGGGACAGGATGTTTGAATGATCAGTCTCTAGACTTTGTGGAGGAGGTCACAACAATGCAGGTTTTTGTTCTCTCGTATTTTCTTTGTTTTTAGACTGCAGTTGAGGATGTTAAAAATGTGTCTTGGTACCAAAACTTAGAGAAATCATGGTGAAAAGAAATAACAGCCCTACATTTAGGATCAGAAGCCCTGAGTTTGAATCACAGCCCTATTACTTAATATTTGCATGACCTTTGACAAGTTAGGACTGTTTTTTGTTGGTTTTGTTTTTTGTATAGTCAGTGCTTACCATAGTACCTTCATATAATAAATGCTTACTAAGTGTTTGTTGAATTAAATTAAGCTCTCTGGGCCTAAGTTTTCTCTTCTGCAAACAAACAGACAAGCAGAAGTTGGATCAAATGGTGTCTAAATCATGACATTATAACTATGGACCCTTCTTGGTGTTATTTACTATGGCCTTTTCTCTTTGGACAAGTGTGAAATGTTATCACCTTCTCGGTGCCTTCATCACTGTTTAAGACTGCAAAGGGAATAGGTGTCTATCTATCAATTTAGGGGAAATTTTACAAATGAATTTAGACTTGAAGGAAATTTTCCAAGCCTTAAAGTACTAAATAAGTTCTGTGAAAGAAAGAGCTATCTGACATCTCTCTTGGAATCCTTAGAACTTAGTCTACTTCCTTCTTCCTCATAGGCACTCTGTAAGTGTTTGTTGAATGTGTTAAACTAAAATATTTTCCCTCTTTAATGAACTCCTTCATCCCCAAGACAAAGCCTAAAATGGGGAAGAAGGGAGGGAGGAAACTTAAAGTTTAGTCACAAAAGACCTGTTAATACTCTGTTCCCATCTTATGTTGACTAAAGTCTGACTGGTAGAGACACTCAGGATTCTTTTGTGAGTGTTTACTCAGGGATCATGGAGGGGGCCCCAGATATGAAGGGGCTCACTTAGAGCTATAAATCCTGAGCGTGCTGCCTCTGTGTAGGGCAGTCTTTCATCCAACAGGTTCAGGATAGTTGTGGCTATTTGACCATCTTCAGGGAAGTGGAAATCTGTTTATTTTATGGTTATTGATTATTTTTTCTTTTTTAATCTAAATTCGAGGCTGCTACTTTCTTTAGAGGACTCTCAATGATGACCACCTCAACCAAGAAAGAATATTTCTTCCACCTCTCCCCCAAGCTAATCTCTATGTAATTTTGACAGTGCTGTCTCGGTTATTTTTTGTTTTAGCTATAAATCAGTTTGCAAAGTGAAAGATGTATATACTTTTCACTGACCCTTATTGTCTATAAGTTCCTCCAAGTAGTGCAAACTTAGCTGTTTTATTTTCAAAATAAGTTGCACACCATAAAGTCCTTCCTGAAATTTCTCAGATGTTATGTAATTTCACGAGGATAGTTTTATTGTCTTAAGTTTTGCCCTGTTCTATCCTACCTTCCCCTGCATGACACTACCTGTGTGACATTGGGCAAATTTATTTTCCTGAGCCTCACTTTCTCCATCTTTATAATAAAGGGCCTAAATGATTTCTAAGGCTCCTTCTTGCTCTCAATCTGCAACCCTACAATTCTACTCCTGGAAGGTTTAAATCTATTTAATAGAACAAAAACTTATGAAGCATTCACTGTCTACAAGGCACCACTCTGGACTTCTTGGTGAATAAAAAATGTGAATAAGACATAGTCTGTTTCAAGAGCTTTCATACATATTTTCTTATTATTAGGTACCTGAAGCTCCATATCCAATAAGACTAGAAAAGATGTTGGACTGGTCATTTAGCAAGAATGGCAGACGATCATGGGACAAAAGGTGTACATTGATACCCCTGAGGGACATTGAAAGAAGAAAAGGAAGGCTCCTGTGCACTAGGAGGAGTTTCTGTGCTGAATTTATTGAAAAATACAGACAGAAACTTCAAGTTACAGGAGGTGGAGAGGGCGAATCTGAATTGGTTCAGGGAGAACGCACATCAGTTCAATGGCATAATAATGAATTAGTGAGGTAATCTGGGAGCTATACTTAGAACCAGCAAAAAAGGATAAACTTTTAGGCTGTGAAAATAGTAATGGTAAAAATAATAGTGCTCTAAAACTTACAAAGCATTGTCCATACATCATCTCCTTAGAGCCTTACACCAGTCCTGGGAGATAGGTTCTTTTATTGTCACAGTTGTATAGATGAGGAAACTGAGACAGATTGTGGTTAAGTGACTTGCCCAGGTTCACATAGCTAACAAATGTCTGAGTTAGGATTTGAACTCAGTTCTTCCAGACTCCAACTATAGTACTCTATATACTTTGACACTTAGTTGCCACTAGATCTTACAACAACCTGTGAGGGAGGTACAGTTATTATCCCCATTTTACAGATGAAGAAACTGAAGGTATGTGACCTGTGCAGTGTCACCCAACTAGTATCTAAGTCAGGATTCAAATTTGGGTCTTTCTGACTCAGAGCCCAGCATTCTATCCATTATGCCAACCTGAAAACACATGCTTCTTTGCCAGGCATTAAGGACTTGCCAAATGCTTTAGAGTCACATGCTCCAAATAATATAAACTTAAAATATTTGAATGCAATCCATGGTATAGGATTCTCTTCTCCTTGGTGTAGATTAGTGCCCTGCACCAGCAAAACTGCGAGAGTGTGTCCTTATATAAGGATTTTCAAGGAGATGGGTGTGGTTAGCAATGGCAATAGCTGGAGAGAGGCTGGCCAAGAGGAACATCAAGAAGAGAAATATACATTTATCTATCTGTCAATCAACAAATATTTATTAAGAATTAAAGAAGAAGTGTATTCCAGGAATGGGGGACAGTCAGTGTCAAGGGATGGGTTTGAAGTGTCAAATGTGACAAAAGGCCAATTTCACTGGGTTACAGAGTACAGGAAGAGAAGAAATGAACAATTAAACTGGAAAAAATAGTTTGGGGCCAGGTTGTGAAGGGCTTTAAAAGCCAAGCAGAGGAGTTTCTATTTTATCCTCAAAGTAATAGGGAGCCACAGGGGTTTATTGAGTAGATGAGAGCCTGACTCAGATCTGTGCTTGAGGAAATCACAGGTTTCTGATAGGCAATGAGTGGGATGCTGATTATGACATCATAGCCAACCCAGAAATGTTTGATATCCTTCTTCTTTCTGTCATCTCAGGATACATTTATCAGATTTCTACCTTCCATTAGGCACTAGAAAAGGTTCTAGACAGAATCATTCATGTTTCCACAACCATTTATTAAGTGACAACTCTGTAAAAAGTACAGTTTTAGATCCTAGAGAAGAAAAGATAATTAAGACAATCGCTGTTCTTGTGGAATTAACAATCTAGCTGGGGAAATAGAACACATACACAAATAAGTAACAGTTACATAAGTCAATTAAACAAAGAAGGATCTTGTTTCTTCTGCTGCATGTGCAATACACTGTGATTAGGACTGACCAAACAATGACAAACAACATGGACCTTGTCCTCAAAGAGTTTACATTTTAGGAAGAGAATAAGACCTACACACAAATAATTTTAATGCAAATTAGAATATGTTAAGTGCTTAGATGAGGCCACATTCAGAGCTGAACAACAAAAATTGAATAATAACGTCAGAGAAGCCCTATGTACCATTTAAAGATAGAGGAAGGAAAGCCGAGAAAGTATGGAGAAAAAAGGGGACTCAGTGTCTTATCACCTCGGAGGGCCAGTAAAGGAGATTTGGGGGATTAGAGAGGAAGGAAAACTGTGAGAGTGTGTCCTTATATAAGGATTTTCAAGGAGATGTGTGTGGTTAGCAATGGCAATAGCTGTAGAGAGGCTGGCCAAGAGGAACATCAAGAAGAGAACTATACATTTGGCCATTAGAAAGTTACTGGGAACTTTTAGAGCCTTTAAAGTGGCAGGGCTGAAAACTAGGTTACAAAAGGATGAGGAAAGTAGTTGACAAAGAAATAGAGAGAATGAGTGACATACACATTCATATATGGTATGTACAGACATGCATACACACATACATATACATCCTAATTCATTGGGCTCCATTTTATTTTCCTCCTCTGCCATAGGCAAATGTTTTGAAAAAAAAATAGTAAATGATCAATCCCTCTCTTTCTTGATCTATATAGGATATAAAAAAATAAATATATAGGATATATAGACATGTGTGCATGTGTGCATATGTAATTTACACATAGACACATGTGTGAACTAGGTGCATACATATACACACATATGTTTATATGAATATATGTACACACACATACACACACAGACACACCCCTCTTAGCATGCTAGGCAAATTTCTAAGGCTATACATTGTAAAGGAAATGCTGACCTGCATTGGTAGGGGGAATTTCTCCATCTAGGATTTTCCCATACAGCAAGTCCAGTCCACATCCTGATCAAGGGCTGGGGAAAATATGACATGTTTGTTAAGTCTGGGAAGGAGTCACTGAAGAGGCCGAGATGAAAATGTCTAAGATCAAGAAGATAGTTGATGGAGCAAGATATGGGGGATCCAAGTCACAGGTGGAGGGGTTGGCTTTGGAGAGAATTGGGCGCCTCCTTCTTTCCCTGAGGGGAGAAGGAAAAGAAAATAAGCAGCAAGGCTGATAATTTTATTGGTATGAATGGGGAGAAATTGAGAGAATTGTAGCCTCTCTGCTCTTCAAGCCATTCTCCAAACAGCTACTGACCTGATATTCCTAAAGCACATGTCTTACATCCCCTCTCTGCTCCAGAAGTTCCAACAGCTCCCTGTTGTCTTTAGGATGAATGGACAACTCCAGTATTTTGCATTTAAGGCCCTTCACAGTCTGGCTCTGATGAACCTTTACAGGCTTATTTCACATTACTCTCCTTCACACCCTTTGTGGTCTGGACATACTCACCTTGTCATTGTTCTCCACACGTGACATTTCATCTCCCATCTCTGTGACTTTGCACCAGGCCTAGAAGTGCTTCCAGCTTCATTTGCCTGACATAGAATCCCCAACTCTTTTAAAGGTCCAACTCAAATGCTGTCTCTGTATGACTTCAGTCATATCATAGTCACCTTACTTGCTAGTGGCTTTCCCACCCCGATGACATAAAGATGTAAATGTTTTCTGATCATTTATGTCTATCTTGTATTTACTTGTATGTGTTTCCCAATAGAAGGTGAGTTTCATGATGACTTGTTTTGTCCATGTATCCCATGTACCATGCATAGTACGTGGCACATGGTAGATACTTAATGATGCTAATAGTTGAATGACCTCTATATTCTTATTGAAACAGAAAGCCTTATCAACTACTTTAAAGGTAGGTCAAGGTTTGGTGACTCCAGGAAAGAGGATCTGGCTGCATTTATGAGGAATAAGATAAGCACATAGAATTATAGATTTAGAGTCAAAAGGGACCTCCGAAGCCACTAAGTCCAACCCTTTCATTTACATGGGGAAACTAGGACACAGGGAGGTTAAGTGTCTCAGAACTAGTCAAGTCTTCCTCATTCCAACTGGAGTCCTCTCTCTGCTATTCCTCGTTGTATTAAGAATAAAATAAAATCATTGCCGAATAATAGTGAGAGCCCAACTGAAGGTATTTGTTTGTTTCTTATTTTTGATGTAGCTTATATTTGTAGTAGAGCTCTGGGCTTGGAGTCAGGAAGGCCTGAGTTCAGATCCCATCTCAGATAGCTTCATGACCCTACCCAAATCACTTAGCCTCTGTTTGCCTAGTTCATCATCTGTGAAATGGGCATAATACTAGCACCTACCTCCCAGAGTGGTTGTGAACATCAAATGAGATAATAAGTGCAAAGATTTTAGCATGGAAGTGCTGTATAAATATTAGTTGTTGTTATTATTATCAATAATAACAGCTAGGATTCATATAGTACTTTAAGGTTTGCAGAGTGCTTTAAATAGAATATCTCATTGATCCTCCCAATAACTCTGGGAGACAGGTGCTATTATTATCCCCGTTTCAGAAATGAGGACACAGAGATCAACCAAGTTTAAAAGGATTTGCCCAGTGCTACCTCATAATGCTGACTATGGCTTGATTTTGAGACTCTGCTTGGAAATACATAGCAGCTTGTTAGGAAGACTGAGAAGTAGGAAAAAAGCAAAGTTGATTCACATTTCCTTCCCTGAATAATTTTAATCTCCAGATTCAGTCTCTATTTCTTTGCTCATTGATTTTGTCACAAAGTAAGAAAGGCAAACCCAGAGAATACTTTTCCTTATTCAGGCAGCATAGTGTGGCCCCGGCCAGGGGCAGATCCCCCTGGTTCCTGCCCTGGCTGACTCCCTGAAGAGCAAAACCCAGCAGCCTCTCTCTTTAATCTGCTGCTAATGACAAGCGAGGGCACCACCAGTTCTCCTAGAAGCGGCAGCCTGGGTACTTCTAATGCTCAGGTGTAATTCTCGGAAGATGAACCGTACTCTCTCTGATTCACTTTGCAGCAAGTTTAGTGTCTAATGAAGCTGAGCTCGGTGCTTGGTGATTGATGACGCACAAGCTTGCTGGGACCCTGGGGATCCTCTGACAGGTCAAGGCTGCTTTTTGTTTTGTTTTGTTCTTCCTCAGACAAAAAAACAAAATGCATGTGTAGTACAGAGGGGAAGTGGTAGCTTTTTCAGAAAAGCCCACCAACTTGGAATCAGGAGGAAGATGATCTGACTGATGATGTCCTTCCTGAGCTACCAGAAATCCTGAGAAGCCTGTAGGACCAAAACTTGTGATACCTCTATAATCGTCATTTATCTCATACTGTGTGACCATCCATCCTCCAGTGGAACCTGTGGCTTCAGAGGCCATCACAGATGTAGATTTCATAGAACTTACAGCAGAAGAGACCTTTAGAGATCTTCTTGTCCAAAATCCCTCATTTTAGAGATCAGTAAATTGACACCCAGAGAGATAAAATGTTTTGCCCAAGAGAAGCAATGTAATGTTACAGAAAGGCCACTGAATTTGAAGACATAAGATCTGAGTTCAAATTCTGTCTTCTAAGCCTCAGTTTTTCCATCTGTAAAATGAGAGGGCTGGACTAGATGACCTCTGAGGTCCCTTCCAACGGTACTCTGTGAGATCATCAAGGCCACACAGGTGGCAAATGGTAGAGTTGAGACATAACATAGTAAATTCGATTTAGAACTAATTAGACAACTCACTTTCCTATTATTAATTGAACAAGTTTTTATTAAGACCCTACTAGGTGCTATGCTGGGTAGGTGTTCAAAGATAGAAATGAAACAATTCTGGTTTTCACCATTCCATGTAAGTAAGATAAGTACATTTATAAATATATGTAAAATAAATGCAAGGTAATGTGGGGTGGGTAGAGGGGCTAGCTATTTGTGTGGAAGAGAACATTTGCTCCATCTGTGCAGGAAGTTAAGGATTGTGAGAGGCTATAATGTTTTCATAGATTTTATGCTCATTTTCTATAAATTCAGTTATCCTCAAATTTTCACTGTTTTGCTTACTTAACTTTTTTTCTGACTAGTTCTCAACTTTTGTGTACATTTGTAAGTTTCTGCATTTTTGTTAACATGGATAGGCTTTATTTGCAAGACCTTGATTTCATTCTTTGTCTTTGTTCCTTCCTTTTAATAAGATCTCACAAACTTTTTCTTTGTAAATATAGCTTACCCATTCTTCATTTTCCAGGAACTTTGCCTTACTCCAAAATATTTTGCTGTGATACATTTACAGACCAAGTATTTGCTGGGTCTTCCCTTCTCTTTCCCCTTCTTCTCCTTTTTCTTTCCTTTTTCTTTCTTTTTTTTCTTTTCTAGTTTAGCAAAAGTAGAAGTACAGATATTTTCTCCCAACACCTTAGGGGCACATGCTCCCCTTTACCTCTTTGGTTTCTAGAAAGAGTAAGTTCAGAATTAGCTCAATTCCAGCACTGCTTCAACCAGTGTTCTCTGAGGAGTCTTCATCGTTGGCGTAAAAACAGATGTGGACTTTTACTCTAATTACTAATCCTTTTAAAGGCACTCCCAGTTCATGATCAGCAAATTGGAACCAATTACAAACTGTCTGTGCTTGCTGCAAAGCTTCTCCAGAGCACTTCTATTACACATCATCACAACTCTCCCAGAACCTGGGTCTTCAGCCCCTTCATGTGGGGAAATGCTATCAGAGGCAATCTGTGCAGCTGCCAATTCTTGTTACACTAATTTTATATTCATGCTTTCTACTTATTTGTGTAATTTAAAGGTAATATGTCAAGGCTTCCTTTGAACGTCTTTTAGTTTCTCCTTCTTTACCTCTTCCCCTATATTTCATATCCTTTATCTCTTCCATTCTTAGAGACTTGGGCTCTATCTGCAGCAGGTTTCTTTTTTCTGACTGGTCTTTTCTAGTATTAATATTTTAGAATGCCTTCTCTCCTTTCTCATCTTCCCTCTCTCCCTCCTTGACTCCTCTGGAGACTTCAAAGTTTTCTTACCTGTCTTCCCTTTTTGAGAGCTCTCTTTCCCCTGATATTTGCTTGCTGAACATACTGTATTTTCCTAACTCTTTTCCTGCATTTTCTTCCCTAACTACAACTTGAAATACAACTTATTTTTTTTTCAGTCTGGACTCACCTCTTTTCTCCCCTCCCTGGACTCCAACCTTTTCCTCTTGTGCCTTCTCCTTTTCTCCCCCAGAGAATTCCTTCCATTAATTTGGGCAGTTGTTACAATCTCTGGGTATTCTTCTTTCCTTTCATTTTGTGGGCTTTTTTCTTGAAATTGGCCCAGTTGTGCTATCATAAAAAATTATGACATGATTTTGGACAGTTTGAGAAGATCTGTCCTTTTTCATCACAAAGGTTATACACAGTTCCATTTTAACAAGAGGAACTGCTGTGTTTTTGTGATCTCTACATCTAAAACATTTTTTTTCCTTACTGAAAATTACACTAGTGATTTATTGAGTCACATCTATATCATATATTTGGTATCTGCTATACTAGCTTTATTTGTCCTTAAACAGAAACCACCTGATATATTGTTAACTGCATACTCTCTTTGCCACAGTTGTATTCCACTCTTGAATCCCAAGCCCGTGTGCTGTTTTTACTGAAATTGTTAATTCATCAGAGTATATAGGGTGTCCCAAAAAACTTAGTGCAATTGTATGTTATTACAATAAAGCTACTCTAAGAGTTTTGGGACACTCTATTTTAACTGGGTCACAATATCTCCTGTATTGACTGTTTCATTCTTGAATAGAATAGCTTTCCGGGAAACATCAGAGTCTGCCTCATGTCTCTCAAAGGGCCTTTAGCTCCTCTGTAAGCACCCAGGCTGACAAAGGCATTAAAAATAGAACAGGTTTATTTAAGAAGTAAGGAACAAAGAAATGACCATAGTCCTTAGCAAAGTAATTGAGGAAGTCCCCCCTAGGGAACTCTGTTTACCTCCCTGGAGGTTGAGCTCATAGTCTAAGAGAACTCAGTACATGAATTAGTGAAATCCCTGCATAGTTAAAAGGAATTAGAACCCCATCATACTACAGATTCAGTGTTTTTCCTTAGCCTTTGGTAGGTCTGTTAGTCTCCAGATGGCAAAAGCAGCAACTTTGATTTGGTTCACATCCTTGCACTAGCATCCAGACATATCTCTGTGCTTTCAGCCTGCACAGGTCTTGTTCCAATATTTTGTTGGAATGGCTTTGGCTGTATGTGCTAGGGACCTGTCCTTTCCCACGTGACATCTCTGGCTGGAAGCTCCTGCTTGATATTTTCTAACTTGAACCCTTATGCCTTCTACCCATCCTGTGCAGGTAATGGAGGAGAGGAGTTGGCTTGGCTTTTATCAGTAGATGAGCAAAATATACTACAGGGAGAACTAGCTCTAACATGTTGACATTTATTTTCTCTATAGAGAATTCAGGCCTAAATGCAGTGATACTTAATATAATGCATATAGCAAATATTATTTTGTGTGGAACATTATACTAGACAATGAAGCACACATATAAATACATTTATTAGGCATCCATTGTGTGTGGAGCATTTTGCTACACAGTAGTGCACACTTATAAATACATTGTAAACATTTATTTGGCACCCACTGTGTGCAGAACATTATGTTATACAATAATGCACACATATAAATACATAGCAAACATTTATCAGTCACCCACTGTGTACCACATATTGTGCTAGGTACTGAGGGAGAAACACTGTTTAAATAATGCACAGTCTTTCTCATAGCCTACTAACAGATTCCTCCCCTGCTTTCATCCTTTATATTCACTGTCCATTTTAGGACACATATTACAAGAGCTCACATTTCTAAAGTGCCTTAAAGTATACAGAGTACCGCCCTCACAATGATTCCATGAGATAGGAAGGTGAGTTTAAAATGTTCATGCCTAATTTACAAATTGATGAAGATGAAACTCACAGATGTGGTGAAATGATTTACTGTCACTCAGAAAACCAGTGTCAGAGTCAAATTTGAACCCAAGTTCCTACCATGCTCAGTTTTCTTATATTGGCTATTTTTTTATTTCTGTCCAATAAGGATACTGAAACTTCTTCTCCACTCTTGAGGTAGACAGAGTTCACTGAGGTTTTTTGTTTGTTTGTTTGTTTTTAGCATTTTTAGGATAAAAGTTACACTGAGCTATTGCATCACTCCCTCTGACTAAATGCAGGCTTCATTGGAGTTGCCTCGTTATCTCAGGCCCTCTCTGTTCTTAAACTTCCTGGTCTTGTTGTACCTGATAATCTGTGATGAATAATTCAATACATTTAAATTCAAGAAATGTTTATTAAGTTTCTACCATGTGCAAGACATTGTGCTAGTACATGGAGATACAAAGATAAAAAAGATTCAGTTTTTGGCCTCAAGGAGTTTCTTATATCATGGGGTGGGGAGAGAAGGATCATGATAGATACAGAAAGAGTGAGATTGGAGGTAGAATGTGATAAAGGTAAAAGAAAGAGCTAGACTAAAGGAAGGAAGAAAATTTGAGGAGGGAGGTATTACTTTCAGCTGGCATCAGGGAAAGCTTCACAAAGGGGGTGACAACCGAGGTTGACATTGAAGAGCATTGCAACAGGCAGAGATTTGGAGGGAATGGGTTCCAGTTATATGGCGCTTCTCTCTTCTAGACAGACCAAAATGTAGCTAGCAAGCCAGGCTAGGTGAAATATAGAGTACATGAAAGGGAGTTAATGGGAAATAAGTCTGGGAAGATTAGTTGTAGACAGAATGTGGAAGCCCTTAACTGTTGGCTAAGGTTACCCTGGAGGCAGCAGGGAGCCCTTGGAAGTTTCCAAGCAGGGGAGTTGCTTTAGGATGTCAAGAGTCTGTTTTATAGAAATCCCCAGCTCTATCTCTTTCACTGTAGTCTGCTTAATAGAAAAATACAATGTTCCCCTTAATCATTTTTAAAAGTGATTTTTAATTTAATTTTTTATTTTATATATAATATAAATGTTACTTATTATAAAATTTAATTATTTATGATTAATTTTTACATGGTTTGGCTCTGTTATTATTCTGTTATATGGGGAAGGGTTTATGTTCCAGAGCTAACAGATCATAAGTGAGAGGAGGGTGCCTCTGTATCCTTGATAGGTGCCAGCTCAGATGCCTTAGGACAGTGGTTCTCAACTTGTGGGTTATGTTCAATTTGTAACAATGAAAATACATCCTGTGTATCAGATATTTACATTATGATTCATAACAGTAGCAAAATTACAGTTATGAAGTAGCAACAAAAATAATTTTATAGTTGGGGGTCACCACAACATGAGGAACTATATTAAAGGGTTGCAGCATTAGGAAGGTTGAGAATCACTGCCCTAGGAGAACATCTCTTAGACTTGTTAAGTTCTTGTCACTGTATGGCATCATATCTGCAGGCAAAGGCAACATGGGTTTAATTGTCCATTTGTGTTCTTTCTACTCCCTTTTCTAGGGTGATATATGTGGTCCTTGCCTCTTGGCCTTTGCTTTGGACTCTTTGGCCTTTTGACTGATCACGGCCTTGCTCATGACATAGTCCTTAGTAAAGAAATTGCGGAAGTCCCCCATAGGGAACTCTGTTTACCTCCCTAGAGGCTGAATTAATAGTCTAAGAGAACTCAGTGCATGAATTAGTGAAATCCCTGCATAGTTAAAAGGAATTGCAACCCCATCGTACTACAGATTCAGGCCACAGATGGCTTAGGTTTGAACCGCAGGAGTATTGTGGCATCAAGAACCACAACATGGTGGCAAAAATAACTATTATTGAAAGTAATGAGTTGGTTTCTAGAAGTAGGGGAATGTTTCAACAGAGATCTAGAAAAACGGAAACCTTTTGGCTGTACTGGTTCAATCAAGAAGGGGGCTTCAATAAGCTTAATTAGGGTAGTCCCTTTTATTCATACCAACCCTTGGTATACAGCCAAGAAGGTTATGTAGGTCTCTAGAGAGCTACTTTGAAAAGGGAGTTCACTTGGTGAGTTTCATGCCATCTCCTGCTACCTTGAGTCAGAAAGCCATCATTATTATAGTTTAGTATTAGAGGCACCCTTTCATTGACCTCTGTCTTAAAATTTGCAAATTCCCAGTCTCCCACAGTCATTTGGTTTATAATCTAAGTCTTCATGTTCTTGGTAAAGACCTTTCTTATAAAGATGGGTTTTTTCCAGTAAGGTTGCCAAGCAAATGAAGACTTCATAAAAGCATTTCGTCTATAACTATTTATTTTACTAGATAGAAGGTAAACGATAGGTGGGCTCTTCCAAATTTTTTTTCTTTGATAATTACATAAGACAAAACAAAGATTTCTTAAATTGCAATGTAATCTTGAGTGTTTATAAAATTATTTATAGGAATCCTAGAGAGGGTTTATTGAACAAGAGTGCTCGCCCTGTTATGGGCTATAGGTAAACTATTCAAGAATAGCCTTCTGTTACTTGGGATCACTCTAACAGTCGTTGTTTGGGTCTTAATCAGAATTTATTATATATTTCCCATGTACTAAGTGCTAAGTACTATGTACTGTACTAAGAGTTAAAAATGTTGTTTGTTGTTCATTTGTGTCTGGGGTTTTCTTGGCAAGTGTTTTAGAGTGATTTGCCATTTCCTTCTCTAGTTCATTTTATAGATGAGGAAACTAAGGCAAACAGAGTTAAGTGACTTGCACAGGAGCACACAGCTATTAAGTGTCTGAGGCCAGATTTAAACTCAGAAAGATGAGTCTTCTTGACTCCAGGCCTGAGGCTCTATTCATTGTATCACCTAGCTGCCCCTGTGCCAAAAATGCTAAGATACTAAAGGAGCTCCCATCCTAATAGGGGAGACAATGTGTTTATAAATTGGTACCTACAAATTAAATACAGAATAGTTGGATGGCAGCCTTAAAGGGTAAGGCACCAACATCTGTAGTTGGTGTGAGTCTGAGAAAGGTCAGTATAGGAGTTGATGCATGAGCTGAGTCTTGAATATTAAAGTAAGACAAGGGAATCTACCAGGCAGAGGTAGAGCATCACAGACATGGGAGGTTAGCCAGTACAAAGACACAAGAGTGAGAGATGTAACATTATGTGTGAGAAACAAGGACAGCATGGACTGCTGAGTGAGTGGAGTAATGTATTAAAATGATGAAAAGACAGGAAGGGTCCAGGTTGTGACGAGTTTTAAATGCCAAAAAGAAGCATTGATATGTAATTCTAGAGGTAATAAGGGACCACTGGAGGGTTTTGAGTAGGAGAGTAATATGGTCAGACCTGAATTTTGGGAAGATCAGTGGTAGCTGTGTGAGGGACAGCTTTAAGTGGAAGGAGACTTGATGTAAGGACACTAATTAGAAGGTTATTGCAGAAGTTCAGGAGTGAAGTGATGAAGACTAGACCTTGGATGATGAGTATGAATGGAGGAAGGGGAGCTGTGTGAGAGATGCTGTAGAGAAAGAAATTACAAGACTAAGCAATTGATTGGAGATGTGGAATGAGTGTGAGAGAGGAGTTGAGCATGTTGCCAAAGTTTTGATCCTGAGAGAATGGTACTCTTGAGAGGATTAGGGAAGCATAGAAGAGTGATGGTTTTGTGGGAAAGGTAATGGGTTCTGGTTTGGACACACTGAAATTGAGATGCCATTCAGTCAAAAATTTCCAATAGGCATGTGTAAGTTAAATTCAGTTCAGAGATTAGGACTAGAAAGAAACAATCGTGTCATGGAGGGCAGAGTGTCAAGAAAGGTGAATATAGCTCAACAAGTCACCTGCTACAAAAAAGGCAAGGAGCGGGGTGAAGCCAAGATGGCAGAGTAAAAGCAGGAACTTGCCTGATCTCCTGCTCCAACCACCTCCAATACCTGTAAAATATGATTCTAAACAAATTTTAGAGCTATAAAACTTACAAAGTGACAGAGGGAAACTCATCTCTGGCTGAAAACAGCCTATCAGGCTGACAGGTAGGGTCTATTGCACCAGGCTGGGAGCCAAGTGTAGTCCCATGTGAGCCATGCCAACCCAGACCCTGGGGTGGCCCCAACCAGTGGCCCAGACTGGCTAGAGCAGACTTCAGGTGAGTGAATCTCCAGCAGCTATGGCAGTTTCCAGACTTCTCAACCTATACATACCAAAGAGAAAGTAAAAGGTCACTGGGAGATTCTGTTGGATCTGGATGGTGGAAGAGCATGATCTGGCCAGTGCCTCTGGGGTGAGAGGTAGCAGAGACCCAGCAGCTGCAGCTGCTGCCTTGTGGCTGCCTCCAGAGCTCCTCACCTGCAGATCATAAGGGGACCAAGAAACCATTCAGAGGGTAATTGCTCTTGCTTTGACCTGCTTGGATCTGGATCACAGTCTTGGGTGGTGGTCCTGGGGTGAGAAACATCAGTATGCCAGAGCTTGTGGGGGCAGTAGAGAGGGCACCCTCCCCAGATATCTGACAACATTTGTGAAAACCCCAGCAATTTGGGACACAGCTCTCTCCACTCTGGAATCAGAGTTCTACCATGGCAGAGAGCTCAAAAATTAAGTAATTGGTTGGCAAGATGAGCAAGCAGAAGAAGCGCAATCAGACCATAGAATTCTTTTTTGGGGACAAAAAGGGTCAAAACATGGAAACAGAAGAAGACAATGAAGTCAAAACTCCTGCATCAAAAGCTTCCAAGAAAAATATGAATTGGTTACAGGCCATGGAGGAGCTCAAGAAGTATTTTGAAAATCAAATAAGAGAAGTGGAAGAAAAATTGGGAAGAGAAATGAGAATGATGCAATAAAATCATGAAAAGCAAGTCAACAACCTGACTGAAGAAAATAACACCTTAAAAAATAGACTAATTCAAATGGCAAAGGAGGCCTAAAAAGCCCATGAGGAGAGGAATGCCTCAGAAAGCCAAATTTGCCAGATGGAAAAAGAATTTCAAAAGCTCACTGAAGAGAATAATTCCTTCAAAATTAGATTGGAGCAAATGGAAGCTAGTGACTTTATAAGAAATCAAAATACTACAAAACTGATCCAAATAAATGAAAAAATAGAAGGCAATGTGTAATATCTCATTGGAAAAACCACTAACCTGGAAAATAGATCCAGGAGAGACAATTTAAAAATTATTGGACTACCTGGAAGCCATGATCAAAAAAAGAGCCTAGAAATTATCCTTCTAGAAATTCTCAAGGAAAATTGCCTTGATATTCTAGAACCAGAGGGCAAAATAGAAAGTGAAAGAATTCACCAATTGCCTCTTGAAAAATATCCCCAAAAGAAAACTCCTAGGAATATCTTAGCGAAATTCCAGAGTTCCCAGGTCAAGGAGAAAACATTACAAGCTGTCAGGAAGAAACAGTTTGAGTATTATGGAAACACAATCAGGATAAAACAAAATCTAGCATCTTCTACATAAAGACATCAAAGGACTTGTAATGTGATATTCTGGAGATCAAAGGAGCTAGGATTAAAACCAAGAATCACCTACCCAGCAAAGCTGACTATAATATTTCAGGGGAAAATGTGATTATTCAACGAAATAGAAGACTTTTAAGTATTCTTGAAGAAAAAAACAGAGCTGAACAGAAAATTTGACTTTTAAATATAAGAAGCAAGAGAAGCATGAGAAGGTAAACAGGAAAAAGAAATCATAGGGAACTTATTAAAGTTGAAATATTTACATTCTTACAGGGAAAAATGATAATCATAACTCATGTGACTTTTCTCAGTATGAGGATAGTTGAAGTATACATACATATATATGTATACTTAAATATATACATATGGATAGGAGGATATATGTGTGTATCAATACATATGTGAGTGAGTATATATGTGTGTACATGTATACATAGACAGAGGGCACAGGATTAGTTGAATAGGAAGGGATGATATCTTAAAAATAAAATTAAAAGGTGAGAGAAGAATATAATGGGAGAAGGAGAAAGGGAGAGATAGAATAGGGTAAATTATATAAAAGAGGCAAGAGAAAACTGTTACAATGGAGGGAAGAGCGGGAAAGTGAAAGGGAATGGATCAACCTTACTCTCATTGAATTTGGCTTAAGGAGAGAATAACATATGCACTCAAATGGGTATCTTACCCTACAGGAAAGTAGGGGGGAAGGGGATAAGAGAGGAGATGTTAGAACGGAGGGTAGATTGGGGGAGAGGGTAGTTAGAAGCAAACACTTTTGAAAAGGGATGGGGTTAAAGTAGAAAACAAAATAAGTGGCGGGGTGTGGGATAGTATGGAGGGAAATATGGTTAGTATTTCACAATATAACTACTATGGAAACATTTTGTGTAACTAAACATGTACAACATATACTGAATTGCTTGTCTTCCCGGCGGGGGTAGGTGAGGAAGGAATAAGGGAAAGAATCTGGAAATCAAAGTTTTAAAAAAAGTATTAAAAAAAAAATTTTTTTACATGCAACTGGGAAACAAAATATACAGGCACTGGGGTATAGAAATCTATCTTGCCCTACTAGAAAGTGTGTGTGTGGGGGGGAAGGGTATAAGAGTATTGTGGGCCACTTGGGTACTGGCCCCAAGTGTGAGCAAAGACATGACAAAGAATTAACCAGGCGGGGTAGTTCATCTGAAAGAACTCCAATTTAATGATGATTTGAAAAAGATTTTTAAAGATCCAAAAGACAAAGATTCAAGTATTCTTATCCTAATCATATCCTGAATTTCATTATCAATATAATAGTCTGTCATACCCTGGAAGTAGCTTGGATAAGATAAGGCTTTGTTATCAAGGACCCAGGAAGTCATGGGGAAAGTCAATTGTCTCTTATCAAAGTGTATCTACAGGACAAAGGATGCCCCCGAGAGCAGGCTTCAGAACTGGAAGCCAAGGCCACAATCTCAAAGACATCTGCATAGAAACTGACCCCCAAGAATCAAGTATTTTGACTTACAATAGTCTTTAGTCTGTTATATCCTGGAAGTAACATAATTTGATAAGGAACATGTGTTTTGGGTGCCTGAAGTCTGGGGGCAAAGGCTTTGATGTCAGGATATCAAACAAAAGTCCTTTTAAGTATATCCCTGGGGGGGTCTTCCAGGGAGCCAGCCTTTACAAGCCACATCACCTCTAGGGGCCCTGATTAGGGCACACTGTCAAGATTTTTCTTTGAATCCTGGATCAGGCCTCCTTGGCTCCCCACATAAGAGAGAGCAAATTAGGGGAAGGGATATTCAGTAGGCTTGGTATCTTGGGGTGGGGCATAGGGGAATGATGGGGAGAAAATCTGTAACTCAAAATCTTGTGGAAATGAATGTTGAAAACTAAAAATAAATAAAAAATTTTTTAAAAGCAAGGAGGGAGAGGACTGAGAAAAAAGTCAAGGAACTTGATAATTTAGAGATAATTTGGTGGTGGGGGTGGCAATCAAACTGGGAGTGTAGACTGTCCTTTCTACAAGGATACAAAAGAAGACTTTTTCTCTTTTTGCTTAAAAAGGTGTAGAGGATTAGAAATGGCCACAAACTTAGAAACTGGAGTTTCAGTTCTGTCACTTACTACCTTTATCACCTCAGTCAAGTCACTTTAACCTCTCTGAACTTCAATCTCCTCATCTGTAAAATGGTATAGAGATGTCATATTACTATGACACCAGTCTGTTTTGCAGAAAACCAGAATGGGATCTTTAAACTGTTTGCTTTTTCAGTATGTCTCTATACATCTTTTTTTCTTTCCAGCAATATCTCATTATAAAAGTGTAGCCTATATTCAGATACTTCCTCTTCAGATTATAGCCTTCTTCAAATTTCCTTGTATTTACTTATCTGGATATGGTGTTGAATGTAAGTTTCTGAAGGGATTTTCTCTTTTTTGCTTTCCTACCCTCAACCCCCTGCCTCTTACGTAGCAGATACTCAATAAGTATTTTTTTAAAAAGAAATTTTAATAAGTGTTTTGAAAATTGAATTGAATCAAATGGAGTGATTTGCTATCCACCAACTTTATACAGTTGTGAGAAAAGTGCATTAATATTGACAATAAAGCCCTACATGAATGTGAGCTTCTGATTTTGATTAGACTAAATATGTCATGTTAGCAGAAGTGGGTGAATCCATCCATCTCCATGGATGCCCTCTCCACTGGATGGCAGCCATTTAATATGCCGATGCTCATTAATGGACAATAGCAGTAACTTGTCTCCTTCTACTCATTTAATAGATGCCCACAGTAAAACTTTTGGGGCTTGTGGCTGGTTCCTGATTTGCCTTTCTTTCCTGCTGATGTTCCTTACCTTTCCTTTCTCCATATGGATGTGCCTAAAGGTAACACCCTGGGGAAGTAATGGGGATTACTCCCAAAAGCTGCTGAATAACGACACTGAAGCTAAACCCACTCTACTATTCTCTTAGATCGTTAAGGAGTATGAACGGGCAGTTGTATTCCGACTTGGACGAATTCAAGCAAAAAAAGCAAAAGGACCAGGTGAGAAATAATGTTTTCTGGAATTTAAGCTGTGCTGACAGTTTGGGAAGTAGCACTCAAGGGTAGGACTCCATGAAGAATCAAAAACACTGAAATGGAAACATTGTGCCCATGAATTTATTTAAAATTGATTTCTAAATGCCCTTCTGAGCTGCTGAGTGGTCTTGTTCAAGGCAAGGTGGGCTTTGGGGCCCCTGGGTAAATCACACGGACTTAACCCATCTTTCTTACCATCTCCTACTTCCCACATGACAGGGGCCTTTATAAGATACAAGAGCTAGAGGGATAAACTAAAAACTTTTGGGTAACTAGGTTATAATTCAGAACACTGATACAGTTATGGTCTGGGCCATACTATTTGAATAGGGTGAATATTGCTGTAAGAGGTACCTTCCTCATAGGACACATCAAATGATGAGTGCCAAAGAAGAAAGTTATCAAGCAATCAGGTCTCTAAGTATGAATCCTGACACTCAGAGCTAATTCATTTGAAGGTGTGTGTGTGTGTGTGTGTGTGTGTGTGTGTGTGTGTGTGTGTGTGTGTGTGTGTGTGTTTGTGTGTGTATTGGGATGATGAGATGAGAAACAGGATACTCTGCTCTGCTTATGTGTTATTGTACCAAGGGAGGGGTTGACCTATCTCCCAGGGGATCTAGAACCATTACTGGTGGCATATGTACAAATTCCAAATCCCACCCCTCAAACCCTGGGAAGAGGTGAAGGGAGGAAATCAATAGGTGAGAGGCAGAATAGTAGGCAGGCATCAGGAGAAGGGCATGTCTTTCAAGGTAGTATTACACAGTGTGGAGTCTACGGAAGATCATGATGGTTAGGTTATAGTGAAATATGGCCCCTGGGATATTGGCCTTGGCTTAGTTACAACTCCATCAGAACACCCCCTTAGGATATTTTCCCAAGAGGCCAAGTATCTAGAAAAAATAACACTTAGAAACTCAATGAAGAATTGTACCTAAAGATCTGTTTGGCAGCAAATGGAGGATACTTTTATATGTGGGAGTTTATTAAGAGGGTGGTCATGTCAGGTTAACACTAGAATCATCAAAGGGAAAAGAATTATAATTTTACCACACCCTCCCTCCTCTAAAAATACACTGTGAAAAAACCACAAGAATACTAAACCTAGGTTCAAACTTGTTTTGTGTTTTAAAAATTATTTTTGATAACTGTTTTTCAATGTATTTGGTTTACTTTGTAATCATATGTATTTTATTCATTTAAAAATATTATTGTGAGGAGTCCAATGTCTTTACACCAACAAGGGTCCTATCACATGAAAAAGGTTCAGAACCTGTGGGTCAAAGGCTTAAGAATTGGGTTCTGACCTTGAGAAAAGACAAGATAGAGAACCATCACAACTAAAGTGTGTACAGTAGTTAACCACGCTGGAACAGGGCAACAGAATCATTCTAACTTGGACGGGGTAAGACTGAAAAATAAAGGAAAGCTTGTTCTGGGGATAATGGAGTAGTTTTAATATGTGGTATGCTGGAAGGCAAAACTATCCTTTACAAATGAACCCATTTCCCAGCGGTTTTCATGTACTTAATGTCCCTGGTTAACTATGCTCGTCATACATGTCTCTAATGAGTTACCTCAGAATGCCATAAGGACCAGTGGGAAGTCATCCAATATATTAATGAAAAGACTCTGCACTTTTTGCTAATTGAAGCCAAACATTGTTTTGTTTTGTTTTTTTTGGAAGGGGGAAGGCAAGGCAATTGGGTTAAATGACTTTCCCAAGGTCACACAGCTAGTAAATGCATCAAGTGTCTGAGGTAAAATTTGAACTCAGGTCCACCTGCTCCAGGTTCAGTGCTCTATTCACTGCACCACCTAGCTGACCCTAAACATCACTTTGTATCCCATCTGTTACCTATCACCAACTGTGAAAATCACCATAAAGCAGTCATTCTCAAGACAACTCACAACAAATGTTGAAAGATCAGGATTTTGTGGAAGAAGAAAGCATCCCAGTAGTTTCTTACCTCCTCCTAAGGGATTATTAGCCATTTGAATAGTGCTCAGAATCAAAAAAACGTATTTTGCTTCTATAACACCATATGATGTAGGAGAATGGATTGGTGCACCCAAAACACCAACGCTAATTTTTTTATTCATTCATTCTCAAAATTCTCCCTCCAAATGAATAAACAATTAAGTAAAGACAGGGATGCATTAAACCATCAGTTTAGCAACTCTGAAATCATTACAAATCCTAGGACCAGCTACAGTAAACAGAGTATCAGACTTGAAGTCAGGAAGACTTATCTTCCTGAGTTCAAATCTGGCCTCAGAGACCTGTGTGACCCTGGGCAAGTCACTTAATCCTTTTTGGTTCAGTTTTCTCATCTGTAAAATGAGCTGGAGAAGGAAATGGCAAGCCACTGCAGTATCTTTGCCAAGAAAACTACAAATGGGATCAAGAAGAGTCAGACACGACTGAAACAATTGACCAAGAACACAATAAATCCTCGCACAGGGGCCCCATAGTGTGGAGGGATTCAATAGTGAGGGTGCACTGAGTGTGGTAGAAAAAAGCATTGAACTTAGAGTCAGAAGATGTGGGTTCAAATTGTGGTTCTTACTAGCAGAGACATAACTAGGGCAATGATCTAGGTACTAGGTACTAGAACTAAGTACTAGAACTTAGTACCAGAACAGGACATTCAGGGGGCCCAGGAAAAACCATCAAGCCATATTTCTTCCTCTACCTGACCCCAGCAGCCTAGTGGTAGTAGCAACTTCATCCTGTGCTAGGCTTCTTCTCCTTTTAATCACCTAAAAACCTCACGCTATCCTGACGTGTACAGTTTCGCCTCCTGACAGATAAACCACAGGCACACTTTGC
The DNA here is from genome assembly GCA_028646515.1 of Pseudochirops corinnae. Lineage (NCBI taxonomy): Eukaryota > Metazoa > Chordata > Mammalia > Diprotodontia > Pseudocheiridae > Pseudochirops > Pseudochirops corinnae. Next base: position 84,079,679 of record CM053588.1, on the reverse strand, counting down.
CATTGCTATTTGCTTCAGGTGCAAAAAATTACTAGTCATGTTTCTTATTAACTGTATAATATTTGGGCAAGTTGCTTTAACTGTCTAAGCTTATTAGCTAATACGTAAAATGGATAAAATACTTGCCAATATGCTCAAAGTTTAACACCTTTCCCACCCCAAATCAAGCTCTTTTATGTATTGCCTTGATAGCTGTTTCAACTCTTTTTGTGAATCAGACCCACAACCACATGCAGGTAGCCAGCAAAAAGCCAGTCGAAGCCCTCAGATCCTATCTTTCTTTTTAATTCCATTATTCTTATTTAAGAAGCTTCTCCTTGAACAAAACCTGCTCTTTATGTTGTAGAGAGAAAATTCCTTTCAGTTATCATCATTCGTTCCTTTCCAGGTACACTCAAATCATACCAGGGATTCACTTGCCCAGCCTGGAGAAACAGAGTAGAGCTAGGAACATTTAACTTGCATTCCTGCCAGCAACAAAATTGTTGTTCTCCATGTACATTTCACTGATTTGTGAGGAAAGTACTTTGCGAATTTTAAAATGCTATGTAGATATAAGCTACTAGTATCCTAGCATCTGATTTTGCTTCTTTTGATAAACATACTTTAGTGACAGAGAAACTACAGAAATCATTTCCCCTTTAGTAGACTTGAACTAGAAGGCAGCTGTGGAATAACCATCAATTCTGTGATACTATGGGGATTTAGAGAATGTAGACCAGCAGTTCTCAACCTGTGGGTTAATGTTCAATTTGTAACAATGAAAATACATCCTGCATATCAGATAGATTCATAACAGTAGCAAGATTACAGTTATGAAGTAGCAACGAAAATAATTTTATGGTTAGGGGTCACCACAACATGAGGAACTGTATTAAAGGGTTGCGGCATTAGGAAGGTTGAGAACTACTAAATTGTAGATTATCAGGAAGATTCCCACAGTTATGTTCTTCTCTTGAATTATAGAGATGATTCAGAAAGTTTCACATGGAAGCTGCTTATGATATTCCAGGCCAGGTGATATGCCTTTCATATGGATTTATAATGAAACGTTTCCTCAGATAACTCTTACTAAAATATCCTGGATTTGTAGAGATCAGAAACCCTTAAACCAGGAAGAAAATGTCAAGATAAATGTTAGGGATCTTTGGTGGCTGTGGTGAAGAAAACAATGGTTGATATAAAAAAAGTCACAGGAGCTTTTGGAAACCCAACTTGATCCCAATGAATTTGTTGTGGCTGCTTGTTTAAAAATATGTGTGTGTATGTATAGATATATATGTTTGCATATATATGTATATGTATATACGTGTGTGTCTATCTGTCTGTCTGTCTATCTATCTATCTACATGTCTTTTGACTACCCAGGAAAATGTTTTGAAATATGCCTTCTTTTTGGTAGGTCTGATCCTGGTGCTACCATGTATAGATGTTTTTGTCAAAGTTGATCTCCGCACTGTTACCTGCAACATCCCCCCACAAGAGGTACCAATCGTTCACAGTCAATTTCTGTTAGAAACTTAAAGCCAAATTCTTCTAGTATACTGAAATCTCAAGTAGCTTTCTTTAACTTGATTGGGTGATTTTCTTTCATAAAGTCCTGGACCATTGCATTGTCTTTGTAAGTTTGCTTGAGTATGTGACAAGTACAAAGTTATATATGCAACACGACTTCTACCCATTATTATTTCCTTAGCATCTGACTTACATAGCTCTTGTGAATTTCAAAAGACTTCTCCTGTCCTTTTGAATGAAGGAAAAGAAAAAAAACCCACTTATGAAGTGCTTGCTATGCGAAAAGCACTGTGCTGAACTGGGTATATAAGTAAAACAGTCCTTGCTCTCAAGGAGCACACACATTCTATTTGGGGGAGACAATACATATAGAAGGTTTTGACTGTAAATCAGATGGAAAGGTCCAATGGTTCTCAGTGTACAACAGCAAAGCAGGTGATAATGTATCATCTTTAATATTATTTTCACTGATAAAATCATGGATTTCTAATTAACCATTTGATGGTACCAAGGATTTTGGCAACAAAAACTTTCTTTTCTGGGTTGTTAGTACCTATAGCTGTTGCAAATTGCAGTAGTTGTAGGAGTTGTCAAGCAGTCATCTCTGCAGATACTGTTTCCTAGGACAGTGGCTAAGGCTGAGAGAAGAAGGACCAAGGGTCAGAGAGGGTATTACTACTTCAAGGGCTCTGTTGGGCCTACTTGCCTGCTGCCAGCAATTGCTCAACATTTGGTATTGGTGGTGGTAAGGAAGTTGATCCCCTTCTTCACAAAGATTTCTTTCTTAGCCATGGCTACAGAGTCTATGGGGCTGGATGCTGGGTCAATGATGGGTAAAGAGGCATTGCTATTCCCAGTGTTCTTGGGTTCAGGGTCCTAGGATCTTTTGTGTAAAAATGCAATAAGATAAAGAGTAGAACAAAAGAATCAAATGCATATAGGAATTCAAAGATGTTAGGACCCTAGAGAAAGACAATCAGAAAAGAGAAAAAGAAATGGTTATCAGTCAGAATAGTTTCCTTTCTCATTTGTTAAACTAATATAGGAAACACTAGATTTCAATGGAAATTTAAATTGAAGGAATACAACACAATTTACACAAATTAGAAGTTAATCCATAATCAGAACTTTTAAAATATGGGGAAAAATGAAAAAAAAAAAACCCAAACAAATGATTTCCATAGAATCATAGAATTTTAGAGCTGGAAGGAATTGAGGGATCATCTAATCCAGTCTTCTCATTTTAAAAAAGAGAACACTAATGTCCAGGGACATGAAGTGACTTGTGCAGAGTCACAGAACCAGTTAAGGACAGATCCAGGGCTGGAGTCCACATCTCGTCTGGTGTGAGCTTTACACGTCAGTGGCAAATAGTCACTGCTTCTCTGAGCCTGTCTCCTTATCTGCCAAATGGAGTTAATGACACTTATGGGATTTAACTCCCCAGATTGTTGGGATGAAAGCACTTTGTGAACCTTAAGGTGTCATAGAAATGTGAGTTATTATTGCCTGGGTGGAGTTTGCTTGAAACTCTACTCTGATGTTTGCTCCATGGAGGTGATTCTGGGGTCACAAAAATCACAGAATTTGAGAGTTGAAAGTGACCTCAGTAGTCATCTAGTCCCACTTACACATGAAATGAACCCCCACTACAACATAGAATTATTGAATCCTTGCCCTATACCTAGAACAGACCTTAGAGGCATCCCTGACAAATGACTGCCCAACCTCAACTTTGAGACTTCCAGTGAGGGGGACCTAGGACCCACTCTCATTTGAGGCAGTCTATTCCACTTGAATGATTCCAATTATTCGATTTTCCCCCTGATGTCTAGTCTAAATTGACTTTGTCAACTTCCACCCATTGCTTTAGGAACAGTTCTTTCCTCTGGTTTAAAACAGAGTAAGTCTAATCCCTTTCCCATATGGCATCCCTTTAAATATTTGAAGATATCTCTCAACCCTCCCCACCTTCATTCCAAGTCTTCTTTTCACCAAGCTAAATATGGCCAGTTCCTTCATTTGATTTGAACATGGACTCAAAACCCTTCACCATTCTGGTTTCTCTCCTTTGGACATTCTTCAGTTTATCAGTATCCTTTTTTTTTTCCTTCTTTTTAATAATTATCCTTCTTAATCCTTGGGCCCAGACCTGAATTCAGTATTGTAGATGAGGGTAGAGTACAGTGGGATTATCAACTGCCTATTCCTGGAAATTCTGACCCTTCACCTTTAATGAAGTCCATGATCATGTTAGCCAAAGGAGGGCAAGTTTTGGAAGGTCCTACCCACCTGGAAAACCTTCAGAATCAGCATATATGTGGTCCCACTACCATTACCTGATTGTTTGCAGAATAATTTTTTTTTCATTTTAACCACAGCACTCCATGCAAATCAGTAATAAATCACTGATAGGTGGCATTCTGTGGTAGTAGAGGGAGTATCCATTTAAATTACCATTCAAATTACAGGTGGTTTGAAGAACTCAAGTTATCAAAGGGTAAAATTTAGAGGGGTATCTGTCATTTGAAATGCTAATATTCTATTTGGTAAAGAGGGACCACCACCCCCCCACTGAAATCCAATTTCTGCCTTAAAATATGCTTTGAGAGCAATTGGATAAAAATGCAGAAGTTAAGTTGTCTCTGAAAGAAAAGTTTAGATATTTCCCCTAAACTTTACACAAGCAATAATAATAACAAGCAGTCTTTTTCCCACCTTAGGGAGCACTCTGATTTTATGTGTGGGTTCTGCTTTTTTTTTTTTTCCTTCCAAATGTTGAGAATATCTGCTCTGAGTAGTAAACAAGCAAACTTGAGCAGTTTCAGCCATTTCTTTCTTGACTCCTAATTCAAGACCTTTAGAATCAACTTAGCTTTGAGACTGATGATCAAGAAGCAAAACTGAGGTGTTTGTAACTTACCTGAATTCATGTCAGAAAAGCTCATGTAGATTCATAGGAAAATAAGGCCAACAGAAAGCTGCCTCAAGCCAGGCTGAGGTGTCCCCTTTGCTACATCTATTTCCCAGGTGGGCAATGGGTTCCTCATTTCCTTAAAAAAAAAAAAAAATACTGTCTACCAAAACTGAAATGTTTGTCACCTGTTTTAGAAAAGATCTCTGTTTCTTTGAGATAGTATTTTCAGTTTTCCCCTCTGTATTATACACTGGGCGATCTTATTTAGAAAACACTAAAACAAGGGGTCAATTCAGTCCAAACCTAATATCAATCTAGGAAGAGCCATAATTAGGCTTTCTTTTAGCCAAAAAAAAAAAAAAACAAAAAAAAACAACCAACCAACCAACCAAAAAAACAGTATGGTCTCTATTGCCATCTAGTGGCCTTAATATGTGACTTTAAATGCATTCACGTTTGGAAGCTGCAAAACGTGATCAATCAAGTGTTAAATGCTGGAATCAGGGAAACTTGTTTTTTCTTTCTGAATGGAACCACAAAAATTAAATAAGATTGTTATGACTTCTTAATATTGTTTTGAATTAGAATGCCATACTGTGGAAATAAAGTCCCCCAAGATGTGAAATTCGTAAACTCTAGAGTAGACCATGTATACTATGTTTTGTATTGGAATGCCTATCAGGCTAGAAGACAGGTTGTCTGAATATTAGCTAGCTGTGCAAACTTAGACACAAATCACCTTAGTTTCTTTGTTAGTCAAATGAGGTTAGACTAGATCTATGACCTCTCAAGTCCCTTTTGATTCTAAAATTCTACAAGGACACACACACACACACACGCAGAGATTTCAATTTTTTTTCATGCTAAAATTGATGACCAAGATAGGAGATGGTAGGGGAGAAGAAAAGGGTTAGAAAATTGTCAGGACATGTAGAAACTTGAAATTCAGATTCTCTCACCCAGAAACCTAGATGAAATACAATGGCTCTTATAGGAATACAGAGCCAGAACAGATTGAAATCTCTCTCTTCTTTTTTTACAGATCCTCACCAGAGACTCTGTAACTACTCAGGTGGATGGAGTGGTCTATTACCGAATCCATAGCGCTGTTTCTGCTGTGGCTAATGTCACCGATGTTCACCAAGCCACCTTCCTACTGGCCCAGACCACTTTGAGAAATGTCTTAGGGACACAAACTTTGTCCCAGATCTTATCTGGCAGAGAAGTTATTGCCCATAGCATCCAGGTACATAGTATCAACAATCTGCATTTCATGTTTGAAGTAATCTTTTATCTGTCTAGCTGTCTGTCTGTCTATCTATCTATCTATCTATCTATCCACATATAAGCTCAATGACTTTCAAGGATATAGGCTTCATTCTGGAGTTTTTTCCCTCTTTCATAATCATAAAGTCTATTGGGGAAGGACTGGGAACATGGAGGGCCCCAGTGATTTTTTTGGACCTTAGTGTCTTATTTATTTCATTTAACATTAAAAATCAAGGACTACCCAAGAGGCAGTGAGATGCCATAGTGGATAGAGTATCAGATGCAGAATCACAAGGTTCTGAGTTTCAATCCTGTCTCGGACATTTACTAGTTGTGTGACCTTGGGTAAGTCACCTGACTTCATGTTTACAGCTGAGGCCTTAGCTTCATCTTCTGTTAAGTGGGGATAATAAGAGCTCAAGGCTTTTGAGAAATCCTCTATCTTTAAAGTGCTTTGCAAAATTTAAAGCATTATATAAACATTAGTTATTATTTTTCTGAAGAACTTTAAGAATTGAGCTATTTTAGGCTTTAGCTATTATAGACATTTACTCAGCGCCTTGTGAAGTACCCTGAGCAGTGTGCCCACTTGAAGGGGGTTAGGAAAGTTTGGGATGGGTTAGGGGAAGAGTAGCATAGGAAGCAAAAAGCTTCCACTCCTTGAAACACTTGTCCTGTGGCCTGATCTCCCCCATCTCCCCGCTTTGTGAAGACTCTTCACATCTGGATGTTGAGCATTATTCTGCAGGAGCAATTTAGATTAAATTAATCCTTCCAGGAATCAACTTCTTGAAATCTTCCTTAGTCATAAACCTAACTGAATACTGTAAAGTAGTCATGGGGCTGCCAAGCCTGAAGAAGAAGAATAAATAATAAAGGAGAAAGAAAGGAGGGGAATGTCTTGTAAATACAGAGCACATGCAAAATACACCCAGTTAGTGACCTATCTTCTGGTCATTATTGTTCTCTCTCTTGTTTCAAAAACAGACAATACTTGATGATGCTACTGAGTTGTGGGGTATCCAGGTGGCCCGAGTGGAAATCAAAGATGTCCGGATTCCCTTGCAGTTGCAAAGGTCGATGGCGGCAGAAGCAGAGGCTACCCGGGAGGCCAGAGCCAAGGTAAGGGCCATTGATTTTTAGGAGCCGGTCTCTAGTCTGAGTATCATGGGGAAAAGAACACCAGTTGCTAGTCTGATGAGAAATAATCCTGTTGTTGCAGTTTAGGCTCTGCCCACCCAGGGCCAAAAACTGTTGGATTTCATGATGTGTTGTTGGTGGAACCAACTCAAAGAATTCAGTCAGACCACTTCAAATCCAAGTATAGGCATTTATTGAGACTGATGCCTCTCATGAAGCAGGCTAAATTCCAAGGGAAATCAGCAACTTCAGAGAAAGCAAGATGGATTTTTATAGGGTAAAGATGCAATTACGTAACAGAAATTATGAATATTAAAAATGCAAAAGGGGCTTGTTAAGGAATTAGGTAATAGGGGAGTGGTCCCAGGCACAATGGAACTGCGCATGTGATTCATGTGATTACCCACAAAGCATACAGAAAAACCCATTTGGGGGGTTTTGTATATATGATAATGATATTACAATAAGCCTCTCTACATCATAAATTCACTCTAGATCAGTTCTTTACTATCACTGCTCAGGTGCCTACTTAGGGGAAAGTCCCTTCTATTGTTTTAGAGTCCACATCCTGCTTGGGCATCCTGGTGGTACTGCTTTCTGATTGGATGAGTATTCTGGTCCTGTCTCAGACTAGATGAATGTGGTTGTAGTTCAGTGCATGGACACACCTGCTGTTTCTGTGAGAAACATGAGTTCATGGACACACCTGTTGCTCTAGTGAGCAGCGAGGCATATATGAAGAAGTTGGGATATTGCCGTGTGGGGAGTGAGTGATTAGATAGGGGCAGTGGGCCTGCTGTCCTGTGGGGTCTATAAGGAAGTTAGACTATTGGGGCTGGGGGCAGCTTTATTAGGATTCCATCACTGCTATTAGCAGGGTGACCCTAGGCAAGTCACTTAACTCCACTTCATTTTTACCATCTGAAATGGGGATAATGAAAGCACCAACCTTCCAGGGTTATTGTAAGGATGAAATGAGATAACATGGAAATTGATTTGCAAACCCCAAAGTGTTACATAAATGTTAGCTCTTTTTGGTATTCTTAATAATAAAGTTCTTAATAAGAATTTGCCTCTGGACCTGGGGAAAATGAGGACTGGTACTACTTAAAGTAGTGTTACACAGATAGCACAAAAAGAGATAAAAATACACACTAATACTACTAATACCTAAGGAGAACTCTGGCCGCAGGTAGTTTCTTGGGTATATCCAGCGTTCTACTTTTGTCCAGGGAGTAATTCTGTATGTGATACTTTTGCTCCCTCAGAGGCTGATGGTTCAAATAAACAATGCATTTAATGAAAACGCATTCTTTTGCCACCACCTCCCCTTCAGGCAGTCGACAGGGCATTTAAAAAGCCTTTCAGAGAAAGATAAAAGTGAGTAAAAGTCAGCAGGTGAGAAGGTTAAAAGCAATGAGAAAAGGTGTTCTCTAGAGTCTTAGGACCTCCTTGCTAGAGCCTTAGAACTGACTCTGTGTTCTCCTTGCCCAAAAGACCCTCTACTGGCTTCCAGATCAATCCACTTGAGGGCAAAATTAAAGCAGTCTGTCCCATATCTGCTCCATGACTTCTTTGCTCAGCATAGTCTAGGCTGCTGTGGTTGGAAAATTGGGAGCGAACTCAAGTCCCTCCAGTTTTACCACTGTTAGCCCCAGAACAACCTTTTATTTTTACATGGGCATGTTTCCTGTATTCCTCAGAACTAACTGAGACTAGAGGTCCTTCCTATAGCTCTTTGTATGCTTTTATTTCCAAATAAATCTTTCTGTGACCTTTCTATACCACACATCTGGTGTGTGATTAGCTATTAGCTGAGCCCTAGCCATTCCAACGCATTGAGTTTGGACATCAAAGGTAGGAAAACAGTTTAGTGCAGGAGCAATGCCAAGTCCTTGGTGAAAAGAGTGATCAAGTTTCTGAATGATTTTCAATCATTTTTAAATTTTCATTTATATATTCATTTTACATCACAATCATTTCCAACTATATCCCGTCTTCCCTAGCTAGAGAGCAATTACCTGTTAAGAAATAAATAAACAAATGCAATAGAAAACAAAATACACAAAGAAACAAATAAAATTTCAAAAGAGAATAGGAGCAGGAGGAAAGAAAGCGGAGGAACAAAAGAACCTGGCGTGCCAAACACTACTTAAACCTCACTGAGTTATTTTCATCCACTGTTAGCGCACAATCCAGTTCAGCCATGAAGTATTTTTTCAAACTCTATGTGTAAAACACTGTATTAGGCACTGGGAATGTAAAGGCAAAATGATAAACCGTTTCCACTGCCAAGAAAGTTAACATTCGACTATAGGATTCATGGACTGTGACTGAGGGTCCCTTAGACTCCAAACTTGATCTCACCAACCAAACTACAAGACCACATCTCCTAGGACCTACTCTCCATCCTTAGCAGGGCTCTCTTCTTTGCAAATCCCAAAAGAGTCATGGGTTATGACTCAGAGTCTCTCCTAGCTACCGGCCGATCTGGGATGCAACGTCACAATTCTGGGCTCTTCCCCACCATGGGACCTGCTGGCCATAACCCTAAGGTTTGTGTCCTTCCTAGGAATCCCCTGGTCACAACTACCCCAGATCCACCAAACACAACCCGGAGTCCCTCTTGACTCATCCAATCTCCAGTCTCTTCAGGATAAGGATAGTATCCTCCAGGGATCAGAAGTACCCATTGCTCTTCATGATTGAAAGTCAGCAGAATTTGAATTAGATCTTGTAATGTGAGATGCCAGCAATAAGATGAAAAAAACATTCCCTAGAACAGTGGTTCTCAACCTGTGGGTCGCAACCCCTTTGGGGGTCAAATGGAGTCGCCTAAGACCATTGGAAAACACATATTTCCAATGGTCTTAGGAACCAACACATGGCTCCTCTATCCATCTCCAGGCAGGTCCGCCCACGTGCAGATATGCCCAGATACGAGTATTAAAGGATCGTGGCATGAAGAAGGTTGAGAACCACTGCCTTAGAATAAATGATAAAAGGAAGAAGTAGATACTTCTAACTTCCAGTCATCTCTTTGTAAAATAACACCAGGGGTGAAAGAGTGATGATTCCCAAGTGGCCCAGAAGTGGGCTGCTGGAAACTTCTGAATAAAATTCAGAGACGCAGTTGTGAATGTTGGCTTTTTGTTCCTTTGTTACTCTAGGTGCTGGCAGCAGAAGGAGAGATGAATGCTTCTAAATCACTGAAGTCAGCCTCCATGGTACTATCTGAATCTCCTGTAGCACTTCAGCTGCGCTATTTGCAAACTTTGGCTACTGTGGCCACCGAGAAGAATTCCACCATTGTCTTCCCTCTGCCCATGAATATACTAGAGGGCATAGGGAACATCAGCTATAATGACCATAAGAAAAAAATAGAGAGATAGTGACAGTCAGTCCCTTGGCCTAGCCCTACTGCTCAGAGAGGTCCCATCTGTTCTAGTGGAGAAACAGGCAATTGAACAGTCAGGATCCATTAAAACTCAAATTAAGTAATAAGGAACTCCACATAGATGTAACAAGGAAACATTACTTAGACTGTAGAGTGCTTTTAAAGTGGCAGTTGGGGTGGGGGTGGGGGGCTGCAGAGAGTAGCAAAAACGATGAGGAACATGTGTTTTCATTCCCCTGTGGTGATTGGGTTCTCCATGAACATCAGCAGGAGAATTTTCAGAGTAGCTGAGGCTGACTTCTGTCATTAAGACCTTTGTTCCCTTCAACTACAGTAGATAGTTCAGGTAATTTATAAAATGATATGAGTGCTATATTTCTACCTGATCATTTCTCAATAATTCCAAATTAATTGTATGTTAAGCATCCTTGAGTAATAATAATAAAAATAACAATAAACATTAAGTTATTTCCTCTGAATGGGTCTCTTTTCTTGCCCTTGTGTGACCTCTGGGATTGGGGATGGAGAGTGAAAGAAAAGTTGTGTCCCCCAAGGTTGCCTCCTCAATCAATTAACAAATGTTTAGTAAGTACATACTATGTCCCAGGCCCTTTGTTAGGGGCTAGGAATACAAAGACAAAAATGAAACTATTTAAAGATTCTCCAATTCCCTCCTCAGGTCTGGAAAGATATATATTGATATGCTCTTTCTTACTCCTGAATCTCACCTGTTGGGGGAGTGAAATGGCATTATTGGGCACTTATTATGCTCCAGGCAATGCTGTCTGGTAACCTTAGACTCGGGTTTGTGGATGGGGAGTCATGGGAAGGATCTGAGTCCCATATCTCTGATAGTCCTCTTAGGGAAGATCATTTCCCAATTTCCCTTGGAGGCCTCCACTCTAGGTCCAAATTCCCTAGACAGAGTCCTAACTAGTGTAGATGCCTAGGACTTTGTCCCAGGGTACTCAGTTTGAAACATTTATAGACATCACTTGCATTTCATCACTAGCTTAAACATAATATAGCTTAGTAAAGATTAGGAAGCTAAAACAGAATGACCAAATGGTTCTGAACACTTCATACCCTTCATGTAGAGCAGTGGTTCTCAACCTTCCTAGTGCCCCAACCCTTTAATACAGTTCCTCATGTTCTGGTGACCCCCAACCATAAAATTATTTTCGTTGCTACTTCATAACTGAAATTTTGATACTGCTATGAATCATAATGTAAATATCTGATATGCAGGATGCATTTTCATTGTTACAAATTGAACATAACCCACAGGTTGAGAACTGCTGATGTAGAGGCTGCATCCTTGAGGCTCACTTCTATCCTGTTCTCTCTCCCTCTTATTTCAGGCTCAAAAACAGCTACTTGACTCTGGTCCTGGGGGTGTGTCACATTAGAAATACCTCTGACAACTGAAATTTCTTCCTAACCTCTAGTGGCTGTTTTTTCACTGTCTTCTACCTCCCCACAGGTTCCCTCCTCTTTCCCATCCAGAACCCAGAGTCAGCCATGTGAATGATCTAGGTACTGTGTTGTACCTTACTATACTACCAACCTACCAGCCCTTACAAGAGTGCTATTGGCAGCTGGTCTCCATTTGTGTGAACTCAGGAGTCTGTTTCTTGTCTATCAGCTTCTCCCCAACCCAAATGTCTTGGGTCTCACTGACATTCCTTCTCTTGGCAATTTTCCCATTGTTTAGTTAGATGAGATTATCTGTCAGGTTGTCTAGGGGCATAAAACTCTGATGAATTCTCTTGGAGCAACAAGCCCTTCTTCAAATTTTTCACCAAAACCATCTCTTTCCAACCCCCAGGGGCTTTCAAATGATATTCATTTATGTATTCCCACAGAGGTTTGGCATCCACCCTTTCTAAAACACAGCATAGAAACCAAAGCATTTTGTGTCCTATGAATATAGCTAAGCATCACTCAGACCCCCACTTCAGAGCTCTAGTTCTTCAGCAATAGACTTTCTTCCTCCTTCAAGGGTACCTGATCATCCAATTGCAGCCTCTCCCAGCTTCCTGGTCATATAAATCATCACTCCTGATCAGGTAAAAATGTGTGAGCTATGTTTAGAATATAATTGGTGTGTGGAGTGTTCAGGGAGGAAGAGAATCTATGATGAGAGGGCTTGCTAGTCCTTTTCAGGGCTGCTCATTTTCCTGTCTCTCTGGTAGCTTCCAGGAATTAAAGGTCTCCTCTACCCAAGCATAGATACCATGTGCTAAGTTGAGTGTGGGGGAAGGATTACTTTCCCCCTTTCCCTTCAGGTCCCGTAACCCCAAGAAATGGGCTTGAGGTTTTGGTCTGTTTTTTATGTCCTTTTCAGTTCTAGGTAAAGGCAGCGAAGTCCTGAACCCAGGAATTTGGACTAGGGTAACCTAGGACTCAGGATTCAAGCCAGATGACACTGTTAGCCCCTCAGGGAAGCCATGAAAGTCTGGGGTACTGAGACACAAGTCCAGAGGGACTTTGTACATAGAACTTAGTGACTATGTTGTATAGAAAGTAAGCTGTGTTCAAGATGGCGGCGTAGCAGCAGCAACATATCGCAGCTCTCACATAGCCACCCCAAAATACCCATAAAATAGGACTCTAAACCAATCCTAGAACTCCAAAACGCACAGAAAGATACTTCCCACTAAAGTCAGCT
>CM053588.1:84046829-84066270 GCA_028646515.1 Pseudochirops corinnae | reverse complement strand
GGGGAGGGGGGACACACTGGGATGGCTGTTTTGGGTCGGTGGGTGGGGGAAAGAGGGGAAGAAAATATGTAAATCAAAATCTTGTGGAAATGAATGATGCAAACTATAATAAAATTTAAAAAAAAAAAGGAAAAAAAAAAGAAAGTAAGCTGTGAATCTCATCCCTTTGCCTTCCCCGGAGACTAAAGTAGTTTAAAAGGGAGATTATGACCCTCAGGTGTTGAGGAAATGTTGGTAAATTTGTTCTTGCTGTATATTTGAAGTAAATAATCCTTTGTAAAAGAATTGTTACTTAACTCAGAACACTCAGCCTTTCAGGTCATTTTTCCTTATGGACACAACAATCTGCTGTTAGTGTATGGGAAATTCAATGGAACTAGGGTACTGGGGACCTCTAAATTGAGGTAATACAACAACTGTTGAATTTTGAACCAATGGTAGAGACAAAACCCCCTTAAAGTCACCAGAAAAGTCCAGGAGAAGGGGTGAAGTATAACACATCTGGCCATCAGGCAGGGAAAGTCACAGAGTCAGTTACTGTATAGTTAATAACTCCTTAATTGCCTCTCTTAAGATCCATAATAATTTTAAATCCATGAAACAGATTTCTGTATCCTTTATGTCTTGAAAGTTAAAAAAAATACTCATGAGTAGATGGCCTCCTATGTTTCCTCCATTCATATGCAGGCCTGTCTTTGTCTAAGTGTTCACCGTGGGATCTAATCTTGGTCAATTGTTCATCACAATCACCTGCTGTACATTACCCTCCCTGCCTCTCATTTTTAATAGCTTTAACAACCATAGGCTTCCACTTGGCATGTCCCAGATTTCTTCTGGCAGATGTGTTTCAGGAAGTTGGATGGTGTAATGATTGAGAAATGAAAGCCGTCTGAGAGTTAACAAACTTCATTGTGAACATATCACCAGAAAGGTTTTAGTCACAGGCGCACATTTGTACAGTGAAGTGAACAAGGGAGAAAAATGATGTTTAAGCATTTGCCTTAGATATTAAATAGTAGCCAGTTAACAGACTTTTAAAATCAAGTTTATTGCTCCTGGGCAAACATTTTAAAGACCTCAGCTTTAAGAGGTTTTATATATTAGTTTCACACTACAGCACAATGTTAGTGCCTTCATAAACTCAATAAAAGGGCAGAGGTAGGTGCCATTATTATGCCCATTTTACAGATGAGGAAACCGAGGCAAACAGAGGTATAGTGACTTGCCTAGAGTCCCACAGCAAATAAGTGTCTGAGACTGGATTTGAACTGAGGTTTTCTTGACATCAGCCTTGGTGCTCTACTCACTGTTCCACCCAGACCCTGAACTCTAGAGACAGGCAACAGAGGAGCAAAACTTTATTGGTTTTCTAACTTTGTGGCCCATGTATGATTTCTAGGAGACAAAGACATTGTAGACCTCATGCTCTGCTAGCTCAAAATGGCCCTTACCTAAACCAAGTTCTCCCCAGGAGCAATATCTTTGATTTCCTCTGTTCTTGGGAAATTCATAATAATAATTATTATGTTTTGTTTTTTTTAGAGGGGGGAGGCAAGGCAATTGGGGTTAAGTGGCTTGCCCAAGGTCACATGGCCAGTTAATGTTAAGTGTCTGACACCAGATTTGAACTCAGGTCCTCCTGATTCCAGGGCCTGTGCTCTATTCACTGACCCACCTAGACTTCCCAATAATTATTTTTCATTGAGAATATGGAGCAGTAAACCTGCAAAATCTATAAGAGAAAAATAGGGAAAAGATATCAGAATGTCAAACATGGTCTCTTTCAGCGAAAGATTTCTATACTTGACTTCATCTCAGAGTTGGTTGGGATGTCACAAGCCACCTCATCTAACCAAGGTTTGAACAAAACTCTATATAAAATTTTTGACAATTGACCATCCAGTCTCCACTTAAACCTTCCACTGATAAGGGATCAATTATTTCCCAAGACATTAAATTCCATGTTGTGATCATTTAAATATCTAGGCAGTTTTTCTTCTTAAATTAATCAATAATTTATTTTTCTGCAACTTCTACCCACTGCTCCTTGTTTTGCCCTCAGGACCAAGTAGAATCAGTCCATTTGGTAGCCTTTGATCACTCACCCCATTGGGGCTTCACTGCCCCAAGCTAAACATCCCTAGTTCCTTTAATTATTTCTCACATGGAAGTCGTCTTATGAATGCTCTTCAGCTTATAAATATCCTTCCTAAAATGTGCTTTCTCTCCAAGGATCTGGTGATGGCCAATAGAGGTACACAAAACTCTCCAACAGAGATTGGGGAATCTTCAAAGGTAAGATCACACTAAGTAAAGAATCCTAAACTCTCACTCTTTTCTTCTTGAATCAAGGTTAGAAATGTCACTCAAGCAACTAGTCCATTATTCAACAAGCATTGATTAAGCACCTGCTATGTGCCAGGCATTCTGCTAATTTTCAGGGAAACAAAGACAAACATAAAATACCTTTAAGTGGTTTATAACATAGTTCGAGACAACATGTCTCCTATATGTGAAATATATACATAGATGTAAAGTATATACAAGGTCATTTTGTGGGGAGAATATTAGAAGCTGGAGGGGGATACAAAAAGCCTTCACATAGAAGAACTAGGGATAATAAGAGGTGATGAGAAGGGAGTGAATTCTGGGCATGGACAATAACCAATGCAAAGGCCCAGAAATGGGAGGATGGGAGCTGGAGTATTTTGTATAACAAATGGAAAAAGGCCATTTTGGCTGGACTGTAGTATATGCAAAAGTGAATAACATATCATAAGGCTTCAAAGCCAGGTTGGGAAGGGTTCAAAATGCCAAATAAAGGAATTTATATTTGATCCTTAAAGGAGTAGGGTGTTTGTCAACTAGGGAAATGATATAATCAGAGCTCTGTTACACGAAAAATCATTAGCGACTGAGTGGAGTGTGAATTAGAGTAAGGAGACTTAAGGCAGGGAGAGGATTTTGGAGCCTGTTGCAATAGACAAAGCAGGAGATGATAGGATCCTGAACAATTTTGGATTTGTCTTGGAGTCACCAAAAAGAACACTGCAGTCCAACTTATTTTTGAGAGCCATTATTCTTTTCTTTCTCTCACTCTTTTTTTTTTTTGGAGGGAAGAAGGCAAGACAATTGGGGTTAAGTGACTTGCCCAAGGTCATGCAGCTAGTAAGTGTCAAGTTTCTAAGGCTGGATTTGAACTCAGGTCCTCCTGACTCCAGGGCTGGTGCTCTATTCACTGCACCACCTAGCCATCCCTCATTATTCTTTTCAACATCAACTAGAATGACTGTGTGTGTGTGTGTGTGTGTGTGTGTGTGTGTGTGTGTGTGTGTGTGTGTGTACTGTTGGCTAAATGTAATTTCTGGTAGATAATCCATCATACTAGGTGGCATAATGGATGGAATATGGGGCTTGGAGTTAGAAAAATCTGACTTCGAATCACTTACTAGCTTTGTGACCCTAGGCCAGTCACTTAACTTTTCTGTGCTTAAATTTCCTTATCTGTAAAAATGGGGCTATTAATAGTATCTACCTCACGAGGATAGTATGAGGATCAAATAAGTTAATCCACGTAAATCACTTTTCTTACCTTAACGTGCTATACAAATGCTAGCCACCACCACAACAGCAACTCTTCCTCCTCCTTCTACCATTAGATTAAACATTGTATGAGCCAGACAGACCAGGCTGAGAGCAAGGACTAAATAATATTTAAATACATTTTTGAGTTTAAATTGATGACAAATTCTCAACCACAGATGAATTAGAAGAATGACAAGTAGAATGAATTACATTTTACTGATGAACTGAGGTTCAGTGTAGTAAAAATATTTGCCTAATCATATAAGAACTAGAGTAGGATTTGAATCAGGAGACTTTGAATGGTGGAAACTTAGAACTAGAAGGAACTTCATAGATTATAATAACAGCTCTCTCATTATGCAAGGAGACTGAGACCCAGAAAGCTTAAATAATTTACACAGGTCACATACCTAGCTAGGGGCAGAGCTGGGATTGGAGTCCCAGGGTTTTGATTTACAATACTGGGCATATAGAGGTAGAGGAAACAGTGCAAACACACTTTCCCCACTTTGCCATTTTTCTAGGATCATAGAATTTAGAACTGTAAGGAACCACAGGGAACATTCTGCCCAATTATCTTATCTCTACTGGAGCAAACCACAAGACTCAATGTCTTCACCATGGTAACACCGACTGCTAAGGAAAATGGTTAGGACTAGAATTCAGGCTATCTGCTTCTGAGTCCACTGATTTTACTCTCATACATAGCACCCGATTCAGCTTGCTAAATTAGAAAAACCTTCACTAAAACTTTGTGTGATAGCATAATCATACACTCTGAGCTCCCCAAATAAAGCTTTTCAGAGGGACTACACATGTGCTCAGATCTGTGCTAACAATGAGTCTCCTCTCCTGGGGCCCCCAGTTAGTGCTATGCTTGCAAAATGTTTAACAACTGCTTCTCTGAAGAAAAAAAGTAGACACAGCACACTTTAAGTATAATCTGTCCTATTGACATTTTCTACATCACTTTCTTAAATCTAGATGATCAGTAAGACAATAAATCTTGTCTTGATTTGTAGAATTTATTGAGGTGTAAATGCTCATACTGAAAATTTAACAAACAGCTCTCTAGAGCCTGTGAGAGCGGACTGCAGAAAACCCATGCCTCCAGCCCACTTTAGTGGCTGCCTGGGCAGTGAGTATACATATGCCAACAAGGACTGAAAGGAAAGAAGGTAGGAGTGGTTTTTGTTTTGATATTTCTATCTTAACTATGTCCATAGTTTACTAAATTTTGATATTAAAGAGAAATTGAACCTCAGAAATCCTCCAATAAATCATCTCCAAAGGCACATTTTTATCCCATCTTTAGCCACAGACAACATATTCTGGAGTACCCTTGAGGTGGGGACAAGGTGATAACTAACATTTACTGTCAGTTGTGATTTTATTTTTAAATGAAGGAATTGGACCCTCTTTAAATGGGTGAACAATGAGAAGTAGTTCATTCTCAGCACCATGATGAATGTCCCTCCTGGGGACATTAAAAATGACTGATGCTTCAGTTAGATGAAGGCAATAAAGACTTCCCAGTCTCCACAAGACTTCTGAATAATCTGAAGTCTCCTAATGATAGAGTTATAAGGTGGTTGAATACACAATGGGAAAAACTAGAGGACAATCTTAGTGCCTTCAAAAGCTGATGGATGGCATGACATAGGATGTTAAAGTGAGGATAAAGTATTGGATGCTTAGTAGAACACGTAAGAGATTGTGATGTATAGTTATTACCAGGGAATGTTCAATGAACATACAGCAAGGAAAACATGAAGGCAAGTCCCATCTCTGGGCATACTGGGACATGTTTCTATAGGTTTGACATGTTTGCTCTAATGCTGGCTGTTTAAGTATGTCAAACAGACTGTTAAAATTGTTTAATGTTGTTACCCCTTTAGGGGTTTTCTTGGCAAAGATACTGAAGTGGTTTGCCATTTATTTTACAAATGAGGAAACTGAGACAAAGAAGGTTACATGACTTGCTCAGGATCACACAGCTAGTAAGTTTCTGAGGCTGGATTTGAACTTATGAAGATTAGTCTTCCTGATTCCAAGCCCAGTGCTGTATCCACTGCTCCACTTAGCTGCCCAAAAGACTGATAGCTTGAGGGAACTGAAGACCTAAGTGAAAGACTTATAAAGGTAAGGGAGAGCAAAGTAGGTTTGTACCCATTTTTCAAGACCCAGTACTTTTTACTTTGTGAAGACTTCTCACATCATTAGAACTCACTGACATAACACTTATTGTTTATACTGTACATTAAGGAATCAATCATGTATTGCTTTGGGGCACTGCTTAAGCAGAAAGTGCTTGATTTGTGATTGACTGGCTTCTTTTTCCTAAGTATATTTATAAACTGATGGAAATTTAGAATACATGTCTCTGTAGAAGCAGTGATATGAATAATTTATGTTTTCTTAGGACAGACACCACAGACCAGAGTGCATCTGAAGTATGGTGGAATCAGACAAAAGACTAGAGAGAGAAGAGTCCTCAGTGCTCATTTAGGTCAATCTGTGTGCCAAAGAGCCCGCATTACAGTGTGTATAACAAATGGTTATACATCCTTGGCTTGAAGATCTCTGGTGAGGGTGAAGCTATCACTTCTGGGGGGAGTTGCTATCTGTAGAGGAAGTTCATCCATTTTAGGTGATAGCTCTAATTACATAAAAGATTTTATATAAATATATACATGTGTGAATATATGTGTATGTGTGAAATAAATCATGTAACATAAACACACATATAGGAAAACTATTCAGAATAGTTTTAGAAAGCTATCCTAATGGTTCTATCGAATCTAATTAGCATGTAAAACAATGATTCTCTGAGAAAATGAGTTTATAGTTGAAACTTGGGGTGCCAAGAACGCATCTCCCATTTCCCTCATACTTGCTATCCAAGGCAGTCTGCCTCTAAACCTCATTCACTTACAGGTGACTCTTCTGGCCTGACTCAGGATTGTTCATCTTGAACTGGAAATTCTGTAGATGACTCAATATGTTCAAAGTTGAGCTCATTAGTCTCCCAAACTCTCCCCTTCTTCCTATCTTCCCTTTTAATTTCAAGGGCATCACCCAGATCCCATATGGGGTTATGACCCACAGTTTAAGAAGCCTTGAAAGGGTCTTGAGGGGAAACAGTTTAAGAAGCCCTGAATGCTTGATTCTTCATCCTCTCATCTTCCATATCTAATCTGTTGCCAAGTCCTATAATTTCCAACTTTGTAACATCTTTAATATACGTCCCTCTCTCCTCTCTAACCCTGCCATCACTCTGGTTTAGAACCTTGTCACCTCACATCTGGACTATTGCAATAGCTTGCTCCATTAGCTGTCTCCCCATGCCTCTTCCTGACCTCCTCCTGACTTCCCTAGCTTCCTTGAAGTCTCAGCTAAATTTTCATATTCTGCCAGGAACCTTTTCCATTTCTTAATCTTACTGCCTTCTCTCTGAGATAACCTCCTTACCAATTTATTCTGTATGTATCTTATTTGTAAATAGTCATTTGTATATTATCTCAGTCATCTTGACTTTTGTCCTGCCATTGGATTTCAATGACTCATCACCCGTGATGAGTGCTGAATGTGAAAGCACTGAATGTCGCTTTCTGTACCTCCCTTCTTTCTAAATGCTTTAGGTTTACTAAAGAAAACTCATAGGATCCCAGTAGTTCCAGAAACTCTTCCCTTGCTCTCTATCCAATGGAATAAAGCACAGAGAAGCAGCTCAAGACAGGCGAATTAACTAACTGACTGATACAGAAGATATTGTTTTCTTTTGTCTGGTATAAAAATGACTGTGCTAAAGGATATGTTCTTTAAGCATTCTTCTTCTTATTTTGATAAGTCCCTTACATCCATCACCTGCTGACAATGTATGTGTCACACTGCAGCGGATAAATAAATTAGAGTTTACCTGGGTATTCTGTTTGTATCCTGTGCTGACTTATTTGGGCAGTTGCCAATGAGGACCCTGAAACTTCTCACATCTGTCTCATTAGACTGTGAAGTCCTTGAAAACAGGGAATATCTCTTGTCTTTCCTTGTATCTCTACAGCTGGCACACATAGGCACTTAATAAACTCTAGTTGACTTTGTGACTGGCTGGTTGAGGATCAGTAAGGATTGGAAGTTTCAGGGGATGAGGAGCTATGGTGGATGGCGTTCTTCTCTCACTCTGAAGCTAGGAATTATTGTTGTTGTTCAGTCATTTCAGTTGTGGCTGGCTCTTCATGATCCCCTTTGGAGTTTTCTCAGCAAAGATACTGGAGTAGTTTGCCATTTCCTTCCCCAACTCATCTTACAGTGAAGAACTGAGGCCAAAAGATTAAGTAACTTGCCCAGTGTCACACATCTTGTAAGTATCTGAGGCCAGATTTGAACTCAGGAAGATGAGTCTTCCTGTCTCTAGGTCCAGTGGTCTATCCACTGCACTATCTGGACATGTTTATTAAAGTCGAATTTTTAAAAAGTCTTATTATATTATAGGTCATCATTAACTTCTTTGGGTTCCAGGAGTTAGAGTCCTTTTTCATTGCCATCTCCCTTCTCTTTTGCCAACTCCTTCTCATCAAGTTTTCTCTCTTCTGTTGTTCCACTGTGCCCCTCATGTTTTTCACTCTCCTTGCAGATGATAGTATGAGTTTTGCAGTGGTTTCTTACTATTAGTAACTGGGAAAGAAACATGGACAACTCCTGTGTAGCTGTCCTCCTTCAGCTTCTCTTTTCTTTGAATAGATTTTGTACAGAAAGGTGAAGACAGGCAAACATATAAGTGAGAATAATCCTCGTCTGGAAATTATTCACCTTTATTTCCAAGGGAAACTCAGAAAGGATCTAAGGGGAAAGGGAACCTTGAATTGAGGTGGTTGGGTTGGGAACAGGGAGGTACTAGTCTTGGCAACACTGGGCTTCGGCACTGTGACAGAGAGAGGAGTATGTTTGGCAGTCTGACTTTCAGCTGTTCAATATGTCTGTTCACTTTAGTTGGGCATACATAAATCAGGCCCTACCTATTAGTTACCTTGCATATCATTATTTCACTTTTCATGTTTTAGTCTTATTTTCCCCAAGTAGCTTGTATACCTCTTGAATACAGAGACTGTAGCACCTAGAAAAGTGCTCATGTGTATTAGATTCTCAACAAATATATCTGCTAATTGATTAATTTTATTTTTACTGGATAAACAAATTAATTCAAGTTTTTGCTTTAGGGAAAATAAGGACTTTCAGAGTTTAAGCATTCTGATGACTTTGGTAAGTGACAAAATCCTCATCACTTATAATCATGGTAGCAGTTCAAGTACAGATTTCTAAATATTTAAAACTGGAAACGAATGAAATGGATGTAAAAACAAATGAGGTTTATTGCAGACCATAGTAATTTTGTGCTTTTGGTCTAAGTAACAAATTACAACAAGCACCGTGATACTGTTCAATTCCTATCTGTTGTTAGTACTTATATACAGAGATGTAACCAGAAAGGAAACAGCTACGTTTTTTTTTCCAACAAAGAAATTTTGTTATTATAGGCAAGGACTTGAGACTAAATAGTTACAGGTAATTGGCATGTAAAACAGAGAGAAAATGAACATGTAAAAAGATCTCAGCATTTGTAACTAACAATAGGAATGAAATATTTGCACATTGTTGTGCAAACAGTCTGATAAGAAAAGTTACATGGGCTACAAAACTTTGCAAATACATTCATTACATACATATAATCTTATGGTGTGACTAGATAAATTTCAATTGATCAGGTATGTGAAGGTCACTTCAGGGAAGAAGGAGGCACTTAATGAAGTTACTACATACATTGTTACTCGTTAGTGTGAAGGCAAAATTATGTAATAGGCAAATTGGCCTGAAATAGTTTGTCAAAGACTTCAAAATCTTGAAGCCACGATGGAGGACACTGGTATAGATCTCTACTACTTTTCTTTTTTTAAATTTAATTTTATTACATTTCAATTAACAAAACATTTTCTCCACCTCTATTACCTCCCCACCCCTTGAAAAAAGAATGAAAAACAAAACCTTTATAACAAACATACATAAATCCAGCAAAACAAATGCCTACATTAACAATGGCCAGAGATATATGTCTCACTGTTCACCTTGAGTCTATTCCCTCTCCACCTGGAGGTTAGTAGTATGTTTCCTCATATTAATACACTTAACTTAGTCATAAGCTTTACAGTCACTCTTTTTTTTTTTTTTGAAACCAGTAATTTCATTTTCACTTCATGGATGCCTTTTGTTCATAAATTTATTATTCTCTTTCCATCTTGATTTACTTTCCTTTTCATCTATTTGTGCTTTACGTAGAGTTTTTATGTCTTGTTATAAAATACTTAAACCAGGAGACATGTTATAAAACACAAATTTACTATTTTACGTATATTTAAAAGTTCAATATGCAATTAGAAACTGACTTCTTTAGCCACTTAGCACCAGATTAAACGAGACTGTTAAAATAAAAGGGGGGAGGGCAGAGACATGAACTTAAAATTGATCATGTTTGAAAAGTAATTATACTACACACAGTTTTTTTTAAAATTATTTTTTCCCTCTTGGTTCATACCTGTGATCCGATCATAAAGGAGAAGGTTAGGGGAGGAAACTACCTCCTCAAAATCTTTAATTCCTCTCACATTTAGTTTTTAAAATGCTGCCAGGACACAGAGAGGTTAATTTGTCTGTGGTCACAGCTAGAACATGTTAGAGATAGGATTCAAACTGAGGTCTTCTTTGTTCCAAGGCTGATTTAATCACTATAACACATTGTCTTTATTTTCATTATTACTGGAGTTTATTTTCATGCTTTATCCTACTTAAAACTCAAATAAATTTGCATAGTATTTGAAATGATTTCATACAAGTATGAACTCTTATGTTTTCTGTCTAATTAAGTTAATGTTGAAAAACCAACACCAAGTGGTTAGAAAGTAACTGGGAAAATATGGCCATTAAAATTCTATATTTTTATGTTTCCATTGGGTAGTTCTTTTCTGTTCCTTCATTTAAATGCACTACAGGACTCTACACAGAAGAGACACCCCATAGACAGGTGCTGTGCCAACTTATCCCATCTCTCAGATGAGTAGAACTCTGATCTAGGAGCATTGATAATAGCACCCAAAGGGGAAGAACAGTAATGAGATCCAGGATCCTTTAATTAGAAATGAGGCAGAAGCTGAATTATTGGCATCACAGTAGGATTTCACTGCTGGAGATGGTCTAACTTTGGCAGGGTTTCCTGTGAAATTGAATATTTTAAGTGAAAGTGGAAACAAAACAAAAAACCAAAGTATTTAAAGGCAAAAGGAAGTTTCAGGAGTTAGACACATCCTAATGAGATACACCTTAAGCCACATGTAATGAGAACCAAAAGAAAAAGCCTCACCTTTGAGTCCTTTCACTTAATTAGCTTTAGGTCAGGGGGAAGGCTAAGTTTCTACATTTGAAATGCCCTCAATGTCATTTTTTTTTCCTGAACTATATATTCTGAAACATAGTCTGCATTTCCGTTTTGAATTGGCTACAATCTAAAGAAATCAAAAGAATCTTAGAACAATTTCTTAATTTTAAAGAGTCAGGAAGCAATGAGAAATGAAAGTCTTAACCTATGTGTTTCTTTGATCTTATGAATCAACCAATAAACCAGTCTACAAGCAATTAATACCTACTATGTGCAGGCAAAACTTTTTTCTCTTAGTTTCATTATCATTACCAAGTCATTTTAGAATTATTCCCAAGGAAAAAAATAATGAAATATGTTAAGGAGTGAATTGATTTAAACTAGTTGCTTGCTATCATTTGAAATTAGGGTGGGGTTTTTTTGGTTTGTTTCATTAAAAAAAAAACCATGTGTCAAAGAGAATATATGAACTGGGAAGTTATAAAATGGAGTGACAATTAAAGGACAGAGAATTTCAACCCCATCTTATCAATATTGTGCTGGGCAAATCCAGACACAGGATCTTAGATGGAGAGCTGGCATAGACTTCAGAGATCATACTCTGTATGACTTTCATTTTAAGGATGAAGAAAGTGAGACACTGAGAGGTCATGACTTACCCAAGGCCACACAGGTAGAGGAGGAAGTAAAAAGTGTAATGATTCAAACTTACATCCTCTAACTCCAAACAGAATGTCCTTTCCTCCTTTATCATGATGCCATCTTGTGGCAATCAACTTTTCTGTAAGCTTCATCCTAATGAGACGAGTTTTAACTGACTTCTCAAGATGGCTAAAGAGATCAGATTATAAGAATAAATGACAAGCATGTTGTGTGAAATGACTGAAATAACAATCAGGTAGAAATGACAAAATAATTATTTTTGAGACATCAGAATGGATTCATTGAACATGATCTTCTAAGGTAATTCTTGCCCTTTGGAGGCCACTGTTTAGATGTATATAACTGGGGCCACATCATTCTGGAGATAAAATATTTGGTTGTCTTTATTTCTATGGGGCTGTTTCCAGAATACACAGAGGAACTGGTATTTCTACATTCCTGACAAATGACATGGTTACTTGAACAAAGCTCAGCATAATGGACAGACTGGTTGTTTTGGGGTTCTTCTTCATTTGACTGCTGGGGCATTTCTCGTGTACATATTAATCAACTCTTTCTGAGTAAGGCATTTTATAAACTTCAAATATTTATATAAATGTAAGTAGTTATTATTACTTATCAATTTCACTTTTTAGTTTCTTTTAGAGGAACCATGTTATAGTAGAAAGAACACTAGAGTTGGAATCAGGGGACCTGGGTTTGAGTTCTACCTTTGATAACTTCTACTTGTTTAACCATAGTTAAGTCACTTGCACTCTCTAAGCTTCATTTTCCTCATCTATAAAGTGGGGTTAATAACATTTACTTTATATACTTTAGAGGGACATTACGTGATAAGTATTTTGTAAATCCTAGTGTTATGTAAGTGTGAATTATGATTACTTCTCTTTTGTCAGTGCAATGGCTGAAGAGAAAAATTTCAATCAAGTAGGAAGTAATTTTTATTATAATTAAAACAAAAATAAGAAAATGTTGAGATTGATGAACACTTACACTTTTAAAAGCCAAAAGAGATTTCGAATCTGAATCATGTAACTGATCCAGGCAAATGTTTTACTGACTTCTTTAAAAATACAATGGAAATTTAACTACATACTTTAAAAATAAAAAGACCTTCTGTTCAAAGACGTAATAATCACTCGATTAATCTTCTCTTTAGTATGATCATTTAATACTTACTGAGCATCAAAGTTACGAATGGGGTAGCTTTGTAAAAAAATGAGAGTCTTCCTCTCTCTAATTCTGTCACCTAGGGTCCATTTTGTGGGATGGAATTATGAGTGAGAATGACTTATAATGAGTCCCTTTGGGTACTTCACTAAGCACCATTGGGTGAGGTCCAAAATGGAGCTGCTTTATAATAACAAGTTATTATAATACTTGAGATAACAACAACAGTTTACAGAGACAAAAACAGTGCCTTGAGTATAGTGGGCACTTAGTAAATGTTTGTTGAATTTTTTACAATTGAATTTTAACATTTGTATCTATAATAGTCAAATTTTTACAGAGTAGAAACTTGCTAGGACATGGACTTCAGTAAACTAACATGGAGAATACTACTAATGACATCCTGAAATTAAACATTTTCCTCCATTCTTTTAACAAAATGGGGCTACTATTTGGATAAGAGTTCAAATCTGCATTGTTACGGGCTGCTTTATAGTTATGTGAAATGAAAATTATTTCTCAGAATTTTCATTCACATTTTATGAATACAGATGTGTGGTGACAATGACAAGTAGCATTTTTTTTTGTTTTTGTTTTTTAATGACAAATATTAGCACTCAAGATATGAGGTAATATCGTGGAAGGAGCACAGAACTTAGAGCCTAGTCAGGAAGACCTAGATTCAAATCATGTCTCTGATACAAAGTCAGTCAGTGAAGATTTCTTAAGTACCGACTAGGTACCAAGTCCTGTGTTAAGCAATGGGGATACAAAAAGAGGC
Source organism: Pseudochirops corinnae (assembly GCA_028646515.1). Taxonomy (NCBI): domain Eukaryota; kingdom Metazoa; phylum Chordata; class Mammalia; order Diprotodontia; family Pseudocheiridae; genus Pseudochirops; species Pseudochirops corinnae. The sequence goes on along the minus strand of CM053588.1, from coordinate 84,052,648 downwards.
GGGAGACAGTCTCTGCCCTTAAGGAGCTCACAATCTAATAGGAAAAGTAGCTGGGAGCTTATGGGATCACAGTTCCTTAAAGTATTAGTACTTTCTTCTTGTTCTAGGCATGAAGTATCATATTAGTTCTAGAGCTATAAGAGACCTTGGAGATAACAGGATCAAAGTTTTAGAGGTGAAAGTTACCTTACAGATATATACCCTTCCTCACACACATTATACAGATGAAGAAACTGAGGCTCAGAAAAATTAAGTGACTTGCCCAAGGTCAGACAAGCAGTAAATGGCAGAGTAGGAATTTGAACTCAGGTCCATGCTGCACCTAATATGACTCTTGGATCAGGGAAAGCTTTATAGTAGGATAAGAACCATAAAGGGGAGGAACCAGGTCTTCTGTTTTCTTTGATTCTTCACAGTGGCTAGTAGAACAAGCTGGACATAGTGAGTACCCAATGAATTTGGACTGACTGAGCCTAAGCAAGTGTAACCTCAATTTACTTGTTAACATGTGAAAAATAAAACAAAAAAGATTCACTAGTGAGTGGATCCTTAGCATAATCATAAGTTTTATAAAGATCAGTGACATTTGTTTTTAACACTATGAGTTTTCAGGAGAATGTCATTCTAATCCAGGGCCAAACAAGAGCTTTTGATTATCTTCTAGAGAATTGACTCCATTGCTTCTCTAGACAATAGGAATTTTTTTTTCAAAGCTGTGAACTCTTCGCGAAAGGATAATAATGTGTTGGAAATCAAAAAAATCCACCAAATAGTTTTTTAAAAAAAATCTATGGGAGGCCAATTTTTTGTGCTTGGGGAGCACAATCTATAGTAAAGGTTAAGATACTCTATATACTGCAGTAAATAAAAAATGGATTTCATTAGGGAACTCTGAATTTCCTCCATTTTAAGTTCTATAGACTTAAGAAAGTTAGATTGCACAATGTTAATTCAGTTCGTTTTCAGACACTCATTCTTTGCTCCCAAAACAAAATGAAATAATGTTTTCTAAAAAGAGAGGGAGAAGAAGAATAAAAGGGAAACACAAAAATTTCTAGTTCTTTAACAGGGAAAGTGGTGTGTTTATTGGATTCTGTATGCCATGAACTATCCAACAAAAGCATTGCTAAAACACTCCTCATTATAAGATGGGATTTGATCTAAGATGGGTTTGTAAAGGTATTGATTATTTAAAGTCTCAGAGGATCTTATTATAATGGTCACAGCTATAACAGTCTTGTGGCACAGTCCTAAAGGGTAGCTTTGCAGTGAGGCTTGCTTTTTGTGTCATCTTTTTGTTGATGACTTAATACAAGGGTAGTCGAGACTCTATGCTCTGTACAAATTGGCCCAAACACTGCATAGTATATAGTTCATAGACTGCAGCAACAGAGCTAATGTTCAATTCATGCAAGCTATGAGGTAGCCAAAGAGTACATAACTATTGGCCATAACACTGGGAATGGATGCTTCCGGATGTCTTACTACTGACTTGTAGGGGAAATCCTGGGATTCAGAGCACTATATGGATCTGCTTGGTAAGAGATGCTGCTTGGGTGCCCTTGAAATGTAATTGAGACATTTGAAATTAATTCATTGAGTGAAGAAACCAGACTACTCCGTTCTTTCTCAGAGATTTCTGCAATGGTGAGTTGCCAAGCTGACTAAGTGAAGGAAAACTCATACTATAAAATCACATTCATCTCAGTTTTCTCCCAATCACTGTAGACACTTGTTTTCCCAAATCAGAAAGTTAAGGGTATACAGCATCACTGAGTTATTTTTTCACTATTATTTTTGTGTGTATATCTTTGTGTGTGCATACATACATACACATATTTATATGTATACATATGTATGTATAGACATAGACATACATGTATAAACATGTAGATTTAAAAAAACTCTAGAAGTTACACTAGAAAGTTGTGGCTAATTCATAAGCATGGGGTTTGCAAAGAGGTTTTTCCGGATGAAGGAGGACTTTTTCTCAGATCTTGTGGAAGCTTTTTGGCAGCTATAGAGCATTGCCTGCATCTAGATTGGTTTCTAATGAGAACATTCCTAAAGTGTATCATCATTAATTTAACCCTCATGCATCCAAGTATGACCACTGCTCATGCACACTAACTGAAGACTTGGCTTTATCCTAGGAGATAGGAAGCTGTCATTCTCTATGGTACTTTTAAGAGACACTACCATTTGACATCGCTATATTAATAAATATAACTTCTTCCAGTGAAGTAGGTGCTGCTCCTTCACAATCATTTTCTATAATGTCCTAACTAACTATGAAATATAGGACTTGGAGTTGTAGATGTTTTCTAGGCTCAATTCTTTTAGAAATCTGTCTTGTTTATGAGTTTAACATTACATCTTTTCTAGATGACCAACATAATACCAAGTCCATGTCCTTTCTCATATCTGTTGGTATTGTCAACAAGTATAATTTACTATATAATAGTTCTATAACGCATTATATACCAGGACATAGATGTCCCATTTCCATAAAAATGTGCTCTCTTCTAGACAGACCATATTCTTTGGTTTAATATAAATTTAAATAAGCAAACAAAAGAAGGTGGGTCAAGGGAAGGTGAGACTCAGATCAAATACTACTGGGAGATCTCTTCTCTCCTTCTCCCACATAGTTGAAGAAACCCCAAACTTGTGGATTAAGAGATAGCCCTAGTTGTGGTTCTGTGCTGTCTTCATTTCTTGGAAAACTTGTCATGTTAAACGATGTGCTTCCCATTCTGCCAGATTAATAATCATGAAGTTTCTAGTTAACAAACTGTATATCCTGAATAAACAACATGAAAATTGCACCTTTGAAGTTAATACGTAGTGAAAAAGAGAAAGCACAGGCTTCCTCTTCTATTGTTCATAAGATCTACTAGCACCTTTGGATAGTTTCTTCTTTACCGTCTTTAAAAATTGCTACAGTGAAATAATTCCGTTTCAATATTGTCCTTTCAGTGGCTGGCATTGCTGTGAAGGTATGAGGCTGAGCTTTTGGCAGAATGAGAGACTGGGTCTGAAGGATTTGTAGGAAGAGAAGAAAGGGTTCAAATCAGAGTCTGTGAGTATGCCTAGTGACTCCAGAACTATCTGTTCACAGTATTATACCCTGGGGTCCTTTGTGAAGCTGAACTGCAGCACCTGAGATCAAACCTCTGAGCTGTCGCTATTGTACCTGTTCTGGGGCATCATTGGTTCAGTGCTCCCTGATCCTTCTGGGGCTTCCTTCTTTTTGGAGTTCTGTTTCTTCTTTAGCAGCAGTACAGTAATTGCAATTAGACAGATGGTAAGCAGGCCAGTGGCCACCCCTGTGATAACTGTGATGAGGTTTACTTCGGGGTTGTTGTTGTTCAACTCCCTGGGAAGAATCCCATCCAGAGGAGCTTGCCTTTCAGGGATCTTCCTTTTGCTGGTGCGGTCTAGGGCTATGTGCTGGATGTTTGTTCCTCTGTTGTTTTCAGCCCCAATTTCCTTGGCAAATGGGGGAGCATTTCTGGCCTCTCTTTTCTTTCTGCTCTGTGTAGATGTTTTAAGTATCTCAGGACTTGATAGAGAGTGGTACTGGTACTCTGCACTCCTTTTGCCAATACCTCGGTTAGTATTATCTTTTGATCTCACTGTATAGATTGTATGTATGTACCATTCCCTGCCAAGAGAAACCTGGAAAACAAACAAACAAACAAAATAATTGTTATCAGACTAAAGCTATTTGGTCAGTATTGTTAATTGGGCCCTAGGAAGTCAACAGAGGGTGAATTTTAAAGAATGCTAATTTTGCTTTGTTTCTTGTATTTATTCAACAGATATTTGAGCACTTATTTATCAGCCAATCAATAAGCATTTATTAAGTGCTGTAATGGTAATTAATTTAAATTTGAAGATCCTTTAGTGATTGTCACTTAGTGACTGATTGCTAGATAAGTGACTGATTAAGTTAACATATGACTTCCCCATGAGTGGAAGACAGATTTGTATTGTGAAATGATTGAATGATTAAGTGAGGAGGCAAATCTCCTTAGGGATACCAGATGATTATTCTTCTGTTCTTTGTTCTAAATACTGTGACCACTTTGGTGAAAACTATGTGGCCATTTTAATGACAAGCTGTTGTGAACACTATACTGTGATTTTCTGTGATAAGATGTAATGTTGTGAATATTATATTATGATTTGTTGTGAATGTTTGCCTTGATTTGTAACAGAATAAATGGAGTGTTCACTATACTGTGTAATCAGAATCTTAAAAGCTGTTCACAGTAGCATTCTTTTGGGAAGCTGCTTGTTCATGGCATTACAAGTGCCTACTATATTCCACGCATTATGAATAGGAATAAAAGCTGGACCTGTAATTTCATTGGTAGAGGGAGTTCCCAGGTGAGGAATCTTCCTCTGACAATTCAGGTTGCCACCTTTTCTGCAATGTACAGTTTCAGAGAGTTGCCTGTGACATTGAGAGGTTGAATGACTTGCCCAGGATCCCCACATCCCAAAGACTAACTCTTTACTCACCTGAAATAGTGGTGTTGAGTCAACTTTAAATCCATCAGATCCAGGCTGCTTAACTAAGAGAACTGCTTCAGGATCATCTGCAGCAAGTTTGGCATTGAACAGGACATTTCCAAAGCTAGTGGCTTGGGTCTCTGGTTGAGCTTTGTCCTAAATGATAAAGGAAATGATTGGCTGCTGAGTATCTTCAGTTGTATCCTTAAAGTGTAATGTTACACTTTGTAAGCCAAGGATACAACTTCCTTCCTTCCTCCTTTCCTTCCTTCTTTCCTTTTTCCTTTCCCTCTTTCCTTTCTTCTCTCTCTCTTTCTCTCCCCTCCATCCCTTTCTCTCCTTTCTCCATCTTGTAAATAAAGAGCAAAACAAATTTTCTTCCATGTGACTAAGCTCAAGGACACTAGATGGTTTTAGTAAGACAGAACCCAACCAATTGGAAACCTGCTCTGTGCCTTAAACCATGTGGACTTACCACAATTTTAAATCTATACAGGAGAGAAGGGGAGTCTGTTAAGCAGCCATATTCAGCATTACTTGGACTATATTTAGGTACATATCCATCAGCTCCAGTACATAGGAACACTTTCTCAATGCTGCAGTAGAAGGAATCACCCAGGTTCTGTACAGGATCCACCATGACCCGACCATAAATGATATCACCTGCAAGAAGATATAGGATTATGCTATCCCTGTTAATCTTCTATAAGAGGGAGGCAAAGGGGTCATTTTCTTGGCACAAACCAGTCCCTGGTCTGTTTCTAGGTGTATAGAAGACCCTTGATGGTTGTCAGGTCTATTTCAAGACTTTTCTAGGAAATTCTGCTCTGTTTCATGTGCATCCCAGCTGGTTAATGTATCTCTTTCAATGTAGTTAATACTAGATCAAAAGCAGGTGTGCCCCTTACAACTTGGCTCATCACTGGATAGCTTATTATAATTTAGTTCATTTTACGTAAATAAACTTTAAATAAAACAGAATGACACACTCTATGAATTAATACTTGAAAAATAAAGGGTTTTTAAAAAGATCAATTAGTTTTTTTACTTTAAAAATCACATGAAAGCAAAACCTAAAGCTATTTCTGAAGGATATGCCAGTTTAAAATAAAACCCACAATAAGTGTTTCAGAAGATCATTCAAATATACAAAGAAGTAACATTTAAAATAATGAAAAAATGTTTGATGTAGTTGGGAATTCAGCTACCAAGACATGTACACAAAGACAGCTAAGGATTTAGGACTGTTAGTAGGGAATTCCTAGAAAACTGAGATAAGTGGTTAAAGCATGACCTGT
>CM053588.1:84004954-84038305 GCA_028646515.1 Pseudochirops corinnae | reverse complement strand
GCAAAGATAGCAGAGTGGTTTGCCATTTCCTTCTCCAGTGGGTCATCTTTTTCTTCAGAGTACTAGTCATCTACAAATTTATCCAAGTTGTAAATTTGGCCATATATGGAGGAACATTATTCACTTAATCTTGAAGTTATTTTGTTTTGCTGTATTTCATTTGGTTTAGCTTCATTTTACTTTAGGCATAAACTTTTTTTTTAAAGTGTTTAAAATAAATTAAAGATACTGTAACAGGGGGCAGTTAGAGATAAACATGTCACATAGTTTACAGATGGTGAATTAGTCACATTAAGTAGCTAAGTCAAATTATTCATTTACTTTTGAAGTCTTTGTACTTGTACTAGGTCCTAAGGACTTGGAGACTTCTCAGAACTTAAACACCAAGTTTAATGTTTAAAACTGTATCTATATTAGGAGTTATGTCCCTCTAGCCTATTCATGCCCACTGAACAATGTTATCAGCTGCCTGTTTACCTAACAAAGTATTAAAGTTAAGATTCTGTCCTAGCAAGGCAGATGCCCAAGTCATTTGAAGGCAAAATGAATAGCAGGCTTATTTTTCTTTATAAAAATGAAAATAACCCAAATCAACCTTGAAACATTAATGTTTAACTTTTACCTTTTGCACTTGCTTCTATATTGTTATTTAGTAATAAGACATTTGAGGAACTTTCCCTAAAATGACTTAATTTGTTATTTTGGAAAATGGCTATTTAAAACAAGTGTCCGGAATATCAATATCTTAAGAAAAATAACTTTTGTGTACTTTGGATGTAAACACAGTTTAACAGCATGGCGGTAGTTTTATTAAATCTTTAAGGCCATATTGTTTACTTATTGGACTTTAATTCAACATAATCACTGAATTCCAATCAGCTGAAACTGGCTAGAGTAAAACAGAGGAAAGCCGGAGAGAATGCTTAGAACTGCCTGATGTCTGGGAGATGGTAATTCTAGAGGATGCTTTATGTGGTTTTTGTGGCTGTACAACATCTGTGTTATAAATTGTTGTTATTGTTCAGATGCTTCAGTTGTGTCTGACTCTTTATGACTCCATTTGAGGTTTTCTTGGCAAAGATACTGGAGAAGTTTGCCATTTCCTTCCCCAGCTCATTTCACAAATGAAGAAACTGAAGCAAGCAAGGGTAAGTGATTTGCCCAAGGTCACATAGCTAGTAAATGTCTGAGGCCACATTTGAATTCAGGTCTTCCTGACTCCAGGCCCAGTGCTCTATTCACTGTGCCACCTCGCTGCCTCATGTCATAAATTAGATGGTCAGAATTTTTGTAGGTGAATGTAGCAACATCCTTTTCTGACCATAACTAGATGTGATCTCTTTACTGATCAGTGAAGAGAAGTATGCAACTTTATTTGATCATAGGAGCTTCAAGCTATTTATTGTACTTTACCAAAAAAAAAGTACTCAAAAAGCTCTCCATCTTAACTTGAGGTAGTTAGAAAAATTGATTTGAATAATTTTCTTGAGCTGTGGGACCAACTCAAGTAAAGATTTATAGGAGGGAAAGTAACTTAAACTAAGTGAAATTGCAGACTCCAAATTCATCTACATGATGCATGTAGATGCAAGATGGTCATGCAGGCTTTATTGCCAGTAAGAGTAGAAAAATTAGCCCACATGCTCCTTTGTAAGTATATAAAGAAGACCTGAATTCAAATGTGGCCTCAGACATTTACTAGCTATGTGACCTTGGGCAAGTCACTTACCCCTGCTTGCTTCAGTTTCTTCATCTGTAAAATGAGCTAGAGAAGGAAATGGCAAACCTCTCCAGTATCTTTGCCAAGAAAACCCCAAATGGAGTCATAAAGAGTCAGACACAACTGAAGCATCTGAACAATAACAACAATTTATAACACAGATGGTGTACAGTCACAAAAACCACATAAAGCATCCTTTAGAACTACCATCTCCCAGACATCAGGCAGTTCTAAGCATTCTCTCCGGCTTTCCTCTGTTTTACTCTAGCCAATTTCAGCTGATTGGAATTCAATGATTATGTTGAATTAAAGTCCAATAAGTAAACAATTATGGCCTTAAAGACTTAATAAAACTAACGCCATGCTGTTAAAGTATATAAAGAAAGGATATTATCTATTGACAAATAATCTAAATTCTATAGGAATTTCAAAGATGGACACATTTTTTTTAGCATAGTCTAGTGGAGCAAGCACTAGATTTGGAGTTGGAGGATCCAGGTTTGAGTCCTAGAACTTGTTAATATTTGTCTAACCTTGAGTTCCTTTATGGGCAGCTAAGTGGCACAGTAGATAGAATGACAGCCTAGAGTTAGGAAGACTCATCTTTGTGAGTTCAAATCTGGCTTGAGATACTACCTTTGTGACCCTGGGCAAGTCATTGAAACAAGGTTTGCCTCAGTTTCCTCATCTGTAAAATGAACTGGAGAAGGAAATGGCAAACCACTCCAGTATCTTTCCATTAAACCCCAAACAGAATTACGAAGAGTTGAACATGACTGATAATGATCAAAGAACAACGGGTTCCTCTGTCTCTGGATCTCAATTCCCTAACATTAGTTTCCTTCAAAACTTAGCTGAAACACCACCTCCTACATTAGGCCTTCCCTGATCCATCTAGCTGCTATTGCCCTCCCCACCTTAAATTACCTCTTAGTTATTTTGTGGGAACTTATATGCTGTTTCCCTTGACAGAAGGCAAACTCCTCGATGGTAGGTGTTGCCTAATTAATTAATTAGTTGATCCATTCATTTATTCATTTATCTATCTATCTATCTATCTATCTATCTATCCATCTATCCATCCATGTATCCATCCATCTATCCATCTATCTATTCATCTATCCATCCATCCATTTCTCTCTCTCCCTCTCTCATCTATCTATCTATCCATGTATCATCTATCTATCTATCTATCTATCTATCTATCTATCTATCTATCTATCTATCTCCATATCAACATTAGTACATTCTGCTACGGTGATTTCTGCTTCTTGTATATCAAAAGGGCATAGGTAAAAATAATACATAAATATTCTCTCTCTCTTTCTCTTTTTGCTGGGACCTGAATTTGATCCAGAAAAAGAAGAGAGAAACTATGTAAGGGCTAGATTGATGCCATTTGTGGAGTGTGACAGAAAAAAAGAGTCATGACAATGAGGCCAGAGTACCTAGGTTTATATTCTTCTGTTTGATCCTCACTACCTGTGACCTTAGGCTAGTCACTTAACTTCTCTAGCATTCAATTTCTTCAGTTATAAAATGAGGGCTTTGTACCCAGGAGCCTTTGAGGTCATTCCAGCTCTAGATTGATAATTCACTTTGGGTTACTTTTTAAAAACATTATACATCAGAGGCAATATAATAAAAGGAGCACAAGGGAGAAGGGAGGTAGCTGTCTTTGAGAGTCAGTTTAAGAATGTATCATGGATTAAAAACATGGAGCTTCATGAGGATACATTTTAGTTTTATTTTTGGCAAGATATTTTAATTCTTATGTAGTACACAAAATCTTACTCTCCATATAAAATGCTGATAGATGAAGTTACAGTTATATTATTGAATTTGTTTTCAACTATGTACAAAAAAAAGAGCATCTTTTGAGAAGTATTTCATTCCCCATTCTGGTGGTCTGTAAGTTCTTTATTACTATTTTTGTTGTTGTTGTTGCCAAGCATATTTCTCAAAACATTTTTTTGTGGTTTCATCATCTGTCATTCATAGTGCTGTGTACTAGAAATCTCCTGGGGGTGCTGAACTCAAGGAAAGTCGGCAATTGCCAACTTTCACCCCATGGGGTAGGACGGTTGGTGAGGAATAACAATGTTGACAACTAGAGAGAGGGAGAGTCAGTGTTGGTCATGTGAATAAAACACACACACACACACACACACACACACACACATACAGACACACAGAATTAAACAGAAGAAAAGAGAATCAAAGAAGGATAGAGTTAGTTTTTTCTAGGAACAATATCTCTCTACCAGGAATAAGCTATTTCTGCATTTTATAAAGGCCTTGCTTAGAAAATTACTATCTTTGAGGTTAGAATTGTCATTCAAATTGACATTGACAAGTTAGAAAAATGGATAGCCATCAGTGACATGAAGCTTAAGCAGTAAAAATGCAATGTGATTCACTAGAAGAGTATCCTTATAGGATCATTGATTAGGAGCTAGAAGGGACCTTAGTTGTCCTCTAGTCCTACCCATTCAATTTACAGATGAGGAAACTGAGGCCAGTAACAAGTGATTTGTCCAAGGTTGCATGCTACATTTTTAAATTCTAAAAATAAAACCGTATTGTATAAACAAAATGTTAGGAATCCTTACCATATTTAAATATGGCATGAAAATCCATTGTTAAAACATATCACAATAAAAAGAGCTGGAAGGGACCTTAGAGGTTATCAAGTCAAGACCTGTCATTTTACATGTAAGGAAACTGAGTCCCACAGAGAAAAATCAGTCATTCAATAAGCATTGATTAAACTCTTACCGAAATAACAGGTACTGTGCTATGTGCTGGGGCATTAAGAAAAAAAGGCAAAACATAGTACCTTCCCCCAAGAAGATGACATTCTAATCATGGAGACAACATGCAAATAACTATGTACATATAAGAGATGTGCAGTGTGAGTGGAGGGTAATCTTGGAAGGTACGAGGACTGAGGAAGGGATCTAGAAAGGCCTTCTGTAGGAGGTAAGAATTGAGCTGAGTTTTAAGAAAAGCCTAGGTGAAAAGGTAGAGTATTCCAGGCATGGGAGACAGCCAGTGAAAACGCACAGTCTTCAGATAGGGTTAATAATGATAATAATAATAACAATAACAATAACGATACTACCAATACTAAATAAGTAACATTTATATGACACTTATTGTGTGCTAGACACTATATTAAATGTGTTACAATTATTATATCATTTGATCCTCACAAGAACCCTGGGAAGTAGGGGCTATTATATCCCTCATTTTACAGATGAGGAAACTGGGGTAAACAGAGGTTATGTGACTTGCCCACAGTCACACAGCTGAGGCCACATTTGAAATCAGGTCTTCCTACCTCTGTCCAGCACACTGTCCACTGAGCCACATACCTGTCCTCAAGTGTCAAGTGACTTGAACAGTAAGAAGTCAATGTTGCAGGATCAGAGTCCCAGGAGGGGAATATAAGAGTAACAAGACTGCAAAGGTAGGAGGGGGATAGTTTATGAAGGGCTTTGATTGCCAAACAGATGATTTTGTATTTGACCCTAGAGGCAATAGGGAGCCACTGTGGCTTGTTGAGTGTGTGGGGGAGGTGACATGGTCAGACTTTCACTTTAGAAAGATCACTTTGACAGTTGAGTGGAGGCTGGACTAGAGTTGGGAGAGGTTTGTGACAGACATACAAACTAATAGGCTATTGTAGTAGTCTGGGCATGAGGTAATGAAGGTCTATAGTAGGGGGTTGGCACTGCCAGTGAAGAGAAAGTGGTGCATATGAGAGATGTTAGGAAGGTAGAAATGGCAAGACTTGGCAATGGATTGGATATGGGGGGCAATGAACATAAATGAAAAGTGGAGGATAAAGCTATAGTTTTAAGTCTGGGTGATTAGGATGATACAAGTATCCATGGAAATAACTGGAAGGATGGGGAGAGAGGAAGGATGTTTTTGGGGGGGAAGATAACGAATTCTATATTGGACATACTGAGTTTGAGATGACAATAAGATGTTCAGTTCAAGCTGTCTAAGAGGTACTTGGTAATATAAGATTGGAATCCGGGGAAAGACTAGGTTGGGATATATAGATCTAGGATTCAACTGCATAGAGATAATAGTTGAACCCCCTAGGATGATATTATCAAGTGACAGAATATAGGAGGAGGGGAGAAGTGGGTCCAGGACAGAACTTTGGAGGATACTCATGGTTAATGGGAATGATTTAGACAGAGACCCAGCAAAAGAAAATTAGAAGTGGTCAGATAGGCAAAAGGGGAACAAAGAGAAAGGAGGATCATGAAAACCTAGGGAGGAGAGAATATCTAAGAGAAGAGATTGAAGAACAGTATGAGAGGTTTCAAAGAGGTCAAGAAGGATGAGTATTGAGAAAAGGTCACTGTACTTGGCAGTTATGAGATCAGTGGTAACTTGGGAGGGAACAGTTTTAGTTGATTGATGAAGGTGGAAGCCAGATTAAGAATATATGGAAGAGATTCAAGGGAGAGGAAGGAGGTATATCAATTGTAGGTGATCTTCTCAAGGAATTTAGCTACAAGAGGAAGCATGATGTCTTATGGGGATTGTTAGATAAAATAAGGGCTTTTTAATTTAGGGGAAAACATGGGTATGTTTGTAGGAAGCAAGAGATAGGGAGATATTAGAAATTAGTAAGAGGGTGGAATGACAAAGAAGGCAATATACCAGAGAAGACAGGAGGGAATGGTGTCAAGTGAACATGAAGAAAGCTGACAAGAGTGAAGGAGAAGGTAGTGGTGGAGAACATTGGAATGATATGACAAGAAGAAAAGGGGGGTAACAGTGGGACTTGTAGGCAATGGCCTCTGTTTTTAAAATTTTATTTATTTATTTATTTTTTGAGAAGAGTGAAACAATTTCCTCAGCTGACAGATTAGGTGAAGGGTTGCTATGGAAATCTTGAGAAGGGATTGAAAGGTTTGAAAGAACCACTGTAAGGAGAAACTCAATTGATTATGGAGGAGGCAAAGAATTGACTTGAAATGAGAGCCAAGTTAAGATTATGTAACACATGTTTATCTCAGATATAGGCAATATAGTTTCATAACTTTATCTACCTCTGTTCAGAAGTGTGTAATTAGGAGTGAGAGTCGTAGATTATGGGAATCTTCCAAGACTGGGGTTTCACAAGTCATGATTGATGATAGGGCAATGGAGCAATTGACCCAAGTGTAGATTAAGGGACTTGCTCAAGGTTACAGAATGGCAGCAATGGAATCTGAGCCTATATCTACTGACTCCAAATTCAGCATCCTTTTCACTGTACTGTGGGTATAATGCAATTCTAGCTATCATTTATATAGTATTTTACAGTTTATAAAGTGCTTCACATAGCTTGTAATATATGATCCTCTGAATTATCCTAGGAAATACATTATCTCCATTTTATGATCGAGGAAACTGAGACTCAATGAGATTGAGTGGCTTGTCCAAAGTCACATAGCTCACATGCACCAGAGGCAGAATTCAAAACCCAAGTCTGATCTGCATTAAAATCCAACTGTTTATCATATAGCATCACAAGTGGAAAAAACACTCAAGATGCTATTACTTAGCAAGTTAACATGATAGTGGGCAAACTGGCCTATAAAATAATCCTCCTTAAAAAATCATTGATAAAGTCTGTCTTAGACTATGTGCCAATTTGGGGGTTCTCTGAACCTTTGAGAGGGATGAGGGAAAGGGACTTGGCCAGTGATTTTGTTAGTATGAGGAATTCACAGGGGAGGAAGCCCAAGACTGGTTAGCAGCTTTTATGCAACTTAGGCTCTTAAAGAATTGCCTAGAGCAAAGGTGCCAAACTCATGCCTATAAAGGGAAAGTGGTGACCATTGCCTCTCTATCTTCAGTGTCTGACATGGTTCTTGAATTGTCCTTAAAAAAAATTTTTTTTTAATCAAGGAGCTCCAATGCTTCTAAGGATAGGACTGGCAATTCATGGGGAACTGAAGCAAATGAGTTAAGTGACTTGACCAGAGTCATACAACTAGTTAAGTATCTGAGGATGGATTTGAACTGAGGTCTTCCTGACTCCAGGCACAGAGCCCTATTCCTTGTTGTCACTTTGCTGCTCTGGAACAGAAGTAGCATGCTTCTTAGCTGCTCTTTCACTATATCCCAGTCATTAATCCCAGTGTAACATGACAAACATTACCGACTACTGGACAATACCATAACTGGGTTAGGTAGCTAAGAGAAATTTACTGACTACAAGCATTCTAAAACACAGCATTATCCCAAAGATTTTTCTAAATCTAAGGTACACACTTTGCAAATCTTGCCTCAAAATAAGACCTAAGACTCCCTTAAATCCTAAAATTCTTCTGGAGGTAGGGAAAGGGAATGAGAGGGTAAAGAGTCTTAAGAAATGAAATGTTCTTCAGTAGGTGAGGGATAAGGACTGGATTTGTGTTTTAACTGGCATAAGAAACTCCCAGAAGAGAAAACCCCCTTGACCAGTGCAGGCTGGCACTTTATCTGCAACTTTTTAGATTTCAAAGAACACAGAGAGGGTGTAGGATCATAGCCAGTAGATGGTAAAGGTTAGGTTTGGACTCTGCTATTTCTGTTTCAAGGCCAACTTTCTATATACTGCACCTGTTGCCTCATGTAGTGCCTCTGAACTTCAGTAAATTCATGTAATACTTCCTACAGTAAAACATTGTCATGAGAGTTTCTTGGTTTTAAGACAATAGCGAGAAAACATGGTTGAATGAGTTCTTAGAACCAGGAAGTACTTTCTCTGCCACATATTTAAAGTTTCAGTCTTTGAGAAGATGTGAGATATTCTACAAACTAGGAAACATATCGTGGGGTTTTAGATTTCCTATCTATAAGACAAGATTTCTCAGATCATGTGTCCAAGAGCTCCTTTTCCCTTTCTACTCAGCTCTGTTCTAGAGCTTCAAAATATTAATAATAGTCAGTGAATGAGCAACCAAACATTTGTTAAGTACTTCCTATGTGCTGGGAAAGCAAAAAATTATCCCTGTCTTTAAAGAGCTCAGATTCTAAAAGAGGAAGCAATATGTAAAGAACTAGGTAATACAAGACACAAATTGGGTAGATGGAATATATTTTGCAAGAGGAAGGCACTAGCAATGGGCAGAAGGGACTGGGAAAATCCTTTTGCAGAAGATAAGATTTGAGGTCTCTTGACAAAAGCCAGGCAAGCTAAGAAGAGGTGAAGAGGGGGAGCTTGAAAATACCAAATGCCTTTTCTCTTTGCTCTGAAATAACTGGCAATGGTAACTCGATACATGGTCCTCCATGGTAAGAATGCTGCAGGGTGAGAAGGTATGAAAGGGTTGTATTCTACACGGATGGAAGGAATGCCAGATCTGACAGGTAGGAGATCTCAATTCTAGGCTGCTCTAGGCTGTGTGACCTCAGGAAAATCACTTAACCACTCTGTGCCTTAATTTTTCTCAACTGTTAAACTGAGATAATTACTCCTATCAAGGTTGTGAGAATAAAATCTTATAAGTTATGTGACATTTATTGTCTTGTGACTTTGAGCAAGACACTTAGTATCTTTGGGACACAGTCTCCTTATTTGTAAAATGTGAAGATTGCTGTTACCTGTGTGACCTGGGGCTCATCACATAACATCTTTGGAAATCATTTTCCTAATCTACAAAATTAAAGCCTAAACTAGATGACCTCCATTGTCCCTTTTAACTATAATTAAATAATAGCACTTTGATCATTAAAGAACATGACATAATATCACACATAGTATGTTAATAATTATAATAACAAAATGAATAGCATAATAATATTAACATATAGTTTTATCTTCCATCTATTCTGTTTATATCTCCTATGTACCTAGTTATTTACATATTATCATCCATTGGAATGGAGCTCCTTGAGAACAAGGACAGTTTTATGTCTTTCTTTCTATCCCCAGAGTTCAGCATGGAGTCTGTCATACAGTAAGTGCTTAATAAATGCTTTATAATTATAGAATTAGTGAACTGGAGAGTTGGGAGCAAACTAGGTGTCCTGAATCTCATTGTAGTGGAAAAAAATATAACACGAAAATCTTCCTTATAACACTTTAAGAGTGGGTTTTTTTTTATGTGGGAGGATGCTGCTTTATTAATAAAAACACCTTTATTTTAGGAAACTTTAAGAAACACCAGGTTCTCAGTTAAGGAATGCAAAGCCTCTACTAAGCATTACTGAATTCAAAGTTTCAAAAGTTCTTTTATAAAAGGTGACAGTTTGTACCCATGGAACTAAAATGCCTAATTACTACACATAAAGAAAGTCCTGGCTTACCAGCCTGAACTTTTATTTCTACTGATGGATTTAAATGGTTTTGAGTGACAAGTACGGGATTCTTTTGTTTGAGTTTTTCCCTGCAGGTACAATTACCAATTTCTGGCACTAGAGAGGTATGCTTTATACACTGCCTCACTGTCTGGGGAAGCCTTGAGACGTCATTGCCATCTACCCATATCAACACAGGCTGAACAAGGTAAGTTCCATAGTTTTGAAGTTTAATGAGACTGAGAGTGAGCTATCTCTTACTTTGCTTCTTCCACATTTTAACACCCTAGGAAAATAATACAGTTAAGTAATTTCCTGACACTTGCCAAATTTGCGACACTACGCATTCTGTCTAAACACCTCTATAGCAAAGGTTCTTAACCTGGCATCCAGGAACTTGTTTGTTTTTTTAAAATCTTTTTTGGATAACTAAATTTCAACAAAATTGCTTTCCTTTATGTATTTGATTTCATAGATTGAAAACAATAGCATGAGAAGGAATCACATGCTTCACAAGATTGTTGAAGGGGCCCATTACAAGAAAAGGTTAAGAACTCCTATACTACAGAATTTGTTTCAATGCTCACTTTCCTATGAAAAATCTGTTCTCATGATTTGGAAGGAAATAAAATCTCACTCTTAGGTCAAATACTTCAAGGATATGTGTACATATCCCTTTTATTGATGCAGATCATGGCTCTTTGCCTTAGAACAGGAGTTCTTAACATTTTTGTGTCTTGGACTCCTTTGATAGTCCATGGACTATCTTCCCCATCTTCTCAAAGATAGATCACTTCTCAAAGTGATGATTTTCAGTAATGGAAGGGATGATAAATTTCACTAACTTCTAATAGTGAGATTAGTGAAAATAAAGATCTATTACCCCCATCTAAGTTCATGTACTCCCTAAAATCTATGCATAGACCCAAGGTAAAGATGGCCTCTATTAGTTTTTGTGGTTGAAAAAAAAAGTTACCTGACAACTATTACATGGCAACCATTTCTAGTGCTCAAGCTCTCCAAACCTAGTTCTGTTGGTCAGTGAACAGAATGGATTGGTTAAGATTTACTGGAGCTTTTATTTTGCTCATATAGCCTTCAAGAACCCAAGATCACCACAATGAGTAAGACCTTAGTTGATGTTCAAGTCAAAGAGTCAAGAGATTAACAAATTCTTCTAAATTTTATCTAAATTCTGTTTTAAATTCCATATGGTGATCATCAAAATCAGTGTTAAGTATGTTATCAGACAGTTGTCTGATGAGAAATTAAAATAGTGAGATAATCAATGTCATATGGTGAGAATAAGGAATAACCAATGTACAGCCCTCAAACTCCACTGGTATTTATAAGTTGTCAATAAAACTAGAGGAAGATCCCCTATGTACTGGGTGGATCCCCTATGGAGGACTTAAGGATGAACATGGCAAAGAACTACACAGCATAAAAAGGCATGAGGAAATTGTAATTTACATCATTGGAGGAAGAAGCCGTCTTGTTAGGCTCATCATTCCATTTTAGTATTATTGTATTAAAATGGTAAAGTGTTTAAGCATGGTGATTACCAATTTTTTTTTTCAAACCAGTGCCTTCCAGCTTTGTTCCCCACTCACTTGTAATCTGAAGTGTGTGTGGGATGGTGGGTGCAGATAGATATTTAGCAAGAACGCATTAACAAAAAGACAAGTGGAAGAAAGGGGAGAGAAAGGAAACAAAAGGGCAGAAAGTACAAGGGAAAAATAATAAAGGAGAAAATGAGAAGAAAAAATATGGAGGAAAAGTATTACTGGTTATGTTATTTCTCCCATTTTTGTTTTATTATGGACTTTTACAAAGAAAACAAAGTATGTTAGGAAGATTAAGTGTCTAATAATAGTGATGGACTATCCTTCATATACAAAGCTAATGCTATTAATTCACTGTCAATAAGAAGTGTATTTTGTCTCCCCCCCTCCCAGTATTAGTGATGGATTTTTACTGAGTCATTGATACTCAATAATCTATTTCTCTTGTGGCTAATGGCACACATATAAATATGCACATATATGCATAGATGTATATATATATATATATGTATACACTCATATATGTTTTTATATATCTATGTTTATAATCTGTATCTATACTAAGATTGTCAGTTTGGGTTAGGGATTTATTCTGTTTCCAGGGGACGAGGTAAAACTCCTCTACATAGAGATATATAAAAAATCATGACCTTAGTCATTAGGGACAAAAGAACATATGTTATAAACTCTTACCTGCCCATCAGTCCCAATGGTGCCTCCACAGTCTGTAAGGAGCTCAGACATATCATAGTAGCTGACAAATTCCCATAAACAGGCTTCCAGATTAAGGTTGCGGTAGAATCGCAAGGTACCAGAACCCCTGATGACTGCGCTGTATTGGTAAGGATATGTCTCTCCAATCACTTCTGAGTTTCTGGTAGCATCGGTCAAGAAACCATGATGAGTCTTTACTTCAGTGTAATCCAGGAGGTTGGAGCACTTGTGGTTCCCAACTCTTGTGCCATCAGGGCTGAGGGTCAGCTCAAAATTGGACAGTTCTCTAGTGGAGATCACGGGAAGCATGCCTACAAGTTATTATGATCAATGTTATTGGTCATGTCTAGTGCTCACCTTCAAAACTGTCTAGGTGACAGATCTTACAAAATGGTTTGTATAGACTATATAATAATTTATATTTAGACAGCACTTTAAGTAGTATAGCGTTACAGATTTCGAGATGAAGGGCCCTTTGGGATTATCTAGTCCAGGGGTGGGGAATCTGCTGCCTCAAGGCCACATGTGGACCTCTCTACTCTCAAGCATAACTGGTTATCTTTGATTCAGTCAAGGACTTAGAGGGCCACATGTGACCTCAAGACTGTAGGTTCCCCACCCTTGAACTAGCTTTACGATCAAAGACTGACAACTAGAAGTAACCTTAGAGCCCATCAATTCTAGCCCTATCATTCGATAGATGAGGAAACTGAGATATAGAGTCACACAGGTAGTAAATAACTGAGGTAGGATTTGAACCCAGGTCTCTCTGGCTTCTGACCCATGTCGATCTACTCTGCCACATGGTCTCTCATTCTATGACGAATGAACTGAATAAACTGAAGCTGAAGGAAGTGAGGTGACTTGGCTAAAGTCATATAGGCAGGAAGTAGTGGATGCATAATTAGAACCTAGGTCCCCTGATTCCAAATTTAACACTCTGCCCATTTTACAACACTGTGTCTTAATGCTTACTAAATGCTCTATGAGGGAGTATTTTTGTTATCTATATTGAAACTAAGGCTAAGAGGGACGAAGGAACTACAGGACAAAGGTCCTGTAGCTACTAAGTGTCAGAACTGTGACTACAACCTAGGTCTCTAGACTCCAAGTCTGAGGTTTTCTCTACTATATCGAATTGCTTTCTGAGGTTCATCTCTGTGCACGTCTAGTTTATACCTTCAAATAGGTCCACAGATTTATAGTTTGCAAGCTAAAGCATGGAATCATTCTGCTAATTGGGCAAATAGAAGCAACAAGGATTCTTCTTACCTTCATCTTCTTTCCTCCTCCACCCCCAGTCCTCCCCCAGAAAGCTTTACATAATCTTATGGCAGGAGGCAGCCAGTATTTACCCTAAGTGAGGCAAGCAGATTTTGCTCTCATTATTCCTGACACTTTTGGCTGCATCATACATGTGTGTATCTTTCTTTTCTCTGTCTCTGTCTCTGTCTCTCTATGTATATATCATATATTATATATAATACATACCCATATGCATACACATGTACTGTTTATGAATGTACTGTATCATGTACTGTAGACATGACTGTCTACAATATGCTGTATTATGAAATGAAACAATTCTTTTAAACATTAAAGTATGAGTATTTATAGCAATAGGTAATTTGATTGACTGGACTCAAGATTTGGGAGTGCCTTCTGTACTTAGGGTAATGTATTCAAACTTCATAACAAGTCTCAGTTACGGGTTCAGTTCTAATCCATAAACATAAGAAAATAATAAAAGATAACTAACAAATTAATGAAGTAATTTCAGACTACTATTTTCATCTTTCATTCAGGTTTATAATAAGAAAGTATTTTAATTATTATAAATGTTCAGAGACACACACAAATCCCCACCACATGTTTAAAGTGAGTGCTCAGATAGCTACATCAAATACTAAAGTGCTTTCTGAATGCTTAAAATCACGGACATATTGGCTGAATCTTTGGCAAGGTTATTGAGTACTGCAAAAGCAACCATATGTGTTCCTATTTCACAAAGGTGGGAATTCAAGTATTTGTGGCTTCATTGAACAAAGCAACTGTTTTTTCAAAGGTACAGAGAAGAAAATGCTGTTGTAGGGGGAAAAAACCAAATAGGCAGAACAACCGTCTTGGGATATGGTAGTTCATGATCTTCAAAGGCCTGAATTTGTAAATTATGTGTTGGGTTATTTGGGATAGTAAGCAAAAATACTAATTACCAGAATATTTTCATGATTTGACTGTTAGTTTACCTACCATCAATGTGTGGCATTGTGACAGTGAGCTTGATGAGATTCATATAGTCTGCATCTTCAGAGCCCGTATAACGCAATTTGGCTGAGAAAGGTTCTGCACCGACCACACCGGGCACTCGGGGCTGACAAAGACCTTCGTGAAAAGTACAAATAATGTTCTTGTATGTGCAGTTGAGAGGAAGAATAGCTCACTATGGAGCAAAGGTTTTTTTTTTTAATGATAGTTTCTCTTAATACCAGTTTAAGAGAAAACATGGAATGACAGCTTATATCATTACAGGGCATATCATTAGGAAATAAAAGAGAATCCAATAAACAGTTATGGGGCGATCTTACTTATATTATATGTTCTACTAAAGGCACCAGAGGGTGGGGTTTTTTTGGGGGGTGGGGATATTACTTCGGATATTCGAGTTAATTCAATACTATGACTGAGGTTATGAAGCCTTCCTAATGGCCACAGAAGCTGGGTGATTAGTAGGTAGAGGGCTGTGCTTGGAATCAGCGAAACTGAATTTGAATTCTGTCTCAGACACTTATTATAAGAGTGCAAGTCATGATTCCTTATGGGTAAATGAAGGGAGTTGGACTTTATGTCCTCTAAAATCCTTCTCAACTCTAAATTTATGAAGTTCAGCTAGGAAGGCTACATACACAAATAAAAGGAAATGAATAGGAAAAAGTCACATGAGTTGATCATGCTGAATTATCAATTTCATCTTTATAAGCACTTTATCATCTGTGTGAATATGAAGAGGTTCAAAGCAAACATACTTTGTGATTCACAAATTAAACTCATTATACTTACTAAATAGATGCCAAAGATATAAAATAGGTTTTTTTTCCTTCATATTGAGTCACATTTTAAAAATATAAAAGTGACTCAGGGCATAATTAAAGCAAACAAAGCACTGGCAATTCTGACAATTTTATATAATAATAATAATAATAATACCAATAGGTAGCATTTATTTGGTATATTAAGGTTTGGAGAACACCAAGTTATCTCACTTGATCCTTACACCAACCTTGTGAGGCAGATGGTATTATTATCCTCATTTTACAGAGGAGGAAACTGAGGCTGAAGGAAGTTATGTGACTTGCCCAAAGTCTTACAGCTAAGTTGTCTGAGGAAGGATTTGAACCCAGATCTTCTAGACTTTAATTCCAACATTCTATCTACTGCACCATCTAGCTGCTTCTCAACACAAACTTGCACAGTATGATTTCATTTCAACAGAAAGGATCAAACTTTTGTATTATGAGAAGATAATATTAAATTTCTCATCCATTTTTGTTCCCATAGAATAAAGAAAAGTAAACAGGCAGCTCAATATTACAGTGAAAGTGAAAAGGAGAAGTAACTAGAAAGTCTATTTCATTTCCAGATCACTTTGCATAATGGCAGTGTTTAATATTCTTGCCAAAGCAATTGCCTGATCCCTAAAGACACTCAAAACCATAGATATTAATCAAAATGAATAGAGACTGGACTTATGATTTCATTCTTACAGGGAACTCCTAGGTAAGGGAACTCCCTCCACCAATGAGAGTCAGAACTTTCTCCATAACTTATAGCCTTAGTGTTTCTTATAATAGTGAGAAGCCAAGTGATTTTTTTTCAGGGTCACCCAACTAGTAATTGTCAGAGGTCAGATTTGAACCGAGGCTTTTCTGGCTCCAAAGTAAACCACCATGTTGACTTTTTAAAGGAAAAAATCATATTTGGCTGAAAAAACTATTTCTAAGTAACAGATACGGAACATATGACTGCAATATACTTCATTTTATGTAGCACATGTGTTCCTGAAAGTGTGCACATTGACTGAATTTGTGTAAATTAAACCATAATTAAAGGTACTTGGGGGATCATGATCTTTAGAATGGACAAAAAGTTTTTTTCTTTGTTACAAAAAGCACATGTGCTTATAAGGTGATGCAGACTGATACTTGCTTTAGAGAAATGATCTCTAGAAATGAGAACTTTCCAATACTATTCTGTATATAGATGCTATGTACATTTGACTACAACTTCAGCTTTAAATGAGTAAGGGCAGAAATTACCTTCCTCTCTGTTCACTGTGACAATTGGGCTCATTAGCTCCAGCCCTTCATTTCCATCAGTGTTTACAGCTCGAGCTGCACATTGTACCCTGGAACCAGCTTGAAAGTAAATGGAGTCCAAAGTGATCATCTTAGAGGAGGTAAAAAAGGTGTCAAAATCCACTTCTTTCATGGGGCTGGTCACACCATCAGGGCCTGTGGGTGCGCTAACAAGCCATCGGTATCTTGTCAAAGTGTCATTGATACTCTCACTTGCACATATAGAGCCTGTCTTCTCATAGTCAGAGTATTTGGGGTTGCAAGCCTAAGGAAAACAGACATAACATTATCATGACAATTATATATGATTACATGGGACTTGCTCTTCTCGAATTCCTTTTCTATGTACTTTCTGAGTGATCTTATCTACTCCCACAGTTTCCTTGATGATTTCTGTACAGAGCACACTATCCCTATCTTTGCTCCTTAGTCCTAGTTCTACATCTCCAGACTTATAAAGAGTATCTTAAATGGGAATGACACATATCTGACAGTTCAACATATCAAACTCTTTATCTTCCTTCACATAGCAAATTTTCTTCTTCACTTTCCCATTTTTCTTGATAGTACCACTATTTCTCACTCACCTGCTCTTCAAATTTTCGAGTTACCTTTGATTCTTCCTTAAGCTTACTAAATTTTCACCAATCAGGGGTCAGTTCTTCCTTTTTGATATGTCTTTCCATTGTTTTTACTTTAGTGTAGGCACATAGTTCATAAGTAGGATAATGTAATAGGCACCTAATTGATATTTCTGAGTTCTGTCCTCTTTTCATTCTATACTCTACAATATTACCAGAATAATATTCCTATAACACCATTTTGAGTTTACCCTCTTCTGCTAAAAAAAACCCCAAAACTTGGGGTGGTTGGGTGGCGCAGTGAATAGAGCACCAGCCCTGGAGCCAAGAGGATCTGAGTTCAAATCTGGCCTCAGACACTTAGCACACACACATACAAAAAACTAGCTGTGTGACCTTGGGCAATTCACTTAAACCCAATCACTCTACCTTCTCCCCTCCAAAAAGCAAAAATAAAAAAAAACAACAAAAAACCCCCAAAATTAAAAAAAAAAACCCCTCACTGTAAACCAAATTCAATCTAAAGTCCTCCATGATGCAGTCCTAAGCTACTTTTGCAGATTTATTAACTCATTCAACAAATATGGACTCATTTTCCTAGACCATACTTCTGGTGCTAGAGAAAGACTTTATCATGAATATCATGGAAACTGGAGGAATTAGCTTGTATTGATCCCTTAACTGAGTTCTTCATCACAGTGGATGCAGAGTCAGGATCCAAAAGGATCTTGATGGGCTGGAACATTGTGATGAGTCTAATAAGATAAGATTTGGTAGAGATATATGTAAAGTCTTTTTTTTGGGTACAAAAAAACACAAAACAGCTTTACTTAAATAATATGGGGAAGCATGGAGAGATAACAGTTGTTCTGAAAAAAGGATCCATGGTCATACCAAACTGTAAGCTCAATATGAGTCAGCAGTATAATATGGCAGTCAAAAAAAACTAAAGCAATTGTGGTTTATATTAGGAGGGGCATAGCTTCCACAAATAGGGAAATGATAATCCCACTGTACTCTGACCTTGTCAGAACTCATCTGGAGTATTGTGTTCAGTTCTGGGTACAATAATTTATGAAGGACATAAACTGTAGAGTGTCCATATTTGATACATGAGATAAACATAGTGCCTTACACATTACAGACATAACACAAATGCACTACTTCTTCTATATGATATTTTTGCCATTTTCTATATATGATTTGTGCTTTGATACATCTATGTATTTGATTGAGTACTTTGGCTAAGAATAATTCCATTCCCCATTCTATCCCTCCCAACCCACTAATCCTAACAATTCTTCAAAACCATATCCAAAGTCTGTTGCTTCCATGAAACATTCCAAAGATATATTAAATGGTATATATCTCCATTTCCTCTGAATTCAATTCAATCCAAAGTAACATCATTTATTAAATGGCTACTATATGTAGAATAATTTATTAATCATTGGGAAGATATAAAAATGTTATGTAATGTGGTTCACAAACACCTTTTGTCTTTAATTACTTATATCATCCTTATTACATAGGTAGATCATTGTAGTTATCTATGCATATTTTTAAAAATTCTTTAATAGTTTGCAATGTTCTTGAAAATAAGTGATCTTATCTAAATTCATCTTCCCCTTCCCAAAGCACCTAAGAAATATCTATTCATAGCTGGCATTCAACAAATGAATGAAGGAATGGATGAATAAGTGAGTGAATGAATAAAGTCATTCATTAAAAATCATTAAAACTTTCTTTTGGGAATTTCAAGATGATCAAATCCAGATAAACACAAATTTATTCTATCTTCTCGCTTCCCTTTCTTCACTGTAGCATATTATACTTCAGTCATTGTCTTTGCATAATCTATGATGACTCCTTAAAATCAGTAATTTTCAAATTGTATCGCAGTTTCCTACTCACTGTAATACACGCCACAGGGTAGCCAGGCACTGGGCCAGGGCTGTCTTGAATTCTGAAAGTGTCATCATATATCAAAAGGGATACAACTTGAGGCACAGAAGGGAAAGTGACATCTGCCATACTGTTCATTTCTTCTATGTACACAATGGCTTTGGTCATCTAGGAAAAATGAATAAATCATTTGTTAATAATATTTTACCCTAAAAACATTAATCAAACTTGATTTTTGATGTAATTAGGATTTCTTTCTCATATCATAGATGAATGTGATTATCTGTCTCTACTTCTTGAATTTAAAAAAACAACAAAGTAAAAAACACAATGTTTTTAAAGAAAAACGTTACAAAATATAAGAGAGTTACTGAAATGCAATGGAGGAAAAACAGCCTCTATGTTTTGAATTTACATTCACATTATACATATGTGTGTATATATATATATATGTGTGTGTGTGTGTGTGTGTGTGTGTGTGTATATGGCTAGCTCTCAGTGCAGTCTCTGTGGCCCTGGACAAGTCATTTTAATTTCTCAGCGTTCTAGGCAATGCTTCAAGATTCAAAGTTAATCCTAAGATTAGTTAGCATTTATATAGAGCTTTGAGGTTTGCAAATATTTCATATAAAAATTACCTCATTTTATCATGACACCAGACCTGTGGATTGAGTGCTATTATTAATTCCTAACTGAAGCGGATAGAAGTTAAGTGACTTGCCCAAGGTCACACAGTATCTAGTGGCAGAGAAGATTCCAACTTGCATTAGTTAGAGAGAATTTCCTCATGTGAAAGTTCCCTATATCAGGGAAGACATAGTTCTAATCTCTATCCTTACAAAGAAATGAAAGAAGGAAACAGGCAACTATTAGGCTCCTCCTAAATACAAGGCACTATAATAAACATCTTGGAAATATTATCTCCTTTAAACCTAATAACGACCCCGGAAGGTGGATGCTTTTATTGCTCCCATTTTACAGATGAGGACACTTAGGCTCAGAGATACATCAGTAGAGAATCTGTTTGATTGATTCAAAATCATCACATGTGTTCAGGAAGGAAACTTCAGTACGTAATGAGAGCTGTGGTTTCCTCTGTGTAGATAGCTCTTGAAGTAATGCAGAATGCAGCCTCTCCACATCTTAGTAGATGGTGCGATGCATTGGTGTGGCCAAGATTTATCTCCTGGTGACCAGATGTCTTGTAAGATGACATTCTGAAGTTAGCTAGGAAATTCTGCAAGGACAGATGCAATCTGTTTCCAGGTCCATATGTGAAGCCTTTCTGTCTGATAAGACCTAACAGAGCCCACAGGGTCAAGAAAGACGCAACATAGCCTCTTACCTAGGTCGACAGGGCGCTGAACTTGGAGTCGGGAAAAACTGGACTCAAATCCTAT
This sequence comes from Pseudochirops corinnae, assembly GCA_028646515.1. Lineage (NCBI taxonomy): Eukaryota > Metazoa > Chordata > Mammalia > Diprotodontia > Pseudocheiridae > Pseudochirops > Pseudochirops corinnae. The sequence continues at coordinate 84,017,770 of CM053588.1, read as the reverse complement.
TTCAAACATCTACCAGCCACATAGGAATTTTGTAGCAAATTTGGAATAAACCTATGTTACATGGCAACCATTGGAGTACTTGCTCACACGAGGGCTGCTCACTTACCTGTGTCTCTGCTACCATGTTTTCATCGGGTTTCAGGTGAACAGTGAAGGCCTCCCTCATTTCTCTAACTCCATCAAAGAGCACTTCAATCTCAACAATGTGCTGGGTTTCACCCTCCTTAAATTCAATTTCTACAAATACAAAAAGATAGGTTTAAATCTGGAGTCTGTTATTTATAGTTTTTGTGGTTTAAGAAAAAAGGTAAACGGGATTTTTCTATTCTCATTATTCATTTCCTACATGGTTGTCACTAGCCAATATCAGGCATACCCTAGGAACACAGGATGACAAAATCAGGGGTTGAGATTTAGAGTTGGAGAGGCTTACTGGTCCAACCTCCTCATTTTAGACAGGAGGCCAAGAGATGTGAAATAAACTCTCCAAAATCATATAGATATTGTGTTACAGCTAGAATTTGAACCCAGAACCTCTGGTTTTAAATCCAGTTCTTGTTTCACTCCAGAATACTAAGTACAAGTTAATGTGACTAGGTATAGATTAAATTGATTGAATCAATGGAATCAATTTCTTTTTTTATTAGCTCAGAGAGTATTTTTCCTCTGGGGGAGAAGAAAAGCTTTAAATGGATTTTTAGTTTGTTTTTTTTTTCATTTCAATTCATAATTTATTTTGATTGCATTTTGTCTCTTGGAAAATCTAGTGATTAGACACAGTGGACCATGATGGAAAGAAGGTTGGATTTGAAATCAAAAGACTTTGGTTTAGAGTTTCACTTTGCTGTTTACTAGTTAGCTGCAAGATTGCAAAGTCTGACTTTCCCTCCGAGGGTTGTCTCATCTGTAAAATCAGGAGATTGGATTGATGGTTTAGAAGGTACCTTTTAGCTGTAGATCCTATGATCCTGATTGTATTTAAAAATATTTTTCATTATTGCCTATTTTTTTTCTTCTTGAGACAGGAACATGGCTGAGTTTGCTTAGACTCATTATTGGACATGTCCTGGTAGTCATGGCATGGTATGTAGATAAAAATAAAGTACTGATTAAAGATAGATGACTGCATTTACTATTTCCCTTTTGAAAAAGTAGGCCAATTATCAGGATAAAATGAGTAATCACTTTAGGTAGATGATTGAATGCATATATTTTTCTGTCAAACCAAATTTTTTTATTATTATTGAAAAATAGCACTTTGGGGTATAGAAATAACTATAAAAATCTTGTTTTTTTAAATCAACTTTCATGAAATGGAAACTTTTCTTTTAAATATTTAGTCAATGCATCTTACTATTTTGTTCTTTCTGGATACAATGTTAAATTTAAAGATTTCTTTTTCCCCATTATTTTGTTTGCAAATCTATCCTTACATGTATTTCTTACGTTCTTTTACATCTTTGAAATAATTTAATCTTTTCTTCTTATATGCTTCACCCTCTCTTCCCTTCCTCTCTCAGGGATCCCTTATAATAGAGAATAAAAAAGAGAAAAATATAGTTCAGCAAAATTAACCAACATAGTGAAAAAGTCTATCATTGTATGTAACGTTCCATAACCACAGCCCTCTATCTCTGCAAAAAAGCAAAATTAAGTGGTTTTTCAAACTTGTATTTGGAATCAAACTTCATCCTAACTTCCTAACATTAAGTTTTGATTGTTCTGCTATTCTTGCCATTGTTTGTTCAGTTTACATTGTTACAGTCTTTGTGTACATTGTTTTCCTGGTTTTATTACTTTAGATTGTGCCACTTCATTTAAGTCTTTCCATTCGTCACATTCGTTGTTTTGTCCAGGGTAGGAAGATTGCATTATTTTAACATACCGCAATTTGTTGAGTCATTCTCAAAATGATGGGCTTCCACTGCAACAGTGTAAATATCTACATATCTATGTGAATAGCTCTTTTCTTTTTCAAATGCATTGACCAGCACAGTAATCAATAAAACACTAAATCAACTTAAAGTGTGGCATCTGCTTACCTTCTGACACAGGGTGATAGTCTTCTCCTGAGACAGCAGAGCCATCCTTTGTGTGCACTCTCACAATGGAAACCTTTGAAGTGTCTCCTTGACGAAGCACGGGAATTTTCACAATAACTGATTGACTTGGTCCTTTTGGTTCACGGACACTAAATTTGGTCTCTCCAAGCTTAATAATTGTCCCTGAAATTTTGAAAGATAAAGGCAAAGTGATTATATTGGTCATAATCTCCATGCTTAGTTCACATTAGGATGGAGAAAATTTCTTACGGTCAGCATCATCTCGGATCTTTATCAAAGTTTCATTTTGTTCACCAACTGAAGCTCCGAAAGGGGATTCACTCTGTGGAGTACCAAGAACTAGACGTAGTTCCTCTTCTTCTTCATAGATCACATCATCCATCAGTACAAGGATGCAGGGCTTCTCAGTCTCACCTGGAATGAGAATACAAGAAGCTTATGTAATTGTCATACAACCTAATCGTGAGGTATATTTACATAGTAAAAAAATGTATAGTGAAAGTGGGTGCAATTTCTTATAAGACTCTAAAAAAATATGTGCTATCATAACTGTATGACATATTTTTAGAAAACTATACATTTTCCAAATTTTATAGAGATTTTCCATTTGTGTCCATGGATCTTTAATCCAATAGGCAGTGTTCTATATTGACATACAAAGATTCACCATGATTGATTTCTTACTTTAATTTTTTTATTTATGGTACAAATTTTTCCTTTTTGAAAACAGAACTTTTAAAATGAAGTTATGCCCTTCAACTTGCAGAATTTTAAAGTCACCCAAAACCTTACTGATTTTTAAAGGTTTGCTAATATGCTCAATTGTAAGCCATAGTAGATAGGAATTATAAATTTGAAGGAACTGAAAATATAATTGGGAATCATTTAATTAAGTAAATAAAATATATTTTTTAAAAAGAAAACTTTAAATATTAGACCAAGGAGTATGTATTTTATCCCATAAGCAATAGTTTAGGTGTTCCAAAAGATAACTGTCAAACATTGGGCTCAGAAAGATTATTTTAACACTTATATGGAAGGTAGATTGGAAAAGAGAGAACTGGGAGTTCAGATAGGCCAATTAAGGAACTATTGCATTCATTGTCCAGACCAGAGATGATGTGGGCCTAAACCAGGGTTAAGGTAATGGCATTTGAGAGAAAGGGATGTGGCAATGACCATAGAGTGGAAAGATGAGCTTGTCTACAACTATTCTGATAGCCAAAACAGCTTGACATCCCGGAGGAAAGAGCTTCATACTATTCACTGTAAAACTGGTTTACCGTAACTGTTATCATTTTCCAATAGGAACAAAACTTGCGTGAGGTCTTCCTTTTCTCCAACAAGGTAATACAAACATGATCCCCTCCTTAGCCTTGAAGAGAACTCAGGGATCATTCATTTAATTCTTTTCTTTAACCCTTTAATTTCATATTCTTGTAAACACGCAAGCTATTATTTAGGAATAAAATCTTCAATAGTACATTAATCAAAGAAAGAAAAAACAAATTGAAGTAATTAAAAGCCACTTCATATCTATTGCCATAGACTGAGAAAATTTTTAAAATTTAAAATAAAAAAATGTGTTTCCTTTTTAGAAAGAATAAATTTTTTGTTAATCAACCTTCCACAATCAAAGGTACTTAGATCTTGAACACAGAAAAAAAGTTTCATGAAAATGAAAACCTGCTTTGTAAGAGTATATATAATTAGGGATTACTCCTTGTCATTTTAATGTATTTTAAAAATAGATTTTTATTGTTACCTTTTATTTTTACATAATCTAGATATCCCTCTGTGTCCCTTCTTTTCTACCAGAAAGCTACACTTTATGATATATTTTTTTTAAAGAGAAAGTAGAAGAGGGAAAAATCAGTAAAATCATTCAATATATCCATTTAAAAAAACCTGACATTATATGCAATATTCTACAACCCAAAATCGAAGTCCTAACTTACCAGGAAGGAATGTGACAATGGAAGTGTCAGTGTTTGGGCGTTCTTCAAAGTCCATCATTACTTGTGCAGATCCTTGTCGAGTATAGCATCTCACTGAAGACCTGTGTTGGATATCCCCACTCCTATAAATCATGGCGACAATCTGGCCATCATTTTCATTGCCACTGTACACACGTTCTTTAAATTGCATTTTAGGCACTAGTAATAAAAGAAACAAAAATCAGAATGTTTTGAAAACTAAATTTTGGATGGAATTGCTCAGAATACACTTCATTTTAATCTATTTTTATCATCATTTTCACTTGGGGACATGTAAAAGGTGAATAAGGTAAACTTTTAAAAAAAGTTAATGGTATCAAAAAGGATAATTAGCTCTTTCCAAAGAATTTTGTTTACAACAGGTTTTATGTAGATTATGGTCAGAGGTATGCTGGTAAATGTTTAACAACAGGCTAACTAAATAAAAAAAATAGTGGATCCTCAGTACCTTTTAAAATTTAATCACATTATTGACATTTTCCAATAATTTTTTAAAGTACAGACAATCAACAAATGAATAAATCAAGAGCTGATTCGTAGTATTTGCTGATTTCTGAGGTTTAAGTGCTTATAGAGAAAATTCACCCATGAATGGCCACTGCACACTTCTAGATGGTGACCACATTAAGCAAAACTGACAAAAATTGATTATGTATTATTTCACATGGCACTTGGATTGCTTCAACTGAAAGCAAGAAAAAAAAAGTACCATGAGAATTCAAAGTAATAAAAACATAATGTCTTGCACATGGAAGCAGCATGATAAATGTTGAATTGAATTAAATTTTTTAAACTGCCAGAATAATACAGATTATAACAACTAGTGTTCAATCCCATTATAGTTACTCATTTGAGACAAAGATTAAAAAAAAACTTTGGAGACTGCAAAATTCTATGAGATTTATCTGTTGAAATGGTGAACCCAGTTCAAATGTCAATTTAGAAACGATCAGGTAGCCTTATGGTACTTTTAAAAATTATGAATAACATGAACACGATAGATACTTACAATCAGAGGTTGAATCATTAATAAAAATTGTGGCTTTGTTGGGTTCTCCAAGGGCAGCATTCATAGGCATACGTAATACTAATTCAAACTTCTCAACTCCCTCTAATATTGGTTGCCCTCGATCATCCAGAATAATGACTCGGAGAGTTTGCAAGTTAACTCCAGGTGGGAAATCTAAATTACGGCTGATTCCCACATAGTCAATTCCAGCTGTAGGGGAAATAAAGGATTAACTGATTAAAGAGTGACAAAAGAAACTACCATCCTTCCAGTCACTCAGGGTTACAGCTTTAGAGTCTTCTTAACTCTTTTTCTCCCTCACAACTGTTAAATCTTCTCAATTCCACCCTCTCTCAGTGCCCATATTTCTTGCATCTATCTCTTTTCCCCCATCTATCTCTTTTTCGTCAATCTATCTTTTTCTCCCCTTTTCCACAATTAACTTTCCTAGTTCAGGCTCTCATCACCTCTCACTTGGTCTATAGTCAAGTACTAACATATTGAAATAAACTTCTAATGGCTCTTCCAGCATTCAGTCTTTTCCCATTTAAATTTCCTCTTCTACCAGAACTCACCAGTGTAGATTCCTAAAGCAGAGATCTGACCATATTACTCCCCTGCCTAAGAAACTCCAGTGGCTCATTAAATAGACCAATACGATTATGATGGATAAACATCTGGAACATAATGAAATCTTGAGGGACCTTTATGAAATAATCCAGAAAGTTTAAGGTATTTGGACAGGAACTATTTGGTTTTTGACTTTGTGTCCTTAGCATGTACCACAGTACATAGGGTAGGGATAGGAACTGAGTCCATGATTTCACGGGTAAAGGGAATTCCTAGGAAAGGAAACCAACCAAAGCAAAATGGCACCTCATCTTTAAGTTCTTGTCTTAGAGAGTTGTCTAAGAGCACTGTGAGGTTGAAGTGCCTCACCCAGGGTCACATAGCCCTTATGTTAGGAGCAGCACAAAGTAGGCATATAATAGATTCCTATTGAAGTAAATTGAATTAAAGCCTTACTTCCTGCCCCCACACAAAAGCCAGACCAGAACACTATTCCTATGTGAAAGGAAAAAATAACTGGAGTTAATGGAGAGACAAAGAAGGCTGAGGGAGACTGAAGAATGAATGACACATTGTTATGGATATTTTATATGTTGAAACTAATTTATTCAATTTTGAATAGCTACAATGCAATTAGTTTCATGAATGTTTAATATTACATTTCTAATAAAGCATCAATGAACAACAAAGTCACACCACATCCTCTTCCCCAAGCCAAGAATACGCCCTTCCTCATTCTTCCTGACAAACAGCTTGAAAAGGGCTTTTTGTTGTCCTTTGCATTTTCCCCAACCTTTAGCTCACTCTAGACTTTAGTCTTTCTGAAAATTTTCTCATAGGCCTGTGCCACTCTTTTTATATCCGTCACTTCCATCTTTTGTAAATGTTCTTTTTGAATATGAACTCATCAGAAAGCTTTCTGCAGGGCCACATTGAATCATTTCAATACCCTTCCTTCAGAATCATTCATGATAGCTTTGCCAGGATTCCATTTGAGAGAGCCCCTCTTGGTCTTTCACAAGCTTAAGCCATGTGATTATGCTTATCTATTCAATGAACTTTTGAAAAATCTGGCTTCCTTAATTAGTCATAATATATAATTGAAACAATAAAGACATTTAGGTACATTCATTAAATGGAATGTGGTACAAAATGTTAAGTAAGAAGGTGAACAGATTTTTTTCTATCTTAAAAAAGAATCAAGTAACACATACATAACTTAATTTTTACATCTCTGACTCTTAGATGAAAAACATTATTGAGTTATTAGCTTGTAACTTAGTCTAAGGTTCATGTAATGCACTTGATTCCTTATAATTCCAAAAGGTCTCATGTTTACTTAATAATGACAAAATATGTTTTTAAGGAAGACACCTGTAATATTTTGTTACTTTAATTATTCAAATTTATATAGTACCTAAAGTTCTACAAAGCTCTTTCTTCACACTACTACTAAGTGATACAGATAATATTCCTCTTCACAATACCTAGAAAATGTCTTTAGTAAAGAGCAAAAGGAAGTATATTTTTTGAACTGAATTCATTTTGTGGATCATGGAATCACTAATTTAGAGCTAGATAACCTCAGAGGTCATTTAGTCCATCCACCCCTTCATTTTACAGATGAGAAAACAAGTCTAGATAGATTATGACTTGATCAAGATCATATAAGTAGTAACTGGCAGAGTTAGGGTTAGTTTTTGAATTAAATGTAATAATACCATATTGAACTCCCCCAAAAAAACACCAAAAAAGAAAACTCCAGATTTATCAGAAACCTTAAGAAATAAATGACAACTAGTATAAGAAATGACTTACCGTCAGCAGAAGGCGGCTCACTTTTCCGAGATCTCACCATGACACTAGAAAGCCTTGAGAGATCAGTACCAGTTCTCCAGACACGTACTTCAACAAATCCAGCACTCTCATCAACAGAGTACTCAACGGCACCAAAGTAAAAAGTGGGCTCTGTTAAGAAAGAAATGGAATCCAATCATATTATTTTTATTTTCTCTTCAAATCTTCAGCTTTATAGTGAAAATTAACTTGAATTATGAACCCTGGGAACATCCAGCATTAATCAGTTTTTAAATCACATTTTTTCTTCCCTTATTACTAGAGCAGAAGCCCATCAGAACAGGACTTATCAAATGGATTTGTATGAACTTTGAGTTGTCTTTCATATTTTCTGAATCATAACAACTTCTAAAAGCCTCATAAAGTCTGGGTATTAGTCTTTTCCCCAACCCCTCAAAATTAAAAGACAATTCCATTGATGTACCTATAGGCCAGCTAGTGTTTGTTAGAGTTGTACCAAAAATGATATTGTTACGTGATGCTGAATATCTGTGTTTGACTGGTTTATTTTCTCTGGGAGAGGACTTTATTTTGAATGGCAAATCCAAGTGTTCAGCTCATGACTTATCTAAGTCTAATCACACTATCCTGAAACCTGACTCTGTTTCATTCTTGATGCTGAGGACTCTGTATTGACCCTGATCCTGAGAATGAATCATTAAAATTTACATAGTCGAATGGGTCATTATATCCAGGGATGCTGGTTCAGGGATCTATCCAGGGTTGTGTGGTGCTTTCTTTCCTCTGTATGAAATCTGGGTTCACAGATAGGAATGATTTTGTCTCACTGGAGCTCTTTAGGGCCACTCAGAATTGGGGAGAAGAGAATTCATATCTACTTTTCCCAGTAGTGGTGATAGGTTTGTACTGATCTATCTTATGCCTCTTTTCTCAACTTTGTCACTAACCATATATATTTATGACACAGATAACTGGAGTTTGAGGCATCCTTAGAAAGTCATTTCACTACCTGATTCATAGTAAAAAGATGATTTGGGAGGGATAGAATATGAGATTCTTGCTACTTCAGGCTCACCTTCTAGTCAATTGACTAAGTAATTGACTACACACATGTTGTGAGTTGAAAATTTGAGTAACTTGGTGTATTCTGCTGCTCTTCATCAGTTGTGATTTACAATAAAGCCAGGGTGGCTCCAGGCCAAAAGAGGCATGGAGCTTGAGCCTTTGCTCCTTGAAACACAAGACCGTTGTGAGCCTGATTTTCATGCTTCAGAGAATATGATTTTAATATAAGCTCATTCCCTAACACCATTGGTTAATGAGGAAAAACATACACACACACACACACACACATGCCTTTCAGTGCACTGCTTCATAGGCAGTTTCATTTCTTTACTTATTTCACTTATTTGGACCAAATATATATCTTTGAATAAAAGAAAGCTAATTTGTTTTGTTCGTATTTCATCCAGCACAACTAGCAAATAGTCTTTCTTGTGAATCCTTACAGTATATGGAGCCAAACTTGGGGATGTTGTTAGCATATTTTGGTCCAATAATGGGTGATAAATCTGCTGGAAACATATTTCCCTATTTCTGGACCTTTCAACCTGAGCTGTTCCTGCACTTCTGGATGCCAGGGCATGTGAGTGTGTGTGTATAGATGAAGGCGTTATCTTATTAACCTTAGTCAAGTTAGACTTTAAATGCAAGCCAATAAATTCCTGGCATTTCTCACTTCAATGCAAGCAGACAAAGGTGAAGATAAAGAGACTGGAAAGTGTAACTAACACAGAGAGTGCTTATTTTGACCAGCTCCACAACCACAGCATATCTAAGTTTTTCTGAAAGGTTCCCAAAATCATTTTTGAAGGAAAAATGTTGAATTTGACCCAGTGTGTTCAATAAAGGAACACACTAATCTTTTTTTCCCCCCTCACAGTCCTTGCAAACCATGTTATTGTATAAATTTGATTTTTGCGTTAAGGGACCAACTGGTTTGATTCAATAAGGGAAGAAATTCTACTTATTAATGTGGTCTCTGCCTTCATCAGCTCTCTTTCCATCACAATCCCCCAAATCCCATCCTGACCCCACTACCTTATATTTTATTATATTAATGAGAAAGTGAATAGAGTAAAATAACTTAAATAAAGGAAACCCTTACTATTCATCATCAAATTATTTAAATTTTCAATTCCCCTTTTTGGGTCTATGTTCATTCAGTCAATATGGACCAAAAGCTATTCATTTTTATAGTTCTATATAGCAATTATGTTTAAAATGAATCTTATTGAGTCTTTTTTTCCTGTAAATTGTCAGATAAGATGCAAAATCACTAAATTAGAATATTTTAAGGGGAAAATAATATTCAATCACAATCATTTGAAACTTATTCAGAAGACATCAGGTTATATTACAATCTACTGGGATCACATAATTTTAAAAAAAGACACTTAACACCCATTTGATTATGATGTGGAAATACATCTGAGTTTTACTAAGTCAAAGAACACATATTATTACTGCTGATCTTTTTTCTATTAATAGTAGTTGACTGCTCATTTTTAAATACAGAATTCTCTGTTGGTAATTCCAAGATGATACTAGGTTGAAAGTCAAGTTAATCAGTATTTATTAAGGACCTACTATGTGTCAGGCACTGTGCTAAGTGCTGGAGATGCTGTGTTTCAAACTAAATTATCTTTAATTTCAGCTAATTTTTGCTTTTTCAGGAGAATAATCTATACTTTTATTCACTCATCCATTTAAAAAATGAAAAACAAGTCAGCAGACTAGGCTTATAGATTAAGGGAATACAATAGACAGTGTATTTAGATTTCACCAAAGCATTTCATCTTGTGAATGTAATGGAAAAATATGTATTGGATCATAGTTTAGTTAGAGGGATTCAATAGTCATTAATAGGTTAATAACTTGAAAAGAGCTCTCTAGTACAGTTTAAAAAAATATTTTTTGTTTTTTAATTAAAAAATTTTTAAAAAAATTATTTATTTTTAGTTTTCAACATTCATTTCCACAAGATTTTGAGTTACAATTTTTCTCCCTGTCTTTCCCCTACCCCTCATCCCAAAATAGCAAGCCTACTAAAACCCCTTCCTCGAATCTGTTCTCTCTTCTATCCTCCTCCATCACCTCCCTAACTTTCTAATAGAGCAAAATGGATTTTTATAACATATGTATTTATGTATACATTTATACACGTATTTATGCCCTTCAACTATCGTCATACTGAGAAAAGTCTCATGAGTTACAATTATCATTTTTCCATGTAGGAATGTAAATAGTTCGACTTTAATAAGTTCCTTATGATTTCTTTTTCCCATTTACCTTCTAATATTTCTCTTGCTTCTTGTATTTGAAAGTCAAATTTTCTGTTCAGCTATGGTTTTTTCATCAAGAATGCTTGACAATCCTCTATTTCATTGAATGACCATATTTTCCCCTGTAGCATTTGTAATAGTAATGAAATTTGAAGTGCCTTTTGTATTGCTAAGCTGAGAGATACTTAGCACCTAGTTTCAAATTAAGCCTCTGTTAAAGAAACAGAAGGTATAAACTCCTGTTGCTGATGTAACAGGAAGGGGCTGAACAGACAACCCCTGTTGCTGATGTAACAGGAAGAGGCTAAATAGGGAGGAGCAATACTGTATATAAGGAAAAAACATTAGCTGGGAAAGTCAGAACTTCTTGGGATAATCTTCATGAGGCAGAAGCAGCTGCTGCCAGGGAGGCTGAAGAGGAAGGACCCAGGGTGGAGAGAATGATTTTGATTTTGGGAACCTGTGAGAAGTGATTTTGATCCTGGAACCAGCTGGAGCTTCTGCTGGGGAGCTACCAGCTTTTCCTGGGAGCTGCAGAAGACTTCCAAGGACCAGCTGGAGCTGCCAAAGACTGAGGAAGCATGGCTGTGATGCTGGTACCTGTTTGTGACTTTGTTAAGCCTTGACTTCCAGGGAACAAAGACGGTAAAGGATTTAAGGTGGACTGGATGTTGTGAGCTTCAGCATGGTACGGGAACTGCATGGAGAGCTGGACAAGGAACTGGGAGCTATCTGCCACTGAACCCAGGTGACAGTTTGGTGAATCCAATAGGAGTTGGGACCATGGAAGAGGATCCAGGAAATCTGAGAGCCTATCTCGGATCAAGATGAAAAGACCTCTCTGTGAATACTGAGAAGTGACTGACCCTGATGTGAGGTTTTGCTTTGGGACTCATTTTGGGAAGTGTTGTGTGATTTGGCCAGATGAGACTCTGGGCAGCTGTTGAGTCCTCTGGCTTTGAAAATGCAAATTTTTGGTGCTTTGAAAACCCAGATTTTGGTGCTTCCTTTTCTGGTAACTAACTAGGTATGGGTGTAATGGCCAGACAGCTGGAAGCCCTGTCTGTTGAATTGTGTTATTTTCTGTTGAGTAGTGACTGATGGAATTGTAATTTATTTGTCATTGTACTTTGTGATTGAATTAAGGACTCTGTGATTTACTAAATGAATGTACTACCCAGGGGTGGAGAACTTTGACTTTTGTATTTTGTGACCCTCATGAGGCAAACCTCCTTAAGGATGATTGAATGATTGAGTTACTAAGTGATTGATTGACTAAATGATTGTACTTTGTTCAAAACTATGTGGCCACTGTGTGAAAATTATGTGGCCATTTTAGTAATAAGTTGTTGTGAATGCTGTATTTTGATTTTCTGTGATAAACTGTAACATTGTGAATGCTGTACCTTGATTTTCTGTGAATGTTTTGCTCTGAGTTGTTATTCAATAAATAGAATGTTCACTATACTATGTAATCAGAACCTTGAAAGCTTTTCATAGTAGCGATCCTCTGGAAAGCTGCTCTTGCTTGGCTTTACAGCATTATACTCAGTTTTACTATATAGGTAATTCTTGGTTTTAGTCCTAGCTCCTTTGACCTCCAGAATATCATATTCTAAGCCATTTGATCCCTTAACGTAGAAGCTGCTAGGTCTTTTGTTATCCTGATTATGTTTCCACATTACTCAAATTGTTTCTTCCTGACTGTTTGCAGTACATTCTCCTTGACCTGGGAACTCTGAAATTTGGCTATAATATTCTTAGGAGTTTTCTTTTTGGGATCTTTTTAAAGAGGCAATTGGTGAATTCTTTCAATTTCTATTTTGCCCTCTGGTTCTAGAATATCAGGGCAATTTTGATTGATAATTTCTTGAAATTGGTGTCTAGGATCTTTTTTTGATCATGGCTTTCAGGTAGTCCAATAATTTTTAAATTTTCTCTCCTGGAACTATTTTCCAAGTCAGTGGTTTATCCAATGAGATATTTCACATTGCCTTCTATTTTTTCATTTGTTC
>CM053588.1:83947851-83995446 GCA_028646515.1 Pseudochirops corinnae | reverse complement strand
TGTTAAAGATTCAGATTGCATGTTTATCAGATTTACAAATGGTGTTAATCTGGAAAGTATAGTTTACATCAGTAGTGTCATTCTCAAATAGGAATGGATCTTGGTATTCCCCATATTGACTTAGAAAACCACAAATTAACATGATCTGCATTGTACTGAATTTCTATTTATTTTGTCAAACATTTACCAATTACATTTTAATCTGATTTAGGCCCCTGGGGAGTTTTGCCAGCCCTTTTGAGTTTGACACCTCTGGCTCACACAACTGATGAGAGAAGTAGGAAGCAAATAGTTCTTGACAGACTGGAACAATGAGCTTAAATATAAAAATGTCAGAGGATTTTAATGGGTTGCCAGTTCAAAATGAATCAACAGTTTGTTATAATGGCCAAAAAAGCTAATGTCTTCTCACGCTACATAAATAATAAAGTTACTCCCCAAAACAAAAATGGGGGATCATTTTTCTTCCTTCTATCTTGGTTAGACCACATTTTGATTCATTTTGATTGGATTCATTAAAAAAAACACACAAAATTTGTTCAGTATCTACTGAGTAAAGGGCATTGTTAGGTGTTTGGAGAAATACAAGTGAGCTAAGACATAGATTCTCACGGCCATTGCAGTCTATTATGTTACACAGTATTGTGTTCAGTTCCGGGCTTCAAATCTTAAGAAATATTTTGAAGAATAAATATATGGTCAGAGGTGAGGGACCAACATAGCAAAGGGACTTGAAATCATGCCACATATAAGGATTATTTGAAAGTAATGGGGTGAGGGGTGATAGAATTGATAAGTAAGACTGTTACATACTTCAAAGAGTACGAGAACTTTGAATATTCCCAAACTCTGATCTCTTTATTTGATGCTTAGTGGCTGGAATATGGTGAATTGGTAAAGAAGTAACCAAAACAGTCCTAGACAAGTGCTAATGAAGTAATTAAATGAATAATCTACTTATTGTGGCAGGAAGGAATCACATTTCTCCATCAACAATTATTATTGCTTTAACTAAAGCTTATACAACTATATATTGCTGCTTTGGTGGCTAAATAAAGATTTGCCCTTTCATTGAATCCAGAGCTTACATTAATTATGCCTAGTCCTTCAACATGATGATTAAATCACTATTGAATGATTGTAGCGTATATTAAAACAAAGCACTTGTTCCAAGCTGAAAGAGGCCAGCTACCAGGTCTTTTAACTCAGGACAAATGAAAAAGATTAATTCCTCCCACACAACCATAACTTCCATGTATTCCAAGAACTGGGTTTTTTTTTTTTTTTTTTTTTTTTGTCTTCAGAACTCCTACTGTCAAGAAAGGCTTTTTGATGACAGCCTGCTTTTGAATGGTTTTGAACTGAGTTCAGCAAAGAGACCACCATGCTGTTTTTTACTTATTCTTGGCTTAGATCTAGCACGATGAATTTTCCAGGATTCACTGGGAAGCCAAAACTTTAGCTGAAACCTCCTATTGGTTTAGGCTTCAAGAGATAAAATAGAAAGTACTGGGCTTGAATATTTCCTGATTAACTTTCAGATAAATACCAGTGAGGGTAATCACAATGTAGCCAATACTGACTTTTATTCTGCCTGAAAAAATAAAGGGTCTGATGTGGTAGTCTTATTGAATCTGACCTCTGCTAGTGCAGAGGTCTGTAATGTCTGTGATTCACACCTGACTTTTAGAGACTAAGTACCACATAATAGCAAAACTGTTCAAAGGAACTTTGTTGTCTATATGAAAATCCTTTTGATAAAATGGGAAATTTAACTGTCAAAGATGTGAAACCATGGGAGTTTGATCAAGAATGCTAGTAGGTCACTTTCATTTTTCATAGAAAACTGTTTCCCAGTCAGACCTTGTTGTAGTGAAAAGAGAAAAAAAGGAAGAACTGCTTAAACAGGTTTTATCAAGGTGTTTCCAGTCAAAAAGCTTACACCTTCCTGGGCTCAGGTCTGATCCTTGGCTTTACAATTTCAAGAGTTTGATTTTAGCCCCTTCCGTAGAAGTGAGAGGCAACTTGGCTTAGTGTATAGACCTAGAGTGGGGGTCAGAAAAACCTGGGTTCAAGCCCTTCCTTTGACACACAGACTGTGTAACTCTGGGTAAATTATTTAACCTCTCAGGATCTCAAGTAACTCTTGAAGACTACACATTACTCACACAGTGCCAATCTGCATTGGAAAATGAAGTCCCTTACTCCCTAACTTGATGAAATCACAGGCCTGATTAAAAAAAATCCATGAGTGATGGGGTTCTCGGGAAGTGATTCATTTGTAGACCAGATTTTCAGTTCATTAATTTCTCAAGGGCACAGACCTTCCTAGTCACTGGAATACGTGAAACACTTATCCAAGTCAACTCCCTTCCTGATAGGAAGCTACTTAGTAAATTAAGTTAATAATTAAAAAGTTTCAAGGTAAGCTTGGAATCAGAATAAAGGGAGTTAGATGTTCTTGTGGGATATTTTATACGGGTTGGGGCTAGAGGCAATTAATTATTCCCATTTCACTCTAGTATAGCCTTCTGGAGTCTAGAATACTCATGCCTGCCAGATGCACTTTACGGTTTGCAAAACACTTTACACATAATATCTCATTTGATCCTTGTAACAAGCCTGAAAGATGGATGTTATTATAATCTCCATTTTACATATGAGGAAATTGAGGGTAAAGGAGGTTATGTGACTTGCCCAGGGTCACATAGCTACAAAGTGTGTGATGTAGGATTTGATTAAAAAAAAAATCCCTCTTGGATAGTGTCAAATAAGCATCAACAAATTCTTATTCTTTAAGGTTCCTTTTTCCAGACTTCATTAAGACCATTCATTCTTTCCTGTAGTGCAGAGGACAGAAGGAGTAAAGAAGATCTCGGTTTTACTCCTGCATCAGATACTTCCTAGGGATGTACTCTCTACAGGATTTCATAAGACCAAATGCAGACTCCATTTAGCACTCAAGTCGTCTACAGGTTGGCTCTTCTAGGCTTTTCTAGCTACATTTCACATTATCGCCCTCCATGTCCAGCCAAGTCTGTACTCTTGTACTTTTCCGTCTTTGCATTAGAACTTACTCATTAAGCACCTTCTCTTTATTTAATGTCCAGCTCAGACATTCCCAGCTTATAGTGATCTCTCCCAAATTGAATTTTCCTGGGAGCTCTCTAGTTCAATTGAAACGAGAAAGAACCAATTGTCTGCCAAATGATCATCTAGTCTTTGCTTACCTCCATGGCAGTCCATTCCATTTCTGAATAGCTCTAGTGGTTAGAAAGTTTTTTTTTTCTTCCTATATCCAGCCTATTTCCAACTTCTAGCCATGGTTCCTAGGTCTGCCCACTGGGGTCCAAATGGAACATATAGAACAAGAAAGTTTAGAAATGTGTGTATGTATTGTTAAGTGCACTGTTGGGACTGCTGATGCCCTAGATGCACTGAATAGATGTATTTTTATGTCTTTTTCATTAGAATATGTTGTCTGTGTTTGACCTATCTTTTTCATATTGTAAACTCCTTAACAGCAGGGATTGTTTCTTCCATTTCTTTTATATCTTCCTCAGAGGCCTAGCACAGTGTCCTATAGCAGGTGCTCCGTGAATGTTGACTGATACAAAACAAAAAAAAAACCCACACATTAATGCAGATAGGGTGGTTGTCTCTAAGGACCTACAGAGTAGCTAGCTTTCATATTAAGGAAGTTCAAGAAAACCTCTCCTTTAACTGATTAAATATTCATCTATTTTTCTTTGTGGTCTCTGTGTGAGTTCAATTTTAGAGAGATACTATATAGAAAGAGAAAGGCGTAGGTCTGGCATCAAAACAAAAAAGGGTCCCCAATGGATGCCAAAAGGAAACAGGTTAGGCAGCAGAGGAAGCATGTGGTAAGCAAAATTACTGAGGTATTCCCATAGTCCCTAGGCCTCAGGGCTTGGTAGAGAAAATATTTCTCTTTCATCCTAGGAGGTATATTTAAAAAAACTTATAGTGAGGGAAGTGAGTTAGAAGTCAGTGAGTGATCAGACATAAGAACAAGAAAAAAATTCAGTATCTCTCTGGCTCTGTCATTCTTCTCTCTTTCTCTCCCCTTCACTCCTTTCTTTTCTCCTCCCTTCCCCCCCCCCCATCGCTCACTGTCTCTGTCTTTGGCTCTGTCTATCTCTCCCTCTCTGTCTCTGAGTCTCTATCCTACTGTCTCTGTCTCTCTCTGTGTCTCTCTTTCTGTCTTTATATCGCTTTCTCTCTGACTCTCTCTCTCTCTGTCACTGTCTCTCTCCTCTTCCCTTCCTTTTCCCCTCTCTCATTCCTTTCTTCTCTCCCTCTCCTCCCCCCTCCCCTTTTTGCGTTAAAACGCAAATGGAGGCAAAAGCGTTCCAGCAGACAGTGAAGAGACCAGGGAGAATAACCAACAAAGGAGAAAAGCAGGTTTACAAAAGGAGAGGGAGAGGGTTTTTTGTATACTTAAGGCAAACTACAGTATTTGTAAATGTGCCGTTAGGGAAGGGGGGAGAGTTCAGGTTTGGTTTTTGTTTTTTCTTTTCACATTTGTTGGTTTAATATTTAACTTGTTGTCTTGGTCACTTTTCTTTAATGTCTATTTCTAGCTTATTTCTCTAATAGATGAGCAGTTAGCTGTCAGGCAACACCCAGCTTCCCCCGTCTTGTCAGGTTCTTTGCCAAAGGCTTAGACGTTTGTTTACAGGGTTATTTCCCTGTAGTTATCTCCCGCCTGAGTAGATGGTTGTCTATCAGTTTAAATGTGAGAACTTAAAAAATGAACTCATAGAATCTTCTCCTCTGCTCTATATGTATATGGTTGTATGTGTGAGGGCATGTGTTTGGGTGCAAATGCATTTCATAATGGTTTGTGTATTTCATGGTAGCTGGGTGGTACAGTGGATAGAGCTCTGGGCCTGGAGACAGGAAGACTTGAATTCAAATCTAGCCGCAGACACTAGCAGTGTGACCCTGGGCAAGTCACTTAATTTCTGACTGACTCAGTTCCCTCATTAATAAAACGGTTACCTACTTCCCAAAATTGTTGAGGATGAAATGAAATAATATTTGTAAAGCACTTAGATGCTTAATAAATGCCATCATCATCATCATTAGCAGCAGCAAAGTGACCTGAAGGACAAGGAAAAAATATTTCATGGGCATCAGAAGGATGCAACAGTGTCATAAAAACATCTCACTGGGGCAGCGGGGTGGCTCAATGGATAGAGTGAGATGCCTGGAGTCAGGGAGAGCTGAATTCAAATCCAGCCTCAGTCACTTACTAGCTGTGTGACAAAATGGGGTCATGAAGAGTCAGACATGACTAAAAAGAACTGAAAAATAACAGAAGGAAAGCCGTGGCCACATTAGGCAAATATTCTTTTTTTTTTTTTACAGTAGTAGATGTTTTAATAAATGTTCAAGTGAACTGATTTGCGGAGAGGAAAATATACATATGTATGTACACACATATATACACAAATGTATGGATATACACATAATGCACGCATACACACCATATATACACATATCTATCTATCTACCTATCTATTATCTATCTACTTATCTATCTATCTATCTATTTATCTACCTATCTATTTACCTATCATCTATCTACTTATCTATCTATCTTTCTGTCTACCTATCTATCTACCTATCTGTAATCTATCTATCTATCTATATCATCTATGTATCTATCTATCTGTCTGTCCATCTATATTATCTATCTATCTATCCATCTATCATCTATCTATCCATCTATCTATCTATCTATCTATCTGTCTGTCTGTCTGTCTGTCTATCTATCTTATCTATCTATCTATCTATCTATCTATCTATCTATCTTCATATCTGAAAGCTGGACAACAATAACTGAACATTCAGTTCAACAAATGTACAATATAATAACACCTGATGGGATATTTTCTTCTTATATTCATGTTGCATTTTAAAAAGCCAATATCCTTTAATGTTTCCCCAATTACAAAATAAGTCTACACCTTTTATTGCCTTATAGTTATAGGTCAAGGGAGGTAAAGCTCTTAAAAATTAAGCAAATATTCTAAGGGGACTTCACAGAAAGAGCCAAGAGTCTCACAAGGCGAGATGGCAGAGGTAGATTGTGGTACACACTGGGAGAAGGGGCATTGTAATGAGACCAAGGATTCACTGTATCCTTGAAGGGTGTGCATGTCCCATGTACTTGCCAAGCCATGATACATGAAAATAGGTTATCTCAGTTGATAAAAGTGTAGTACTGATGGGGCCATGGCTATAAATGAATCCTCTTGGGATTGGCTTGTTTTTCAAAGGAAAAAAAAAATTATCTTCCCCACAAAAAAATCCTGTTTTACAAATTGCATTTAGATATATCACAAAATAAATGACCATCATCCCAAAGTGAATAAGACAAAAGTGTAGATGTGACACACTTTTATGACACTGATACACTATTAGCACTCTTGGAAAAATCCCTGAGTTAATGATGTAAGTATAAATAAGTCAGTGGTGTCATTTTTTTGCTAGTAAATTGGCTCACAAATTGTTTAAGGAATTATCAGCGTTGTCTTAAAAGTGCCAAAATATTTTTCTGTGTTCCTCTGACACAAAGGGCAATGCAGAGTTCCCTTTAAGGAGAGGGAATCTCAGAAATATTTCAAATATTCTTATTTCAAGGGTGATCAATAAATTAGATGCATTGTTTTTAAGTCCCACAAACTTGAAATAAACCTTATTTTTTAACTTAAGAATATTTTCTTTAATTTTCTGATCACTTTTAGACTACAGAATAAGAATATTCAAAAATTTCAACTACTATTTGTGTGACCCTAGGCAAGTCACTTAACTTAAACTGTTTGCCTCATTTTCCTCACCTGTAAAAATGAGTATAATAACAGCACCTTCCTCCCAGAGTTACTGTTAGGATCAAATGAGATCATAATTATAAAATGCTTAATGCATAGTAAGTGATATATAAATGTTATTTATCATTAGATATGCATCATTTTTATTTATCACTAACACAGGACATAGTCATTTGCAGTTGTTAACCTAAGAATCTCATTGTAAATTCCAAGATTTTTATTTTTAAAAGGATACTAATTTCACAGATTTAATTGCTAAGGAAACAATTTTTCAGGTTCTTTGGCTAAGATAATACAATAACCTCCTAGAGTAATGTCATCTACCAATAAGTAGACTAATAGAATTTGGGGGACTAAGAAAAAATGTTGCTTTATGAAATAAAATTAGATCTAAAAAGGAGTCAGCATAAAACGAATGAGATTAACCAGCAACAGAAGTGACTCATTCACCCTGAGATGGTTTGTAAACTTCCTTCTGAAGAGACTAGGCTGTCTCTTAAATCTCATTGCTCTAAATGTAACTAATGTAAGATAAATTATTATCTTTGAAATTATGACATGTAACAAATGCAAATGGAAGTATGGTGTTCTATATGGAGTATAGGGGAAAAAGTGAGTCAAAGAGTTAAGAATTTGTCAGTGTTTATGCAACACTATCCAAGAAAGAGAGAGAGAGAGAGAGAGAGAGAGAGAGAGAGAGAGAGAGAGAGAGAGAGAGCGCGAGCATGAGCCGTAGTGTCTGGTAGGGGGTCAGGTACCAGGCAGGGAGTATGTCCATTAGAAGTCTGATCTTTGAAAAAGTATGTCCAATTCAACTTAACAAACATATGCTAAGCATTTAATATTTGCAAGGGACCATGCTAGACAGAGACAAAAAAACCCTAAACAAACAACAAAATCCTGAGACAAGCCCAGTGCTCAAGAACAGATTTCCTGGGAGGATAATAAAATATACACAGATAGACTGGTAGTATACAGTTTGTTTTTACCAGACCTTTGATTTCATTGTTATAGGCAACTTTAAATGATGACAATCCTTCTATCAATTCAAATTCAAATTTGCTCTACATCTTTTAATTTTAGACAGCTGTCAATGGGTACTGAGCAGGCCAATTAGTCATTCAACAACAGTGGCCATTTCCTTGTTGGCTTCCCAATTCAAATGGTGAACTTGAGTGCTGGGACCATGTTTCTCTCTCTTTTTTTTTTAAGTTTGTTTAGGGTCCCATGGATATAAAAAAGTCAAAAAAAGACAGTTTTTGCTCAAGGAGCTCACATTCTAATTGGGGAGATAACATACAAATAACAATGTCGTACAAGATATATACAATATAGACTGAAGATAAGCTTAAAGGGAAAGTCCTGGGGTGGGGACTTCTGCAGAAGGTGGTATTTCAGCGGAGTCATGAAGGAAGTCAGAGAATGAAGCAGAGGCGGAGGCGAGGAGGCAGGACATTTCAGGCATGGAGGGAACCAGTGCAAATGCTTGGAGTCGGGAGATGGAGGATCCATCCGTACATCACTGAACTGGTCAATTAAATTGTCTTTCTGGCTTCTCAGTCTCTTATGTGTTTAGTTAGTGTGACTAAAGTTTTAGAACCATTGGATGAAGTGATAAATTTATGTTTCTGAGTATGCAAAGATGAAGATCAGATCCTGTATTCAGGGGAACTCAACTAAAACACAATTGCCCCTGTGAGGTACAACCTCTGTAGCCATCAGAACCCTCATTCACTTTAACACCACCTAGCTGTTAAAACTATAATCTTACTTTTCATTAGATTTTTAGAGGTAAATAAAATTTATGTCTAGAGAGATAAGATTCATGGATCCCTGGAAAGGAAGCAAGATGCTTGCCCTTCAATGTGAGAGGCCTCTTTGCATGAAAGCAGTGGGAGTCTTGTTTCATGCAGCTCTCTTGACAGCTAAGAAGTTAAATGCAACAAGTATTGTATCAAAAACCATGCCAAGAGTGAGGCCATTTTGGCATTTATTCAACCACACTCCCCTAGGGGCATAATGAGGGAGCCCCACATTCCACAGTCTCCTTTGCCAACATTGTTGTTCTGTGATCTGTCTGTGGAGGATATACAAAGGCACATCTCAAAAAAGTGATGAATCACACAGGCACAAAAAGGTTTCCTACGTTCTGAGAACACACCCCACTCAAAGCCCTAACATTCCAAACCACCCATTAATCTGTGCAATGGAAACATGTATCAGATAAAAGAAAATAAAACACCACAAACAATTCTAAAGGTAGAGATCAGTTTTATTAGGAATTTTATGTTCTCCGAGCATTCTAGAGCCCAGAAGGAAAGATTCCTAGGAGTGAGGGATCATCTTGAGTCAAGCCCCATTCCTTTAACCAGCAAGAGCCCAGATACAGGGCTTCCCTCATTCAACCAGATTTGTACCTGGGGCCACCATGCTGTGAGGCCTGGATAAGGGTCAGGACCTAGCCAATCCAGGCTTCATGTCATCTTCACTGCCCTCTCTAACCATGACCTAACAAGTCACTTCAGCTCTACCTTGGCTGCTCACACACTTGATCTCGTCATCATCCATATGGGTTCTACACAAATTTCACAAAGCTCATTTAATTGACCCTACCCTCCTAGTGTTCCATCTCTTCCTATGCATTATACCTTCAAATGCCATTTTTTTCTGGTCTCACAACAGCTTCCAGTCACTGTATTCTTTCTTGCTTCCTCACATTATCACTCCCCACTCTAGTTGCTTTCTTTGCTTCAGAATCTTTACCCTTGAGTAATTAGTTCAACTTTATACTTTTTCTGCCCTTGAATCCCTTGTCTGGTTTGTCTTTTCACCACTTGTGCCTTTCTAAACTGCTTATGTGGAGTACTCTTAGCAAACCTCTTCCTTCTCTGATTCCACCAGTTGTGTTACTGAATGTCCCTCAGGGAAGTCACAAAGCCATGCTAACTGTGTCCACTACAGATTGATGTTACCAAGGGGTGACTAGGTGGCACAGTGAATACAGCACAGGCCCTGGAGTCAGCAGGACCTGAGTTCAAATCCAGCCTCAGACACTTAGCACTTACTAGCTGTGTGACCTTGGGCCAGTCACTTAACTCCACTTGTCCTGCCTTCCCCGCTCCAAAAACAAACAAACAAAAAATTGATGCTACCTGCTCTCAACTGGACCCTTCCTATTTTTAGATATTCCCTTCACTTTTTCCTGGTTTTTACCCTATCTTAGGACCTGTATTGAGTGTTCTAAATCTTTCCTTCAGCCATCTACACAATCTTCTTTTTCGTTTATCTTAGCAGAAGAATTATTCTCATATTTTCCTGGAAAAATTAGTCTACTATAAACTAGCATTCATATAGTGCTTTATGAGATTTGTTCTTCCCCAATTATATACTGTGGATTCCCTCAGTGTCATACTTTACACTCATTTTCTTCTCCTTTGCCCCATCGTCTGATGAAGAATTTGTTTTTCTCCTTGCTAAGCTCCATTTGGGCCCCTGATATCATCTCTTTATGTTTCCTTCATCATTCCCTATGATTCTCTCTAGCTTTTCTGTACCCACTGGCCACTTCCCTGCTGCCTACAAAAATTCCCTGATGGCTACCTTCTTACATTTGGCCCTTAAAGTGTTATCCTATATTTATCCTCCCTTCCACAGGCAAACTTAGAAAAAATGCCATCCACACTGGTTGCTCATGTTTTCTCACCTCCTCCTTCATTATCAAAACCTTGCATTCTCAAATTCTGCCTTTCTTTCTACCCCCTCCCCTCACCACTACCACTACCACTTGACTTAATGTGCTCTCTCTGAGATCAAAAATGATCTCTTTGTTGCTAAGCAGTGGTATTTTCTCATTTTCCTTCATTCTGCTTAGCTTCCTAACAGTATTGAACACTGTAGGCCACCTTCCAACTACTCCCTTCTCCCTGGATTTTCATGATACTGTTGTGGTTCCTCTCCTATCTGTCTGACCAATCCTACTCCTGAGGTCTCTAAGGAAGATTCCTTATCTATTCCCTGTCTTTTTTATTTCTGGGTATATCCAGACCTCTGCTTCTTGTTTCCATAATTTCTTTTGCTCCTTTCAACTCCCAGGATTTCAGATCTCCTCTATGCAGAAAAGTCCCAAAGCTGTATATTAAAACCTCATCTGAACTCTAGTCTCACATTAATAGCTAGATTAAGGATTCTTCAATGGGGATGCATAAGTTTGTTTTTTTAAAAAAACTTTATTATTGTAATAATTAAATACAAATATAATTGGTTTTCTTTATAATTTATATTATACTCTTTATAACTTATATTTTATAATTTATTATATAATTTAAGAATATTATTCTGAAGTTTGCAGCCTCATGTACAATCGACCTTTTGTCCCTATTCTACTATGTTATGGAAATGTTTCTTTTATTTCTTAAGTTCAGATTAAAATAAATTTTATTAAAAGAAAAATAGTATTGTGACAAAGATCCATGAGTTTCACCAGATTGCCAAAAGGGTTCATGACACAAAGAAGGTTAAAAATTCTTAATCTACACATCCCATGGACAACTCAGGTTTAATAAAGCCACTATCATTCTTCTTATCACTAGGTTTGTCTCCACGCTTCCCTCTCCCTGATGCCTCATATTTAATTCAATGTCAAGTCTTGCTGCTTCTACCTACATAACATCTCTCACATCTACAGCTTCTCTCCACTTCTGTGGCTACCAGAACACTTCAGACCTTTATCACCTCTTTCAATTATTCTATTATAATAGCTTCCTAATTAGTCTCCCGACATACAACCTCTCCCATCTCCAAGCTATCTCTTCACGGCTAACAAAATGATATTCCTAAAACAGTTCCAACCATGTTACCCACCTGGTCAAGAAGCTTCCCATGATTATATATTCTCTCTAGGATAAATCACAAATTTCTTGGCTTAAAATTTAAAGTCCATCACAATTTGGCTCCAATCTCTCTTTCAGGCTGATTACATACGCCTTGCTTAAGTCAAACTGACCTTTTTGATGCTTCACTCCCCATTTTTGCGTCTTGGAGCAAGGTAACATTTCCCACAAAAGGCTCTTCTTGCTTCTTCCACAATTATTTGTTCTCTCTAACCCCAAAATTACTCTTCATTTATTTTGTATTTTAGACTGCTTTATTATCTTACGTGTCCTCAGAAGCTAGCAGAACAGTGCCTGGAACATAGGAGGCATTTAATAAAGGCTTGCTGATTGATGTTTACTTATATATATACATGCTCTTCTCTTCTAGTCTAACATAAGATCCTTCAGGGCAGGGACTGTTTTTAAATCTTTTTCTTCTATATAACCAGTTTCTGGCACAGTGTCTGGCACCCAATAAGTACATGATAAATTTGCATGTTGAAATAAATTCAAATGAATCTGTCCTAGCCCCTTCTTTGTCAGGTGAGTAGACAACTAAAATGTCCAGGACGGAGAGTTGTTTATTCATTTCCAAAGATGATAATTATAATGTTAGCTTTCAGTGACTATAGAACAATATTTTAATTCTCAGAATTCAAAGAAGATTCAAATCTAGCCTATGACTCTGTGCAACCATGGGTAAATCAGTTCTGCTACAATATGACATCTTGGTTCCTAAAAAATCACCACATTATGCAAAATCAGGCAACAAAAACCACAGACTTGATGGTTCACGGGGAAACGGAATAGGAGCACAAAACACAAAACCCTTATCAGGGACACATAAAAAAAGATAGGAACCTAATTAATAAACAGTCGCATGGTTTTATACATGTCAAATGATTGATAAATACATAAATGTTATAATAAATAGTAGCACCATCAGCAGCCTTGAGTGACACTGGGTCTTTGCTCAAGTGGATTTGATGCCTGCATCAAACCAGGGTCCGAGATTGGCCCTCAACAGGGATTGTCTAACAAAGTGGGTAACCTCAGAGGATTATAACTCTAAAACTCAGTATTTATTTATTTTTTTGCTTTTTTTTGGAGGGCAGTTGGGGTTAAGTGACTTGCCCAAAGTCACACTGCTAGTAAGTGTGCCAAGTGTCTGAGGCTGGATTTGAACCCAGGTCCTCCTGACTCCAGGGCCGGTGCTCTACTCACTGAGCCACCTAGCCTCCCCCTCAGTATTTTTTTTTTTTTACACAGAAAAGGTTGCAAATAGTAAAAAATAGAAAAAACTATAAACTTGGAGGATAACATATGTCGAGAAATGAATTTGCTGGTAGGTGTTTGAGGTACATGAGCATGTGAATTTTTGTGTTCCTTACACAGCTCAGTTCAGCTAGGGGAGGTGGGAATTCATGGTATGCTCCAATTGTGCCCTAAAATATCAATCATGTTGGAACAAATGAGCATTTTCAAAACAAAGATTATAGTAAAACTGACAGCAATTTTTTCCCTTATCTCTAAAATGTAAACAATAATATTCACAAAAGGATTATTACAAAGAAGGTATTTTGTAAACTTTAAAGCCTTCGTAGAAATGTGACAGATCAGGCTTTAATCTTTCTGCTGGCAAATTCTAACCACAAACGTTGCTACTCAAAAATATCACTTTTTCTTGTAAAGAATGCCGAAAGCAATGAGCCAAGACGGAAACAAGAGTTCTGTAGAAAGAGGAGTAGACAGAATGAAATCCAAAAAACTCAGGACATTTGTTTTTAAAATGGGACAATCTAGTGTAATTCTTAGTTTAAAGAAAACTAAGACTTGATTCCACGTCTTGCCCTACATTACATGCTTAGGCACGTCTTCCAAGTTTGGACACAATGTCTTTTTCCAATATACTACTGTACCATTCTATCTTATTAACATGAATTAGCAAACACTTCCCCATGATTAAAGAGAACCAGCACGGCTAACTTATGTCAGTTTCAAAGACCATGATAGAATTTTAAAATATAGTTCATTTTATAGTAACTTATTTTTATGTGGTTATTCAGGGTTTTAAGTTTATTTTATAAGTAAAATACAAAATCACCCAATCTGTAAGTTTTTTGTAATCCTTTCTCAGAATTTAAAAGAAAATTGAGTTTGAATACCTAGTATCCCAAATTAGAGAGAAATACATAGAAATTTCTCATTTCTCTTCTAGTGAGACTCTTATTTACATAGATTTCTTTACATGGCTCCAATAGTTAAATCCTTTCAATATTGTTGATTAGTTTTCTGTGATCCATTTCTTTTCCAGATTCTTGGCTGAAGTTGCCAATGAACAATAGTGGGTTTTGCCACCATGAGTGAACCATCTTAAGTACAAAGGCCGCCCATTGCTTTTTTGTACTGGTCACTAGAGGGTGGAAATATTTTCCCATTTCAGATAGGATCAACTTTGAGTCCAGTGAAGATTCCCTACCAATCTCCTGCACCATACAGCCCCCCCCTTTCTACCAAGTATTTGCTTTAGGTTGAGTATTCCAAGCCTTGCAGAAGTCTAATGCAATACAACTGATAAGATATCTTTGGGTTAGATATTCATGACTCATTAGAAGTACAATGCTTATGAATTTCAGTATCTGATCAAATCTTAATAAAATCCAGTAGAGCCTAAAGCTATTGCAATTTTTCCCCTCTCAGATGTGTGTGTATAGATTGATACCTTCTTTATAAGCTCTGCCTGAGGGCAGACAAATATAAGGGGCCCAGCTCAAACAGTCTCCTAGTAAATAACTAGTACTTTTAGAGGCTAGATTAACTCTTTCTCAGCAATGCAGGGCTATCCATTCACTCACTCACTCACTCATTCAACAAGTACTTTCCAAAGTCAAAAAACCTTAGGAAATCTATAGCCTGCTGAATCATTAGTCACAGACCTGGCAAAGGGCTTCCAGAGATAATGGTTTACTGGGGAGAAACATTAGCACTGGAGCAGATAGAGAGAAAGTAAAGTAAGCAAATTTTATCAAGAGGAGATACACAACAGAGGGACAGCCGTTGAGGATAGACACACACAGGTAGTCTGTTTGGATCTCAGAGGGAGTTAAGCACTCAACATTGGTGACTCTGCTGGGTTTCTATAGGGTTCTTATCAGGGTCAAAGAGAACCAGGTAGTGAGGGCAGGGAGCTGAACTGAGAGCTTAGACTTGAGGTGTTGGTCAAGTTTCAGCTGCCTCATTCAAGGGGGCATCATTGGTAGCAAGTTAATATCTGTTTGCCGGGAAAGGGGTCTTCAAGCTCTTGCAGATTTTAGTTGGACAGGGTGACTCAGGGATTTTTTGAGCTTCCCTAGTTAGGCTAACGATATTCTTTGCATATGTAAACAGGATCAGGGTAGTGAGCTATAACTACTCATGTTAGTCTCATCCTGTCTGCAGGTGAAAGTGTTCCAGTTACCAGAGCCCAGGAAATAATCACAACTGTCTGTGGAGTAATTATTCCTCCCATGACTGAGACTCAGAAAATTTAGAACAATTCACCAGCTGGGAAAAGTGCTTAATCAGCTAATTAGCAACACAAAAGACAGTGATGAGATAAGCTTTGTAGTAAGAGATAAGAGTCCCCAATAGGAAGCCCTAACATTTTGGAGTACCTACTACATCTTATCTACCTTCTACTCTACTCCCTCTCCCGATCTCTTCCCTCCATCAGATTCATTTTCTCTTTTCCTTTCACTGGATTTCTTCCTAGCTCTAAGGGGCCATTTCTAGTCATCCTGATCTATATCTACCCATTGGACCCAGATGGCTCCAGAGGAGAAAGTGAGGCTGGTGACTTTGTACAACCCTCCCTCACTTCAGTCCAATTCACTTGGAAGACATGGCATGACCTTCCTAATGTCATGGTCTTCTTCCAGAACATAGGACAAACAATAATCCTAGCTCTATGACTATGATTCCTTTTCCTTTGAAGAAAGTAAAAAGGATCTGTAGCCTATACTTTAGTCAGGAATGAAAATGGGAGGGGTACATAAAACTCTCTGGATGGGAAATGAATGAGTACAAGAATTTGAACCAGCTCAAAGTCAGGGCAATTGGTTGCAGTAGACACAACAATTCCTCAAATTGTGGGTGAGCTAGCAACCAAGCTACAGAGCATTGATGATGATGATGATGACTAGGATAACAAAAGAATTTTAGTCTACTGAACCCAGAATCAGTCAGTCTTCTAGAGTTTGTTAAACCAGCAGCCAGAATGTGCCAGATTAAATATTGAGAATGCAAAGAAATGGAAAAAAGTTCTTTGTTTCAAGGAATCTATGGTCTGATGGGGGGAGATAACATGTAAACAACTATGTACCAATAGGATAAATTAGAGATAATAGAAAGGAGATACTAAGGTTAAGAAGGACAGGGAAAGGCCTCTTGCAAAAAGTGGGACTTTAGGGTCAAACCAGTTTGAATGGGTTCAATCCTGTGAAATCTGGTTTGAACCCTAACCCTAATTCTAATCCTAAATCCTCAAATACATAAATGCCTATGCCTCTAAGTACCTAATTGCCTAAATGTCAACATCCCTAAATACTTGTATACCCAAATACCTAGGCACCTAATTAACTGATTTCCAAAGTACCTAATTAAGTGCCTAAGTGCCAAATTACAAAATTACTTTAAATAACTGAGTGTGTAACATCTTGATTGGCTAAGTAACAAAGTACCTATGTCCCCAATTACCTAAGTACCTAATTACCTAATTGATACTTAAGTGCTTGAGTTTAATCCAATTTAAATGGATTCAAACCAGTTAAACCCAGTTTAGAACTGTTCAAACCATTTCAATCTGATTTGAAATAGTTGAATCTGGTCTATGTGGATTTAAATTGTTTTGATTCAGTTCAGGCTTCTTTAAAACAGTTTCACTCAGTCAAAACAGGTAAAAAATGATCTAATCCAGATCAATCAGCTTCTGAATTGAACCCTAACCCTAATTACAATCCTAAATAACTAAATGCCTAAGTACCTAATTAGCTAAATACCTGAATCCACCTAAGTACTTAAGTGCCTAGTGCAGTAAGTAACCAAATATTTGTTTACCAAAGTACATATGTGCACTTATATATACCTAGGTTCCTGAGTATCTCTGTCCTTAAATTGTAATTTTTTCTTGTTTTCAAAGAGGACCAATGACATCATGAGGTAGTCAGGTGAAGTCATGAGTCCTGTGTGAATTTGGATTTAAGTGAGGCAGAATTGCACAAAGTCTTCTGCCTCACTCTCCCAGAGTCATCAAAGTCCGGTGGCAGGACAAAAATCAGGACCCCTGGCAATGACCCAGGATAAAGTGGATGACTTTGTTGTCTTTAATGTCTGACCAAACTCTACAGCACCTGCTTTAGTCACCTTCTTGGCTTTTGGAACAAATTATTGTCATCCACTCATTCCCTGGGGGAAATCTTCACACGCTTGAGGTGGACATTCCCTTAATTCACCAATGGGTCTGAGGCTTATTGGTTACCTTCAACCGGTTTTGGTCTGTCTTTTGAGACAATTTTACTCCAGTGTGTCTGCTGCAACAGTTTTACTGATGTGTGTGTGCTACAACTCTGAACCACAGATGAGAGCTGGGTGAGCATCCTTGAAAAGGGCCAGGCAAGCCCTCACACCTCATATATCCCAAGCACCTAAAAGTAACTAAGTACTTAATTACCTAACTAATTACTGAAGTACCTAAATACCTAAGAGTGAAGACAGGAAAGATAGGAAATAGACAGGAGTGAGAATGTTTCACACATGGAGAACAACAGCCAGTGATAATGCTCAGAGCCTGAAGATGGAATGGCTGGTGGGTTAACAGTAGCATGGAAGTCAAATTGCCTGGATCTCAGTAGAAAGGGGCAAGGTTGTGAAGGGCTTTAAAAGCCAAACAGAAGATTTTATATTTAATCCTGGAGGTAATAGGAAGCCACTGGACTGTATTGAATTGGTGGGAGCGGGTGACATGGTCACCTAGAGACCTGATCTAAAGAAGAGAGGATTAAAGAGAGACATAATTCCTGTATTCAAGTATAGAAAAGGCCTTCATATTTATGAGAGAATACACTTCAGTTTGATCCTTGAAAGAAGAATTTGAAACAATGAAAAGAAGTTGTAAATGGATTTAAAATGGGTAAAAATGTTCATATCATTATTTACACTCTTTTTTGGTTCTCGACACTATATATGTGCTTGTGTCTGTCTTTCTTCCCTTTTCCCCTTTTCTGACTATAATACTAATATTTCATTAATTTAGTAGACTCTGTATATCATTAATATATTCCAGTTCAACAAATATTATTAATCCTAATATGTCCAAGGTAACTGGAGATACAAAGACAAAAAGGCTCCTTGCCCTTAAGGAGCTAACATTCTGCTGGATTGGGGAGGGGTGCAGGGCAGGTATAATATATTACATAGTTTCTGACCCATTGCTGGCACTTAACAAATGCTTTTTGACTGACTGAATTACAGGATGTACCAAAAGTCTTAGTGTAGTTTTAAGCTTCAATAGCTTTGAGGGCACATTGAATAATAAAATATAATTTCAGGAATGAGTTTGATAAACAAATATTTATTAAGTCTATAATGTATCAGACACTGTGCTGAGTGCTAGGAATTAAAATACAAGCAGAAAAAGAGATAGCTCCTATTCTCAAGGAGTTTACATTCTTAAAGGGCAGACGGCACATAAGAGACTGAAAATAGCAGTTATGAAGGTGCTTGGACTGAGAGCCTCCTAAAGAAAGTCCAGAGGGTCCCACTGATAGGGCACAAGGAAGTAACAAAGGAACTGTCTTGAAGAAAGCTAAGGCTTCTTAGAGGCAGAGGTCAGGAATGAATGTATTCAAGGCAGGAGGGGACAGCCTATGTATGCAAAGGCATGGGGATGGAGTGTTCAATTTGGAGAAAGGCTAGAAGATTAATGGAATTTAGTGTTTGAATGGGAGTGAAAGACAATCAATTTGGCAACTTAGGTAAAAGTCAGATTCCACGAGTGGGGAGCCTGCAGTTTTGAGGCCACATGTGGTTCTCTAGGTCCTCACGTGTGGCCCTTTGAATCCAAACTTCACAAAACAAACCCCCTTAATAAAAGGATTTATTCTGTAAAACTTGAACTCAGTCAAAAGGTCACACCCGAGGACCTAGAAGGCTACATGCGGCCTTGAGGTCTCAGGCTCTCCACCCCTGTTAGAATTTAATCCATACAAATATTATTCAGGACATATATGATTACAAAAAGTGATGTGATAGTCATATGCAAAGTATAAATCAGCCAGACTTAACACTACAATGGTAGAGACAAACAGTTCTAGTGTTGAACTGGTAGACTCAGAATGTTAAAACATCAAGAGAAAGTCCATCAACATATTGAGTAGCCATTGCATGGGAGAATATATAAAATTGGGCACAATGTATAACTTAAGTATATTGTCAAAATATTTGTTATACTTAATAAAATTTCATATTCTTTTATTACTATGTAAATCAAGTGAATTCAACTTTTTAATATCTTGAGCTAATTTTAAAAATCACCCATCAAACTAAAATAAATTCTTTACTTCCTTTGATTTTTTTTTTGTAGGTCATTCATGTCAATTCATATAAAAGAAACCCTTCCCCTTATTGCTCTAAACTAGGGATTTTTAACTTGAGGTCCAATAGATTTCAGGAGGTCCATGAACTTGGATGGGAAAAAAATATTTTCACCAACTTCCAGATAAAATTTAGCTTTTCCTTCAATCATTTAAACACATCATTCTTAAAAGGAACCCATAACATTTTCCTGCCTTCCAAAGGGATGAATGACACATAAAAACCCTAGAGATTCTGTTATAGGCAAACATTAAAAATGAAATGTTTTTGATGCTTATTTTAGGAAGATTCAACTGGGTGTAATGTTCAAGCTAATGAGATCAGGTAGAAGATTATTGCTATAATCTTGGCATGTGATGATAAGGCCTGAAAGCTCCTTAGGGACAGTGAAAACAGTAAAGAAAAGACAGATGGTAGGAATATTAAAGAGACTGATTTTGAGACCAATAAAGCAGGTTTGAGTTTGGGTGACGGAGAGAATGAGAGGATTGTTGATAGAAAAAGGAAAGTCACAAGGTATTTGAGGATGCTGTTTTAGATATGATGAGAGTAGAAAGTCTGAGAAGAAATATCCAACAGAGAGTTGAGAACACAGGAGGGAAATTGGGATGGAGGTCAGGAATGAAATTACAGATGTGGAAGTCACGTATGTGGATGTGTAAGCATCCTGCTTCAGAGAGGAAGGAGGAAATGTAGTGAGTCAGAAATGCTTAAATTTATTACATCATATCTTAAAATTCAATACAATTGAATTTAAAAAATAATTCTGCAGATTTTCATTCTCTCTCTCCTTCTCTCTCTCTCTCTCTCTCTCTCTCTCTCTCTCTCTCTCTCACACACACACACACACACACACACACACACACACACACACTTTAAATTTATTCCTGGGCATTATGTATATATACTCTGTGTTATGAAACAATGGGTGTAATGCAGAAGAGTTGCCAATAGGTGGTGTCTGAGGTAAAGTCTCAAGGTCCAAACAGCTAGGCTTCTTCATAGGGTTCTTACTATTGCTAGTCCTAATAGCTGGGCTCTACATAGTTTGCAAAGCGCTTTATATCTGTTATCTCATTTGATCCTCACAACAACCCTGTGAAGTAGCTGTTTATTATCCTCACGTAGTTGTTGTGCAGTTTCAGTTGTGCTTGACTCTTTGTGACCTCATGTGGGATTTTCTTGTCGAAGATACTGGAGTGGTTTGCCATTTCCTTCTCCAGCTGATGAGGAACTGAGGCAAACAGGGTTATGTGACTTGCCCAGGGTCACATAGCTGGTAAATGTTTAAGGCCTGATTTGAATTCAGGTCTTCCTGACTCCAGGCCCCTCATACTTTATCCACTGTACCACCTGGCTACTCCATGCTCATTTTTAAGAGCAAACTAAGGTTGAAAGAGGTAATGTGACTTATCCAGGGTCCCAGAGCTATTATATGTTTGAGGTAAGATTAGAACTCTGGTCTTCCTGACTCCAAGTCCAGCATTCAAGTCACTCTGCCACCTAGTTGTATCATGGGGAACATAGCATCCTTTACTACTCAACATTTAAGCTAAACATTGCTGTTACTTTAAGAAAAAAGAGCCCCTATTTTGAATTTCCTTTGCTTGCTCTCTCATGCATGGCCCAGGGTAAAAAGAGAATGAAACATCATGTGGCAGTTCAATATTACTGGTCTTTTTGAAAACAATGAAGATGACCACAACCATCAACACTTGCAGCATCCATGAAGGTCTGTTTCAAATGAAATGGGAGTTCCATTGCTATTGGATAAATTTGTTTTCAATTTTTCTCCTTTGCATTCTCCTCTCCAACCTCCACCTCTCCCCCCCATTATGGAAATTTTAATAGAATATACAGAATTAAGTTACTCTGGATATAGACAGCCAACCTTATTTTTAAAAGGACTATTCTCCTTTTCTTAGAAAATAAGACTTTAAAAAAATATTAAAAAGAAAATTTTAAATAGAACGGAAAGGCAGTTTCTTAAATCGAGCAATGCATTTCATTTTAAAACCACCAGATGGCCTTACTTGATCTTTTTCTCCACAATGTATTACTGTTCACAAAAAATGCCACTGGAATTTCCACCCCAAAGGATCTCATTCAACTCTGAAACAACCATCCTTGAATTTAGGTGGCCATAAATGGTGGCAGTGTGGCCAAATATATAATATAATTTTGGAGCCTCTTCTTTCAAAATGAAAATACGCTGACTTTCTACAAGCTTGCAAGGCAGTGTGGGTTCATGGACAGAGAGCTAGCTTTTGAATTGGAAAAAAACTTGATTAAAGTCTATTTTTGACATATGTAGGCTGTGCGACTCTGGGGAACTCATTGAACTTCTTAGTATTCTATGCAGCTCTCTAAGACTCTGTGGTACCTGTCTGTATTTGTAAAGGGACTTTCCTTACCTGGTAGTTCCCTTTACCAGTGAAGTCACAGTCCCTATTATTTATTCAGATTTGACCATAGAGTTTGACCTTATTAATATTGAAAAGTTAACTTCTTAATAAACCTAAATACCAGGAGGAAATAATACTTTCAGAAAAATGTTTAAAGGAAATGCTGAATTATATCTTTGTTTTTTTTTTTTTTAGCTTTTTCTCAATTGTTATCATTCCTGGTCCTTTTCCTCCCTTTGCCTGTTCTGTTTCAAACAGTGAGCTGTGGATCACTTAGTGTGTGCCAAAGGACCTTCCTGATCCCCAATTCACAAGACTTCAGGGGTGTGTAGGTGTCACAGCTCCAACAGATTTTTCTCCCTAAGGCAAAAACTCTGGCTTTGCCATTCTCTTCTTCTCCTTGTTACCCTGAGGGAAAGTCTGGCACTGGAGAAGAAACAAACGTATATCCTTGTCTCTTTGTGGCTTTCTACACTGCCATCTATGTCTCACTTCTTTCTTCACTGGTTGCTTGAAAAAAAAAACCCAACAACTCCAAACTAAACTCCAAAACACATCTTTCTACATAGAAAGTTTATAAAACCCATGTCTGTTTCTTTCTTTCTCTCTATGTTACTCCATCTCTGTCACTGTTGCTAACAGGAAGGGATTTTTCTTTGGAATTTCTCTTTAAAGGGATGGAGTGGAACAAGATCCCCCTGTTCTCTTTCACAAGCTTTCTAGTTACTGATTTAACATCCTTGCCTGGCAGGTTCCATCAGGAATGGTTCTGGATATAGACTTTAATTACAAAATCCATCCAGACTAGCACAGGCAGAAAATAACTGGGTTTACCTGAATTTGCTTCTCTTATTTTTTTTCTCCTCGACATAAAAAAGCATTAATTATTTAATATTGCCTGATATCAAGTTACATAGAGTATAAAATGAAACTGTTTATGGATGACCCTTGTTCTCGAAGCACTTAAAATAACATTATGCAGACAAAAATTACACATTATGCAGAGACATAGAGGTAGCAGAATATGAATAATTAATTCTAAAATAAATGTGAGTATTCCCATTTTTCAAAGATTTCTCTTTCACTGTCTTTAGGCTTGATTGAGGAAGGAAACAGCTGGAAAGAGTACCAAGTTGATATATGATGGAAGGATAACATATATTTATATTATCATTCTTTGCCACATTTTGCTTCTTCTAGAGACAACATTTAGAATGATAAATTAGTTCTTACCATCATCTTTGTCAGGGATAATCGTAACCTGAGCCCCTGGGAACTCTGAACCAATTCTTCCGCCCATGGGCATGCTCAGCAGAACGTGAAATGTTTCAGCCTCCTCATACAGAGAGTCGTCAATAATAACAATCCGGCACATTTTCTCCCGTTCATCTTTGTCAAATCGGAGAACACTGGTATGATCCTCAGGCCTGGATATGTAATCAGAATAGGAGAGCACAGATGTTGGGACGGTCCCGGTTGCAGTTCCTGGGAGGAGAGAGCAGTTAAAAAGTTTCATGAGGAAAAATATCTCAAAGCTGCTTTCAAGACACTAATTTTCATATCCAGGATTTTGCCTTGTTATTCCCAATGAATTGTCATAATTATCACTAAGTTCTTCCTCTTTCCCACTACATTAGTCATTATTCACATTTCTAAAGATTTTAAGCTGAATCCAAGTCACTTAAAAATAAATAAGTATTGTAATCTCCCATTTTTCCTCTTCCCCAGTTCCAAATTAAAGGTACAATTTAAAGACCTCCATTAGAAATGATAAAAAAAAATGCTCTGACATTAATAAAATATTATGGATGTCTGCTTTCTAAGTGCAGATTTTAAAAACCTATATAAAAAGCTTTTTATGTTTCTGGTAAGCAAAAATATTTCATTTCTAGTAAGGTTCTTCAGATTATAATTCAAATTAAGGAATGATTTCATGTCGTACGAAATCAATTTAGTTTGAACCATTTTTGGTTAGAAATGATTTGACATAAAAAGAGAAGGAAAAAATTTTAGCATAATTTTCTGTTACAGATTTTATACATATATATATTTCTCATGCACAAGCAAATTATTTTGAAAGATGCTATAACTAAAATTTAATATTCAAGCATCTGAACTGTCATTCTTTGTTCTACTTTGTGTATACAAATAACAAGATTGACTTTTTATCTTCCAGAAAGAGGATATTATTTATTTCTAAGGCAAATACATATATTAAAGGAACAGGAAAAGTATTGGGTTAAGTAATGAAGGCTACACCAGTGTGTTTTAGGAATCTAAACTTAATTAGGGTAACCCCCAAAGGTTTTCCTAGGAATATGTCATAGTGTTATAGGCAGTGAGTAGCACCCAGATGGTTAAGGGTTAACTTAGTATAAATTCCAATAATCTTTAGCTATCTATATGATTGCCAGTAAGTGGTTAATCTTGAAATCTTGCCTCAGTGTAGTGGAACAAACTATTTCCTCTGGCTTCTCTTATTTTACTGTAATGATTTACCCTGCTAAGATATCCTCCTGGGTGAACTGGTTTATTCCTTCTACTGGAAGATCAAAACAGCCCAAGAATGCTAGAGAAAATCAGTACCTGTCAATGGATGATGGATTAGACCTATGGAAAAGTCAGCCACAAATCCAATATGAGTTGGTCCTGAGCTTAAGCACCAATAAATTAAACTAGGAAGACACATTAATACCTTAGCAAGATAATGTATTTGTCTTTATGAAACAAAATGTTGGTCAGGTGTAGATAAACTATAAAATTTCAGATGTTCTCTCTTCTGTCAGGCATTTTGTCATTTTAAATTACCTTACAAGTATTTAAAAAAAATCCCCAAACTCCATAGCTGCCCAGGTGCTACAAAGTACCGATATTTATATAGCTCTTTAAGGTTTGCAAAGCACCTTTTATATATATGTATGTATATTCCCTTATTTGGTCCATACAACAATAATCTGAGGAGTAAGCACTTTAGTTGTTATATTGCCCAATTTGTAAATAGGGAAACTGAGGCCCTGAATGGTTAAGTTATTGGCCAAGTTTTAAGTATAGGATATAATAATTGTTTTTCTTGTTTTAGTCATTTCAGTTGTTTCTGACTGTGACCCCATTGGAAGCTTTCTTGGCAAAGATGCTGAAGCAGTTTATAATTTCCTTTTCCAGCTCATTTTACAGATGAGGAAACTGAGGCAAACAGAGTTAAGCAATTTGCCCAGGGTCACACAGCTAGGAAGTGCCTGAGGTCACATTTGAATTCAGGTCTTCCTGATTCCAGGCCTACCACCCTGTCCACTGAGTCACCTAGCTGTATAATAACAGCACATATTTATGAAGAGCTTATTAGGTGCAAGGCATGGTGCTAAACGTTTTATTATTATCATCTCATTTTATTCTCATGATAACCCTCAGAGGGAGGTGCTATTATTATCTCCATTCTACAGATAAGGGTCACATAGCTAGTAAGAATCTGAGGCTGAATATGAACTCAGATCTTCCTGACTCCAGTACTCTATCCCCTGTACCACTCTTCCTAACTCCTGATCCACTACATTAGTGGTATCAAACTCAAATACTGACTTAGGAAACTACAAATTAATATTAATTATGTTGTATTATATGTTTATGTATTTTGTTAAATATTTCCCAGTTACATTTTAATCTAGTTTGGCTGCACTCAGGAGTGTTGTGGGACACATGGACAGCTTGTTTGATACCTCTCCACTGAAGTTCACTATCAATAATCCATCATGTAGAATCTTCAGATTTCTTTAATTCAGAGCATTTATACCTGAGGCATTTACAGTTGTTTGGAAAAGTAAACTTATTTATTCAGTAGTCCTAGATCCCTGGTAAAGAACGTCTCCTAAGCTCCTTTACCAATTAGTGGTTTGTGAAAAACAAAAGTGAAGGTAGCTGCTCTTAGTGTAAACCTTTCTGTGCCTTTGCCTTGAGAGGATTCCCTTTTCTTCAGTCATCATTTGTATATAACCTGACTTGTACTACCTTGCTGAGTGTAGCAGATCACCATCAATTCCTGGCTCACATCTCCACTTCTCTTAATGGGGATGAGCAGTTCACCAACATCTTCTTCAATGGTGTAGACAGACTGAGGAATAAAGACAGTTGATTCTGCAGAGATAACATAGAATAAACAGTCATTACTGTACTTGCTGAGATCATCCCCTGTGAAACAACCATATACATATCTAAAATCTCGCCCAGTGTTTGTTTTTGTTTTGTTGTTTTTCCTTTCATAAGGTACTATAGAACAATGGTGGGGGTAGGGGAAAGAGACAAACATCTAAAACATACAAACTCAGAGTCAGAGCATCATCTTCTTGGGAATTAAAAAAAAATGATTTCTCTTTCATCTCCTCTGTAATCTCTTTTTTCAACTTAAGTAACGGCTTCTGGCATACCTTCCCTGAAAACTAACTTTGGCCTCTTGGCAGAGAATGAAACTTCAACAAATTAATTTAATCTCTTTCATTTTGGATGTTGCATGCTTAGAGGGATAATCATGCAATGTACACTTTTTTTTCTTTAAAAAGGAGAAATTCCTTTGGAATTCAGGACTCTATTCATCAGATGTAAAGAAACATTTATTTGGACTCTTTCCCTAGAAGAGTAATGATGATATATACAAGTGTCCTCACACAAGAAGTAGCTCATTTTTTAATGGTAGATGAAGACTATGTAAAAAAGGGTAATAACAAAAAATTTCCATCCAGATGATTTTCTAAGACATTTATTATATAATAATGTAGGAAATGACTCTTGGCATAATTACTTAAGTACTTATTGCATAAAGGCTTTGTTGACAGTTTCCTTTAAAAAAAAATACTGATAGGGACAGGTAGGTGGGGCAGTGAATAGAGCACCAGCCCTGGAGTCAGGAGGACCTGAGTTCAAATGTGGCCTCAGACACTAGGTGTGTGACCTTGGGGCAAGTCACTTAACTTCAATTGCCCTGCCTTCTCCCCTCCAAAAAAACCAACCAAACAAAAAAAGAATACTAAAACCAACTCATCATGTTCTCTTTGAAGCATTGTACCACATGATGGTCAAAGAATACTAGAAACGCTGCAGGCAAGAAAATAATACTTAATAGAAAATATCGTCATGTTGATTTGATAAAATCTGTGACCTTAAGATCTCACAAATATAATTTTAAAAACCTCCAGTTTTATTATTAGAATTGGTATTAAGCCAGTTGCTTTTATCTAGCTAATTTGTCCCATGTTATTCTTAGTTGAAAAGCATAAGATTATGAAATAGAACTCAATTGTGAATTAACTACACTTTTATGAATTAAGATTTCATTATTTCTAATTCCTTTAAACCAAAAACACACTCAAATTTTTCAATTTCAAGGTCGAGATTTTCATAAAATTTTGCAACAAAAAAGCAAAACATATCACATAAAGTTGATATGTCTAATTTTTTGTAGTGTTATTTTCTTTCAGATGAATATAAGGCAAGTCATTGCATCACCAAAAGCAATTTATTTGCCAGTGGCCTTATTTTGCTCTACCCTGCATGAAACTTGCAAGTCATACTTTGCATGGAAAAATCCATTTGTTGGGTGGTATTTATTATAATTAATACACATTCAACACATCTGTACTAGTCAGGCACTTATTTATAAAATTTACTTGAAAAATTCCATGTGTTGGGTTTTAATTATTAAAGCCCCATGAGGTTTGAGTCTCAAATATCACTTTCTTACCCTGTACCACTTAAGCCTGTAGAATAAAACAGGGCAGCACTCCTTCCATTTGTCAGTAGACTTGAATTATGAAAGAGAGAAAAGTAGGGTGATCTTGGTGGGGGGCCTTCAGCTCTGGAATTCACTCCTCCACTTGGTTTGACAAAGCCGGGGCTTGCTGACCTTGAGGGCACAGTACCAGGCTTATCTATTCCCTTGGGCTTTTTTTATCTATGGGAAATGTGACTGGATATGTAGAGGGAGAAAGTTTTAGGGGGTGTAGAGGAGGAGAGGTTGATTTGGTGGGATTTTGGGGTAGATTTTTCTGTACTTTTTCATGAAAGCTGATAATTTCTTGTGTGCAGCTTGCTTCAAGTGGGCATAGCATTTTGGGCTTATTCAGTGATGGTGTAAATTTTTGTTTTTTACAGCAGCATGATCAATTTATCTTAAAGTAACAATCCCTTGGGAGTTAAAGAGCAAAGACAAGAATGAAAAAAGAGAGCCCAATTTAAACTATGTTAAAAAGAATTGCCAAAGTGGACTTAGATTCTGGAAAAGTAGGAGTAGAAGCAGAAAGAAAATAATTAAAAAAAAAAAAAAACACAACCAAACATATCTAGGGATAGATTTCTTTGCTTGGAAATAAGTGTTGCCCAGAAAATCTGCCACTGTTAGAGAAAATGAAAAATAAAAAAAGTTGGTGCTCAATACATCTTGGTTAGGTGGATGAGTAAATGAAGGAATGTTTCAGTGACATAAGAGGTTGAAACAATGTTACCAATATGATTGTTCTTTTTGTTAGATGGAGCTAAGTGACAGCCATTGTTTTCTTTGTGAGCCAGTGAGCATGACTGGAACAATATCTGAACAGAAAAATATGTATGATTACTGGCACTACCATCGTTTGTTACTTTCGAGTTCCAGGTGGTTTTCATAAGCCAAAATAAAGTGGTTGTTAGCACTCTAAGAAGAAAACATTTCTCTTTATGGAAAAATGTTGTTAATCTTTTTCTAAAACAAATTTTGATGACCACAGTTCAATATAAGTGGTTTCCTTTGTAATCTTATGCTCTTTGCACATTTAAAAGCATTATTCAGAGAAGGAACTGGTGGGTTTCTCCAGAATGATAAAGAGATCCATGACACACAAAAACCCTTGCTCTAGCAGCTGACCAAATCCTAGTATATCAGAGACAGACATAGATAAAAACAAATGCTATTCTGTAAAATTTAATAGGACAAAGTGAGTTCTTAAAAACATTAAGATGCAAGAAAGAAAAGAAAACATAGTCTCATGTCTGGTATTAAATTTGGTCCATTAAAACAACTTTCTGTAAATATGACAATACTTTTATATTGTGTCCTTCTTTAAATTTGTGAACAACTGATCGTTGAACAGAGGGTTTGTTATGCATTTGAAAGCTAAACCTGGGAAAATCTATCAAATGGTCTATGGCTTATTTTTTTCCTCCCCTATAAAAGAAAAATAATCATATTTATCAATCACAATGGAGACACAAATGAAAAATAAATAGGAACATTGTAATTAAAATTATGGCATATATAAGAACATGCCACTCCTAAGAGCTGTCTGGCATAGCATTGCATGTGCAATTCAAGAATAGCATGGATATTGAAGACTTTCCTCAGGTACTATACAAACATGAAAGCCTTTCCTGATTGGTGGGTTCCTGCCTGGCACCACCATTGCATGAAAAACTTGGACAATCCACTGTGTCTTCTCTCCTGGTTCCACCTTGCCTTCCATGTTCTCCTCTTTGCTGTTCTCTTCAACAAACTGCCTTTCTAGCTCCCTTTTATGCTGTCTTTCCCTATTAAAATATAAGCTTCTTGAGGGCAGAGACTGTCTTTTTGTTGTATTTGTATTCCTAGCCCTTAGCACAGTGTTAACATGCTTAATAAATTCTCTCCATCTCTCCGTCTCTGTCTCTGTCTCTCTGTCTCTCTGTTTTTCTCTGTCTCTGTCTCTCTCTGTCTCTTTTTCTCTGTCTCTGGCTCCCTCTCTCTTCTCTCATGTTGAATTGTCAAGGAATACTATTTTATGTCAGTAAAAACCTATACTTATTTCATGTAGCTTAAGTTTTTTTGAGTAGGGTTTTCCCTAGAAGAATAATTTCCATTTATACTTTTCTGTGCCTATTAGAAGACAAATATTCTATGGTTAACAAATTGTTGTAACCTCCTATTTTTTTCCCTAAGAATTCTTAATCATGTAAAGCTGTGACCCACAGGCTGCCCTGAGAGTTCATGGATATAATTCAAAGGTAAAATTCCTGATATTGGCAGGGCTGAGGTTCTGGCCTCCTTTCTTTATCACTTCTGTATCCTCAGAATAAACTGTCATTTTATCAATTCTTGACACTTCAGCCTTCAAATTTAGCAGCTACCCAGTTTTCCCCTCATCCTACATTCCCTACAGTGCAACAAATTATGATTAATTTTAGGTCTGGGGAGAAAAAAATGCCTGAGTCATCTGAAATGGATGTCATGAGCTTGAGTTCATGCAAGGTGCACAAAAGTTGCCATCTCTTTCCATTCAATTACATTAGAGTTCTTGAGACACACAAAATTCCACACTTCTCTGTGTGAATGAAGTTTGTTCTCTGTTAAATAATAATTACTCAAAGTAATACAGTCCCAATGAAAAAGTGTTTAAAGTGGGCAAATATTTAATCCATTAGTTCAAGACTATATAGGCACACACATATATGTCTACGTTTTGCTGTCATTCTTTAAAAAGAGAAAATTCAATTAGTTCTTTCCATAAAGAGGTTAGAAGAGTCTTCAAACACACATTCTAAATAATAGCATTGAATTACTTAAATATTTTAGGTGTCCAGTCCTGCTAGAGCAAACTCAGCAAGGTTCTATTCTCCCATGCATACAAAACTTAGGCTTTGATTAGAAATGGTTTGACATAAAGAGTGAAGGAAGTTTTTCAGTATAAATATGTTATACCTTATATTCATGAATACAGAAAATATCGTTAATTGAATTTATAAGGAAATAT
This sequence comes from Pseudochirops corinnae, assembly GCA_028646515.1. Classification (NCBI taxonomy): domain Eukaryota; kingdom Metazoa; phylum Chordata; class Mammalia; order Diprotodontia; family Pseudocheiridae; genus Pseudochirops; species Pseudochirops corinnae. The sequence goes on along the minus strand of CM053588.1, from coordinate 83,964,940 downwards.
TTTCAAATGAAAATAAGTACAGTGAAGTTTCACCCTGAAAGTCTGTCTTTATAAATATGTTAACATACAAATTTAAAAGAGAAGAAAACTTCATTTTTCAAATAAAGTAAGGTAGAAATATTTTTCCATGTGTTTTTCTGGAAAATCAAATTGTGCTTATATGTTTAAAAATTATCTATGGAATAAGGATTTGTTGTTTTATATGTTTTTCCTCAAGAGTATTTGTTTATTTTAATAAACATTAACAAAATCTCACAGATTCTTTGAGGAATGAGGATACATTGCATTATCAGTAGTAGTTGGTGAGGGATGAGCGTGGGGTGGCGAGAATCAGAGAGATGAGAAACTTTTAAAAGCCACAAAATTGGTTATTCTGAGCAACAAAATAAAATGTTATGTTCTGTTTGGTGAGGGACGCTGTTAAAGTCTGTTCTAGAAATGAATCCGTTCAGGTCATTTGACATGGTTATAGGACCCCGACCGATAATTTGCCATTTGTTCTCTGATGTTTGGTACTGCTTTCTGCACTTTTAGCATTGGAAGTAAGAAGGGAAAAATACAAGGAGTAGCAGTACCTTGATAGGTCACTCCTGGGAATTCAACACATTGATCCCAGGAATCAGTGGGGTCTGTTTTGTGGGACATTCCAATTCAGTCATCAGATGATCAGTGTAAGGTGAGATGGTTACTGCCTGCAGAGGCACTGTGGATAGAACCCTGGACTTGGAATCAGGGGGACCTGGGTACTAATCTAACTTCTGACATTTGTTAATTGAATGAACCTGGGCATGAGGTTCTTTCTTCATGCCTCAATTTCTTCATCTGAAGAATGGGCGGGGGGGAGGAGGAGTTCGACTCGATGTCCTCAAAGGTCTTTTTCCAGCTCTGAATTTTGGTGATGTTATGATCCTACAAATTGTTGAGGGGAAGAATTCTCATTATCTCTTCTCTAAGTGAAGGTCTCATCTTTTCAGGTTAGTCAAGGCTAAAGAAAACAATCAAATAACACTGTGAAAATGTTTAGCTTCTGCCAGACTAAGAAAGGAATCTACTGAGGCTCAATTCCCTCATCTCCAAAGTGAGGCATGGGCTCTCTCTTTCAACTTTAAAGTTCTGTGATTCTCTATAAAGCAAAGGAAGAAACAAGGAAACAAAACATTATTCACTGGACTAAAAGAAAAGTAGGACTCTAAAATGAAAGAGATAGAGGGGAGAAAAGAAAAACATGACAACATTTGTCCAATTTCCTGTGGTAGAGTTGCATAAAATTGATTTTCTTCATTCACCTTCTTCCCTTTTTACATCAAGCTCTAAATGCAAAATAGTATGGGAATAAACCATTTTTTTCTCCTATTAAGATACTGACAATTAGAAGTGGTGGGTGCCATGTGCTATTTTCCCCATGTAAATATCAGCTTTTATTGCCCAAATTTTCAACTAACAAAGCAATTCCCACCCCCACTCCCCCCTAAGACATGGGTAGTGAATCACTGCAAGAAAACTGAGGCTTCATAAGTCTGATAGTCCCATAGCTTATTGAGTACCACATCCATACTTGGGTGGTCCTCTATGTTTGGGAAGGGCCACTGTTTGTGCCAAGTGATAGGCGCCAGCAGTCAATGACGATCAGCACTAGGGTTAGAGTTGCTTATATAAGGCCATCTAGGCTTCAATTTGTGTTAACCCAAATTCTGTCATGAAGAATTCTCAGGCTGGGGTGGGTTTCCAGAACCTTGTGCTGCTGTATATCTGCTAACTTCTACTTAAGGTATACAAAGGCTCAGGCATGCTTGATGACTAAGTTCATCCTTTCCATAGATGACAAAATTCTTGTCTTTGTAACAATTGGTTATGTGAGTTGTATAGCACACTGAATTTTTAATTGAGGATGTCCTCCTGAATCACAAAAACACTGGATCCAATTTGATGAAAGTCTAGGATTCTCCAAGTACTTGGGTAGAGGAAAATGAGGCAGATTTAGCTACAAATAAATTAGGAATCGAGGGACGGATAGTTTACCTCTGTGGTGTGAGGGGGATATGGGCTTTTCTGGATTCCCCCTAGTATTGCTGTGCAAAATGACTTTCTTTTTGCTTTACATATGTTTACATTATTTTCCCTGGTGATATCTAATTTCACTTTGGTTTTTGTATTCTTGGTACCCAGCAGAGAATTTGGCATACTGATGGACTTACTGATGGATGGTTGATATTCACAGCTTGTTATGAAGAGATAGGGATGTTTTTGTAACGGAGAATAATGTGAGGATTGGATTGGTGATTTCTATAGTGTAGGGGACTCCTGGAGAGAAACTTCCTCTACCAAGGCAGGTCAGTAACTTCTTCATAATTAATGTGCTTAGGGAATTGCTTAGGCCCCAAGAGGCTGTGATTTGCCCAAAGTCACCAAACCAGGATCTGGCAGAGGCAGGATTTGAATCCAGGTCTTTTTGGTTCCAAGGTCAGTTCTCTATTCACCACAGCATGCTGCCTTTTGTAGTACATCAATTAAAAATTAAAAAAAATCTAACAAATCATGTTCTGGGAAAGGAAAACATGAGAACCATGAGTATTTCTCTCCACTCAGCATTTGTGTGGTCTATAGCCAAGGCCTTATAACTTTTTATGAAATATGAATAATTTAGACACAGACTAAAGTAGTAACAAAGACTAAAGAACTGGGAAATTTGTTTTCTGTGGGATGGTGCAGAGTCATTTAATTTGATGAAGAAAGGGCCATTGTTAATTCCATGATTTATTAATATGTGAATGGAAACTCTAAGGTGTATAGCTGTTCTCTATTTGTACTGAAAGAAGAACAAGAAAAAAAGTCCAAATTGGAAAGAGGAGTACAATCTAGGCATTAAGCAGTTATCCAGGTTTTGCTAATTATCCAGGTTTCATATATGGGGTTGCGTTATGTAAAGAAGCTAAGATTTTCTTTGGAGATTTCGAAGGACAACAGACAATTATGATGGTTTTAGGGTAGGTTCTCTTTGGATATAGGATAGAGGAAACAGCCTTCAGATTATAAAGCCACTTTAGCTCACTTCTAGCCCTTCAGCTCCATATGACTAGGGGCATAAAGAGAGAGATGGAGCTAATGAATAGTAGGGAAGAATAAAATTGAAGCAAGTCTCTTCTTCCTTGATACAAGGAAATTCAGCCTTGTAAGTTAGAAACAAGTATTCAGAAGTGAATTCAGACAAAATTTTTAACCCATGAGTGGGCATTAAGGACAAATTAGGTTTTTAAATCAGGAAGTTTTGTTACATGGGCATTTACCAAATCCTGAGGAACAGATGAAAGTCTGGCTTATCCTCCTACCACGCTGACCAAATCAAATTGAACGCTAATTGCCTTGTATGGAACTCTAGAATATATTTGAACAGTGCATTTAACTAAATGAGAGGCAGGGTGGGTTTAAAAAAATTAAAGCTGTAACAATGGAGTCTCTATTTTCTACATTTAACTGTGTTCAACCATCTAAAGCAGGGTTTCCTCATGACTCCTCTGGTTAGTACACTCAGGTCGATTTTATCTTGGCAGAGGTTTAAGAGCTCTCTGATTGACAAAACAAAGTGAGCTGGCCATTTAAAAACAAACCATCATTTCTGGAAGAGGGGATTTTAACTTCAGAAGAGCCTCTAAAAGGTTTTTTTTTTAAAAAAAAGTTGGTGCTCAAAAAGCTGCTCAGACATTATTTTCAGCCAGAACTGAGAAAAAGGCAGCCCTGAGGGCCTGTGACAGTAGCAGCAGAAAGGACAGGGGTCAGAAGCAAGCCACAATATTCATCCACATTGACCATCACTGATCTAAGTGTGTTCACAGATAAGAAGTTTTAAGTCCAAAGAAATTTAAAAGAAAGCTTCAAGTCACTAAGAGCTACGGCACGGAGGAGACAGAATCCTAAAAAATGAGAAGCAGAATTACATTTTGTGTATGCTATCTCACATTCCCAACCATATCAAAGAGAGTCCAAAATCTAGGCAACATTAAAATGAGCATCTTGGTGATGAGGTTATGGAATGAGTTTGAACCTATGATTAATTGCAGAAAGTTCCCACACAAATACAGGTTGTCAGCTGTCCTTATAATCTTAGATTGTCTCAGCACTGAGGCACTGAGGATTTGGTGATTTGTCCAGAGTCACAAAAGTTAGAATGTCTTAGATTCAGGACTTGAATCTGGGTCTGCCTGACTCTACAGTTATCCCTTTTTCTATTTATTTATCCCTGGGTGGCACAGTGGATTGAGGTCGATCTGAAAGGTGTTGAAAGCTATGCCAAGTGAATGAAGAATGAGTGTGCAAAAAGGATGATCTGTTACATCCTACAATGAATAATAAGAACAGTAATAGTAGCTAGCATTTATCTAGCCCAGTGGTTCTCAACTTTCTTAATGCCGTGACCCTTTAATACAGTTCCTCATGTTGTGGTAACCCCCAACCATAAAATTATTTTCGTTGCTACTTCATAATTGTCATTTTGCTAGTTATGAATCTATCTGATATGCAGGATGTATTTTCATTGTTACAAATTGAACATAATCCAGAATTCTAGCACCTACCACGTTTCGGGCATCATGCTAAGACCTTTGCAAACATCTCATTTGATCCTATAATAATGGTGGAAGGAAGGTATTATTAGTATCCTCATTTTTCAGATGAAGAAACTGAGGCAACCAGAGTTTAAGCAGCTTACCCAAGGTCATATAGCTATTAAGTGTCTGAGGAACATACCTGTTAAATTTCTTTTCTTTTTTTCTTTTTTGGAGGGGGGAAAAGAAGGGCAATTGGGGTTAAGTGACTTGCCCAAGGTCACAAAGCTAGTAAGTGTTAAGTGTCTAAGGCTAGATTTGAACTCAGATCCTCCTGACTCCAGGACCAGTGATCAATTATTTACTGCACCACCTAGCCGCCCCAACCTGTTTAATTTCTGAAACCTGTTTCTTCTCTCAAGTTACATAATTTTAGTTTTTAGCCTAACTTTAAGATAATACATTGTTTTGTATTTTTTACAGTAGGATTTTTTCCCAAGGAGCTCTAGCACTGGCACACAGTAGGTGTTACACAAATGCCAGCTGTTCATATTATTATAAAATATATTTTAGAACATAACAGAGCATCCTTTTTGCTCTCTCATTCTTCATGCACTTGGCAGAGCTTTCAATACCTCTTGGACCAACCTCAATCCACTGTGCCACCTAGGGATAGAGAAAAGGCTAGTGTTAGAGTCAAGAAGACTTAGATTCAAGTCCTGAATCTAACACATGTGAACTTTTGTGACTCTGGACAAGTCTCTTAACTTCTCAATATCGAGGCAACTCTAAGATTATAAGTACTAGTTAGAAAAAAAAATCCAAAGCAATGTATTCTCTTAAAGTAAGGATAGAAACTAAAATTTATGTAACTTTGGAGAACAGTGTTGGGAATTAGACAAATGTGCTACTCAGATGCTTACTGGTTGTGTGATGTTGGGCAAGTCATTTAACCTTTGCCTCAATTTCTTCATCTGCAAAATGGGGATAATAACATCTACCTCCCAGAGTTGTTGTGAAGATAAAATGATATATTAATTGTAAATCTCTTCATACAGTGCCTGGCACATAGGTGGCATTACACACATGTTAGATATTATTATTGTTGTTGTCATTCCCTGCTTCCTTTGGGGGTAATAATTTATAGCACCGGTTCTCAACCTGTGGGTTGTGTGCAATTTGTAACAATGAAAATACATCCTGCATATCAGATATTTACATTACAATTCATAACAGTAGCAAAATTACAGTTATGAAGCAGCAACGAAAATAATTTTATGGTTGGGGGTCACCACAACATGAGGAACTGTATTAAAGGGTCGCCTCATTAGGAAGGTTGAGAACCACTGATTTCTAGGGTCTCAGGTCTAGAGCTGGAAGGGATTTCAGAGGACATCTTGTACAGCCCTTTTATTTTATAAATGAAGAAATGGGGGGCCCAGAAAGATTAAGTCACAATTGAAAATCTAATTAATAAGATATTAGAAATGGTAGGAAGACTCTTATTTTTCTAGTAGGAAAATATCAATTGACCTGATTTACTATATCACATGCCAAAATACCTCTTAAGTAATAATTTGAGGAAAACAAGCCAAAATGGAAAGAACTGTTAAAGGAAAGAGAATACAAGTTAACCCATATGTGTAGTGCACAAGACTCTTAAAAAAATCTAACACCAAGTAATTTCTAATTTTATTCTTAATGTTTACTGAATACAGATCTATTATTTTGGAAAGTTCTTGCTATGGAAAGCTTAGGCTACAATTCATTTTTAAGAATGTGTTAAAAGGAGTCAACCGTTGGAAACAACAGGAAAAGATGTTAAATCCTCTTACCATCTCCTGGGTCAATAATCTCCACTGTAGTCACAGCAGGGAATTCTAAAGCAGCCATGACGGGCTCTGACAGCACCACCTGGAAGCTTTCCGACTGCTCATGTTCACCATCACTCAGAATTCGAACTCGCCAGGTGGCTGTGGTTTGACCTGGATTGAATTGCACTTGTTTCTGTGCCTTTCCTTTGAAATCTCTGTCTTTTTTTGCTGTGCCATCTCGTGTGCCAATACCTTTCAAAGAAATACAGTATTAGTTTTGTTTAATTTCATTTGAAATGAAATCACTCAAGTTTTTCTACTTAGAGTTGATTAATTCATATTCTCTCTCTCTCTCTCTCTCTCTGCTCTCTTTCTCTTCCCCTCTCTCCTTCTGCCCTTCTTTCCCTCCTTCTCTCCTCTCCCTCCATCTTTTCCTCTCAATCCTCTTCTCTTTTCCCTTCTTTTCTCCTCAGTAAACTACTTTATAGATCTTTCTCTAGAAATGTTTCTTTTAATGTTTGTAAAATCCTGGCAGGCAGGAAGTATAGGTGTTATCATCATTTTACAGATCTGAGAACTAAAGCTATGAAAAGTGAAATGACTTGTTCATTAGAATGCAATTAGTAATTGTCAAAAATCGTATTTAGACCTAGGTCTTTCATGGCCTAGTCCCCTGTCCTCTTTGATATGGGCCCTCACAGGTATCTTTGTGTCCTTGTATGACCTTGTAGGACCCATAAAAAAATAGCACTTAGAAGGTCACTTTTACATTGTTGTTTGTCCTTTGTTCTCGAGGAAGACGGTGACTTCAGGATGGTGGTGCCATGACTTGCAAGTGAACATAATAGGTGCCCAATATCAATGCATTTATTGACCATAATGATAATAATATTAGACAGCTTTTATAGAGAACCTTCTACGTGCCAGGCACTGGACTTCTTACATCTACTTTAAATGTTTTTCATTTGCCAACTTTAATTATATTGGTTGGTCAGATATTCATTAATTCCAGGATAAGAAAGAATATATACAAGTCACCAAAGAGTAGCCAAACAACTTTGTTTTTACCTTATTCTTTCTATTTCTTCTCCAAGAAGTAATGAGGTCCAAAGCTAAATGGCTAACCAGTCTCTTGTGAACCCCACCCCCTCTTGTACAGAAATCCATTCAAATGGTAAAACGCACACACAACATAAGTATTTCTGCCAAACATCACCTGCACAAGGAAAATCAGGTAATTCATGAGCTGTGCTAAAGTTCATACTTTCCTTCCCAAGATAACTAATTGTTAAACAAAACCCTTTGGCCCTAACTAGGACTCGGAAGTGTGAGGGGCCTCTCTGCACTTTAATGTGGGGCCTTTGATTTTTTAGCACACTAGTGAAATGGGTGAAGTTTTATACACATTTTATTTTGCTAATGGGGGCTGTGAAGACAGCAATTATATAATGACCACTGTGAAGAAAACTATAAACTTAAGTACAGTTCTTGAATTTTCTAACTCTTTGTCCCTGACATTAGCTGTGATGTCGAATATCCATGAGTACATTAGTAAGTTGCATAGGGCTTAGTGATAAGAAAAAGGTGGTGGTTGTTTTTTTTTTTCCTAGAAAGTTTTGATTAATGAGATGAGATTCCAGGTATATAAGGGTGTGAATGACACACAGAGAGAAAGGAAGTTCTTTGAGGTTCTGAAGACTAAAGGGCCACTCGTAAGTCTGAGCTCTACTCCCTGGCCCCGGCACGCTAAATTCTATTCCTGTTTGCTCTGACTGACAAGGTGTGGGCCACCAAGGAGAGGTTTCCAACTTTATATCACCTCAGGTTATTTAGTAACTCTGTGAGGTTAACCACTTAACAGTGGTAGAGTCTTGTATCTTTGCTGCTGATGACATCCATGTCTATTGGGGAAAAAATGCTTTGTTCCAAATGAAAGCCACGTAATCACACAAGAACAAATATAAAGCAACCAGATATAGCATGAAACTGCTCATTGTCTTAATTTTCAACTCAAAGGAAAGCAATAGGTCAGAGTGAACCAAAGACAATGTCTTGGAAGAGCATTTACTGAGAATATTTTGCAGCTGTTGACTTTCTTGATTAAACACTACTTGGTCATGTTGTGACTGATAAAGTAAAGATAGCTGCTCATTCTGAGAAAACACACAAAATGCAAACAGATGCAAACATTCTAAGCGCTGCTAAAAAGATTTGTGTTTAGGCCACTCTTCCATTTCTTTTCCAGGTACAAAGTTTGGATAAAACCCAGATTCGTATCTTCTCAAAGTGTGAGAAATGAACGGTCCTGATGTGTTATTGCTATGTCATTTTGTGATCATAGTCAGGAAAGAGATCTAAAGATTATTTGTGACTATATTGTCATCTAAAAGGAGCCTGAAAATTCTATCAACTCATTGCATGACATGCACCAGTTCATTAAATCTGGGCTCCTTAAGGCTATTACTGTTGTTGTTCAATTGTTGCATTGTGTCTTGGTGACCTCATTTTTGGGGTTTTCTTGGCAAAGATCCTGGAGTGGTTTGCCATTTCCTTCTCCAATTTGTTTTACAGATGAGGAAACTGAGGCAAACAGGGTTAAGTGACTTGCCCCATGTCACACTGCTAGTAAGTCTCTGAGGCCAGATTTGAACTCAAGATGAGTCTTCTTGACTTCAGGTCCAGTGCCTTATCCGTTGTGCCACCTACCTGTCCCAAAATGTGAGCTAGTTGTCATTAATATAGTTCGTGCTCTTATTGATCTTGCTGAAAGATATCTATACAATTTAATGTGGGTACAAAAACAAATTTTAGCTGATTGTAGGATCATAGCTTGAGATCAGGAAGGAATCTTGAATATCACTGCCATTTCCTTATCATCATTCAAATGGATTTGGCAGCAGCATATCTGTCTCCTGATTTCCCTGGCTGTCTTCAAGTTCCGACTAAAATCTCATCTTATACAGAAAACCTTTTTCACTCCCCTTTAATTCTAGTGCCTTCCTCTGTTAATTATTTCCAATTTATCCCATATATAGCTTGTTTGTACATAGTCATATGCATAATTTCCTCATTGCCCCAGGAAAGCAGGGATTGTCTTTTACTATCCTTTTATATACCTCTGTGCCTGGCATTTAATAGGTGCTTCATGATGTTTGTCCTTTGTTTATGAAGAAGACCACTGATGTTACAATAGGAGTTTGGACGGCACTGACTCAGACTGGGCACAAGTGGTCCATTAGAACATTTAGAGGAGAAGTGGTTCTGGATTTGCACAACTCATGTTTCCTTTGAGTTTCTATGATTTTGCTTTGATCAAGGAGAACAGCACCTTTATTCATGTGGGCACACCATGGTGAATAGCCACGTGCCAGTGTTTCCCCAAAATCACAGTCAATGTTAAAGTTCTTCAGAGATACCTTGAAAGTGTCCTTATACTGCTTCTTTTGACCACCATGTGAGTTTTCCATAAAACAGTTTTTCAGGTAAGCATGAGTTTGGCATTTGGGCTGTGTGGCCAGCCCATCAGAGTTGCACTCTCTGCAATAAAGCTGAATTTTTGGCAGTTCAGCTCAAGAGCGGATCTCAGTGTCTGGTACTTATCTTGCCAGGTGACCTTCAGGATCTTCCTGAGATAATTCGAGGGGAAGGCATTCAGTTTTCTGGCACAGCACTGATAGACTGTCCAGGTTTCACAGGCACACAACAGTACAGTCAACATGAGCACTCTGTAGATACTTAATAAGTATTTATTAACTGACTGACTTAAAGGACATACATCTGAATGTTTGATGAGTGATTGTTGATTGAATTCTGGTTTTTCCACTTACAAATGCAACTTTCCCCATTGTGGTTTCAATATAGTGTGGGTTGGCATAAGAAATAAGATGGGAATTTTGGAGGAGTTTTGCTGAAGTTGCAGATGACAGGTAAAGGCCAGCAGACACAGAAACAGTTTAGAAATTAAGAAATAAATATAATATATGTATGGTATTGTATAATAGCAACACATTTTGTCTTTTAATGTCATAATAATTTGGATTTCTTCTCTGGTACAAAGAGAGGGCCATAAATTTTACATGAATCTTCCAGATAGTGGTCGTACCATGCCCCTAACACCCTCTTCCCCCCACCCCCAAAGTAGAAGGGATAACTATATTGCTTGAGTGACCTAAGGGTAATTCCCTTAATCTTTCTGGCTTTACTTCCCCCATCTAAAAAATAAGAGGCTTGATGTAGATCAGGGGTGTCAAATTTAAATAGAAACAGGGCCACTAAAGTATACATGAGAATCCCTGAGGGCTGCCTACTAACTTATAAAACCACATATTAAAATTATTTATGTTCTATTATGTTTCTATTTATTTTGTCAAATATTTCCCAATTTTAAAAAATCTGATTCAGGGGCCCATGAGCCTTGTGTTTGATATTTTTTGTCTGAATGAACTCAAAGGTCCCTTCTACCTTTAAAGTTATGATCCTGTGATCTGTGGACCACCACATTACTACCTAAAGCCATACACATGCCTTTTTTTCTTTTTATAATTGCATGCAATCAAACACAATTTGATGGAAGAAGAGTGTCTATTCCAGTTAGCTTTGGTTTTGCTATGTATTTTTTTTTTAATGGAAGAGATGACTAGAAGGCAAAGCATGATAATTATGCAAGGCTCTACAACACCACTGTGAGTGATGACTTTAAAAGCACACAGAACATTTCCTTTGTCTAGTGTGCATTATTTCTCTGGAACTTGTAAGGGCTCACCTGAGCATTCAAGTGCAACCCATGACAGGAAGTTCCTCCTATATGCTTAATGAGTTAGCACTGAATGGTTTTTTTGTTTGTTCATTATCAAAGGAATGTTCAGATAGATTTCATATGACTATTTTCAATGGTTTAATTACACGGCTACATCCTAAAGCTCTCTAGATGTTAAACACAGAGGAAGCAGACTGCCCCTACCATCTAATATATCTGAGTCATTTATTTCATCTTGTTTCCAAGCCTATATATAGAAACAACTTTCCATTTTTGAAGTATATTTCTGAGGGCCACTTGAAAGCAGAGTATTGTAAGAGGGAGGTATTTTAGAAACAGGTTTCTGATGTTCCCTGTCTTTTGTTCCTGCCCTAGGGCTACACCTGCCTACAAAAAAAATATCCAGAGTAGGAAGCATCCTGATACTTGAAGCTCTCATTATAAGTCTCATTGGGCAGTACTTTTCAGGACAAGCCATAGCATTTAATCCTTAGAATAAATCTGTAGACATATACTCATTTGCAGTTTAAGAATTTAGCTGATACTGCTAAAATTTAGAAAAAAAAAAACAAACCTAGGAAATTCCATTGAGATTCCAATACCAGGAAATAAAGTATACATTTTCAACAGGAAATAGAATGGAAGAATTAAATGAACTTACTGACAAAAGACGTTTCTCCCAAGTAACCTCTTCGTTTGAGGACAATATCCAGAAACTTGAAGTCTTCATTGACCAAATAGTATTCTTTTTCCAAGGAGATCCATGCCCAATTCAGATGAAAATGTTGATTCATCAACTTATTTCCTCCTGGAAGGTAGAATATTAAAATCAAAATGGCATCCTTTTTCTGTCTATACAATCCTTAGATTTCAAACATATTAAGCATACACTAAGAATCACCATAATTTGGCACAAGAAAGATACAAATTACATCTAGTATCTCCTTATAAAGCAATTTAATATAGTTTTAAACTTTTAGAATATAAAAATAATTGTAACAACTTGCTATCCAGTTCCCGATTACCTTGCCTTACAGAATTCTTTGGTTCTTTTAGTCACATGTTTGGGCATATACAGTCCCCTATAACTTCATTTACCATTGGGTGAGCCAGTAATGCTATTTGATAACCCATAGTCAGGTCATGTTTTATTGTGTCTTTGTATCTCTCCCATACTTCATCTGAGCTCCATCTGTTCATTTCTAAAAAAACTATCAGATTAACACATTATGCTAAAATGGTATCATTTGTAAAAAAAAAAAACAACAAGGAGAATTTCATGTTCTTCTGATAAGAAAAAGAGAAAAGAGAAGCTGGTGCATTTTTCAATGTGTGATTGGCAGAGTGAAATAATCATTATCATTTTTTCTTTGGATATAAATAAAAATAACAGTAGTTACTCTTGATATTTTAAATATCATTACTCTCATATATATATTATATATATAACATAATAAACATATATATATTTTTTAAAAAATTGCTGTTTTCTTCAATATGATTTATTTACACTTGGAGACTGACATTTTTTCCAGTGGAATAAATTGTCAATTTTTCATGAAAATCAATAGAAAAATAACTTGATAATAAAAGATATTGAAGCAATGGAAACAATTCAGTAATATAACTATTCTGCAAAGTGATGGATGAGTGAGAAATTGATCTTTATGTTTTGTTATTAATAATTATTGAATTCTTTAATGTTTTGTTTTGTTTTGTTTGAGCTTAGAACATTGTGACCGAGCATCACCAAGCAGAAGTGCATTCCAAAAAGAAGGAGGGGCAGGAATCGTGATCTCAGACAAGTTAAAGCTAAAATAGATTTAATCAAAAGAGAAAAATAGGGAAACTATAATATATGTCAGCCATATTAATCAGTATTGTTTTAGATTATTTAAAGTTACTGGACAGTATAAGGTTGGAATATAGGAAATGATGAGCTGGTGGACTTAGAAAAATAAGGAAAGATTTGGACCTATGAAGGAAGACATTATCTACCCTCAGAGAAACAGAGGACAAACAAGTACAGTATGGTATTACATAGATGCATATGAGTATATATGTCTATATATGAGTGTGATTATAAATATATAAACATATGTGTGATACATGTAAGCATATGCATGTATGTGTGTATATATGTATACACATATGGGTGTATATATGCATATATCATTTATACATACATACACACAAACACACAATGCATATATATAATATATATGTATGTATATACATATACACACACACATATACACACATATACACATATACACCTTAATTATAGTCATTTTGGGGGATGATGGGGGAAAAAAGAATACAGTAAAAAGCATACATCAGAGAACAAAAGAAGACTCACAAGGAAGCGAAGAAAAGATGGACAGCCCAGAAAATACTGTGTAGTATTTATTATGTAGGCTTTCTTGAAATGAAAATTTATTGCTGTATATTTGGAATCCTCCCTTACATTCTGCTGTGCACATGGAAATGCTTTTTTTTTTTCTTTTCCTATTTTATATTTAAATTTTATTACTCAAATTTAAAAAAAATAAAACAATTTCAAAAAGGAAGTACATTCTACATTGTTATAGGGATGGAGAAAGCTGTAGTTACCTAGGTTATATATCAGTAAAAGGGGCCGTTGCCCCAGAGCAGGAATAAATTAAGTATAGTCAGTACATATGTAGTATGCTGTCAATTACTTTCCAGCTCCATAGCTAGTTTTATAATAATAATTATAGTTTAAATAAATATTAATTTTTCTCTACTGTGTTTATAGTCAACATAATTATCAAAGCATATACTTAATATTTCCATTGCTACAAATGCAATTACCACAAGAATATAATTTGGATCTCTTGGGGGAGGGGGGAACTGGAAGGAAAGAACTTCTGGTACCCATTGGAATAATTAGTCCTTTTGTTGTCTTTCCAATTGTTGATCAGATGGGAAATATAAATGAAATATTTTCATTTCACAGGAACTTTTCTTTCTGTATTTCATTTGAATTATTTAAAAATGAAATATATATGTACATGTATATACAATATATACAATACAATATATACAATAAAATCAACAATAAAGTCCATGAGGTCACAAAGAGTTGAACACAACTGAACAACAAAATGCATGTGTGTGTGTGTGTGTGTGTGTGTGTGTGTGTGTGTGTTCAAACATCTAGGATCTTATAGAAATAAAGACCTTCAAAGTTCTTTCAAATTGATGATGGATATTCATCAAACATCTGGGCTGGGGCTGGAAACTCCTCAGGAAACACATGCCTGGTGTGGCTGCTAGCCAGCTGTGCTCAGAGTTAATAAAACAGGACTCAAGTCCTGCATGTGACACACATGGGCTCTGGGACTCTGGGCAAGGTACTTAACCTCTCAGTGTCCCAGGCAATTCCCTAACAATTTAAATTGATGAATGGTTTCTGATCTACATCAACAGAGAGAATTTCATCATAGGTAGTTCACTACATAGAAGAAATTACAGATCTGCCCACTTCCCTAAGTTAACCTTAGCTGTAGCATGCCAGGTAAGATACAATATTGCAGGGAATCCTTAATTCCCCACAAGAGGTTGCTGAAGAGCAAGTTTTACTCTATTACTGATCAAAGAGAACATTTGTGACTTCTTAAAAAAACAACAAAACTTAAAAAAAATTTTTTTGAAAATTATTTTGGGTTAGTTGAACTCTTCTGAGGTATACTTTAGCTGATTTTAATTATAGCCACTTAAAAATATCTCTTCTCCTCAATGCTTTCCACTCTGTTTCTTTGGGTACACAAAACTTTTAATTTTTTCTGCTGTGCTGGGGGGATAAAACTTTCTTTTCCCCTCCTTTCTAGCAAAACAGAGCTGTCCATCTAACAGAAGAAAAGAAAACGTGTGTGATCTCTCTAATGTGAAAGCTACTATGCTTGGTAAAAGAAAGGAACAATGGTTATCAGATAATCCCACTCCCCTCACAGTGCTCCTCATTTTGACTTCCTTTGATGTGTCCTAACTCTTTCAGAGAAAGGTGAGTGTGGTTAAGAATGACATTGTGACAGGTAACTTCTTTCTGAAATGGGGCTAAAAAATGGACAGAGTTGGGAGAAATGTTTTTAACTCTTCTTTCCCTTCTGGTGTCCCTATAGTCTGAAACTGCAATCAGCTCATTCTAGATAAGAAATTACATTTATGGACAGAAATAACCAACTTACGTCACAACTAACCACAAGAAAATCAAAACAGAAACAGAAGAAACAAGCACAGTGTGGATAAAAATGAAAGAAATTATCCATTCTTCAAATTCCAACTCCAAGGTCAACTTTCCTAATTCCCACCAGTCAGAAATAATTTTTCTTTGCTCCTACCTAACAAAATGCTTCTTTTTGGACCGGCTTTATTCATTTATCATTCCCTACTTTGTATTTGTTTGTATTACATGTGGATTTACCTTTAACTAGACCATATGCTCTTTGGGGAGTCAAGGAGGGAAAAAGCATTTGTGAAGCACCTACGATGGTAGGTACAATGCTACACACTTCACAGTTTTATTTCTTTGATCTGCACAACAACCCTGAGAGGGGTTTTGGAAAACTGAGGCAGTCAGTAGTTAGGTGACCTGCTCAGAGTCACACAGCTAGAAAGTGTCTGAGGCTGGATTTGAACCTGCAGTTTCATTGCCTCTAGGGCCAGTGCTCTGTCCACTATAACACAATGCTCTGCACATAGTACTCACTTTAAAAAACTTGTTGAATTTGAATTTGTTAAAATTATGCTTTAATTACCCTTATCCTCTTATGACAGAATTAATAACTGAGTTCTCTAGCAAGCCTCCATAGCTCCGATTATTTTCCCTCCATTGCCTCTTCCATACCACCATCAAGTACTATTCCTTAAACTCTGTTTCCATCTTGTCATTTTTTTCTGCTTAAATATCTATAAGGGTGCCCTCTTAACCTATAAAATCAAGTCTAGACACATCTATATGGCTTTAAGCTGCTCACAATGAGGTCCAGACCTGTTTAATTTTATTTCCCATTCCTTCTTAACTCACATTTTCCTCTTCCAATCCATTCAAAAAGCATTTGTTAAGCATTAATGCCAGATACTACATTAAGCACTTTGGACTGGAAAAAAATAAACCAAGAAGAGCAAAAAATGAAAACAAGCCAAAACAGTTTCTACCTTCAAAAAGCTTACCTTCTAAGGGAGTGGTGGTGGTAGTAGGTATGGAGACCACCTGCATAAATAGGTACATATGAAATACATGTCCTGTAGCAAGATAATCTTGGAGGGGAAGGCAGTAGCAGTTGAACAGACCAGGAATGGTTTCTTGTAGAAAGTGATGCTTGAACTGAGTCTTGAAGGAAGCCAGGGATGCTAAGAGGCAGAGGTGAGGAGGTAGAGAATGGGAGGAAAGCAGTGCATACAGATGGGAGATTGGGTGGAGGGCTCATTTGTGAGGAGCAGCAAGCTACGACTGGATTGGAGGGTACATGAAGACATAGAGTTAAGAGGTACTGACAGGACATGCAGTTTGAAATGTCTAATAGTCAGTTGATAATGTAGAATTGAAACTGCAGTGAGAGACTAGGGCTGGTTATGTACAGTAGATATTAATATCATCTGTCTAGAAATGAAGACTGCACCCATGGGAGCTAATGAGATCACCAAATGAGAGAGTAAAGAAAGATGAGAAAAGAGCAGAGGTCAAAGCATTGGGGGCACCTTTAGTTCTCAAGCATGACATGGACTGAAGTTCCAGCAAAGGAAACTGAGAATGAGTACTCAGAAAATTAGAAAGAAGAAATTAAAGTCTTGAAAATCTAGAGGTGTTATGGGAATCTAAAGATCTTCCCTGCCCCTAGGCCCTTTGCTGAAGTGACTACGTGACTTTGAGGACCCTTGGATATTTGAAAGTATACTCTGTTCCTTAATAGGCTGAATGTGGTCACATGGAGCCTGTGGCGCCAGGCTTGTTTTCC
>CM053588.1:83895612-83939666 GCA_028646515.1 Pseudochirops corinnae | reverse complement strand
GTGTGTGTGTGTGTGTGTGTGTGTGTGTGTGTGTGTGTGTGTGTGTGTGTGTAAAGGCTAATACTGAAAATGTGTGCACAAAAAACTTGTGTATTTGTTTCTGTCTTTTTCAGTTTGTTGGAATTCCTATTGTAGAAGAGAATGTAGCTGGTAGTAACCCTTTCTTGTGTCCCTCCTCAGGATATTTACTGGAAGCTTCCACTCCCTATAGTGTCTCTAAGATTTCAGAGGGAAAACAAACAAATGAACACTCCTCCCCCTCCCCCCCCATTTTACACATTACTTTTTGCTTCCTTCATTAATATTACTTATGTATTTTCTGTTATAATTTTATTCCCACCAAAAATATGTAGATGCAGATACATTAAAAAAAAAAAGAAGTGAAAGAGCACAGGGTGAGGAATCTATTTGTTGAAACAATACTCATTTTATCTAGAACTGAATTAAGTTCATTAGAAAAATCCACACCCTCTACCTACTTCAGGGGAAAAAAAAGCAACCAACCTAACATTCATGCATATACAACCCACCACCTGGCTCAGCAAGATTTCATGCATGCACTGCCTGCAGCTACAAACAAATTTATTA
Organism: Pseudochirops corinnae; assembly: GCA_028646515.1. Lineage (NCBI taxonomy): Eukaryota > Metazoa > Chordata > Mammalia > Diprotodontia > Pseudocheiridae > Pseudochirops > Pseudochirops corinnae. The sequence continues at coordinate 83,939,078 of CM053588.1, read as the reverse complement.
GATCTCTGGCAACACATTCTTAAAATAAACTTAATAGCCTTCAGGTCTTTGCTCAAATCATAGCCTAATTCCTTTTGTGGCGCCAGACAACTTCCCCCCAAAAGGAGACTCCCTTTGGAAATGAAAGCTGCGCTTCTCAGTCACTGCTGCAGAGTAACCGGTTTAGCACCATTTACTTGGTTAATTCCCTGTGATGTGAGGTTGTTTTCTGATCCCTATTTGTAAAATAGTGCCCCACACGTTACTATATACAAAATCTATAGCAATTAACCTGAATTACTGTCTGGGTCATATTTGGGGCTGTTGGGGGTTTTGAATTGTATTTTAAAAAATTACTTCTCTCCACCTGAAATACCATAGAAACAGTCAAGGGAAAGAGAAAGGAGTGGGGGAGGGGAGAAAAGTTGGGGAGTGCTTATTACAAGTTATTTTCTAAGCCAGCTGTCAGAGAAAAAACAACTGTTATTTTAGTTATTTTCCTTTCATTGATCTCTTTGGCTACTATTGTGACTGTAAATTTAACAGAGGGATAGATAAACATCAAGAGTGTTTACCTCTGAAGGGATGCAAACTTCCTGGAGAGATGCTCAAGGGTGAGTTTGATTTGGTTTTATTCCTTTCACATAAGCTGGTTATGTGATCTTACCCAAGGTCTTTGTTTTCAGCAGTAAAATCAAGATTGGGAAGTCTAAAATTTCTAGGCTTTAAAGTAAAAAGAAATATATTGGATCACACCTGGTCCCTTGGCCACTGTTCCTGAGCTGGCCAGTCCCCACCCCTGAAACTGACTTCCCTTGTTAAAAAAATGACTCCCTTTCACCCCAACACACACACACACACACACACACACACACACACACACACACACACACACACCCCACATACAGTTTTTCCTGTCCAAAAGATTACACTGTTCTGAGAAAGGGAATCATTGTCCAGAATTCTAACCCTACTTCAGTCCCTGCTTAAGCGATAGGACTAATGAAATAAGTTGAGTAGACTAGCACAAATGCCACAAATGTTTGCTTTATGCATTTTCTTTTCATTTATTTCAGATTAATTTTGCAAGGTAATCTCTTGTGTTTAACTTTTAATATTTGATTGGACAAACTTTTTGGTGACTGCTCAGATGTCTTTAAAGTTATGCCAGGGCATAACTTTCTGTCCCTCAATTCTGCTTTAGTGATTTAAATGCCCTGGACTTATATAAAAGCTCTTTGTTTAGATATTTCGCTACAGAAAGCAAAAGAGGATAAAAAGGCTATTTATATATTGCAGCCTAGTATCATAATTCTATATGCAAAAAGTTCAGACACAGTAAAGAAACTGAAGCATGGTAAGAAAATCAATTTTTCTTCCAGGAAAAGAGTAAAATTTTATTTTTACATAAATATCCTGTAAGAGTAAAGCTATAAGTTTATTCCTTTGAAGCACCTTTCGAATATGGCAAATTTCACAGAATAATGTGATGATTATAGATTTAGAGCTAGAAGGGGCCTTTGGAGACCACATAGCCCAACTTCCTTATTTTGCAGATGAACCTGAGGCCCAGAAAAGTTAAATGGCTTCCTCCTGTTATAGGAAATAAATAACACAAGCAAGGATTTGTTGTCCAAGGTCCTCTTCCTGCAAAAGTTATTGTTCTGCTATACGGTGTTGCCTTTGATTTGTCTATGAACAGCAAAATGGCAAACTAGCTCTCCGATTTAAGCCAACATAACCTAGGAACTCTAAAGTAACTACATCGAATTAAACATAATTATAACTTTGTCCTTTGGATCCATACCAAAGACCCCTTTCTTAATGAAATCACCTTATCAGTAAATTGCGCAGGCTGTCTTCAGACAGGTAAATAAAGGAGTAGTTTAGTTCCATTGTGTAGTCTTAGGCAACAAAAATCACGATTTCATGATCCTTAAAAATGGGAAGTGGATAGAAGAAAAGACATTGACTCTGGATATAACCATTTTTTTCTTTAGAGGAGTTCAATTAATGGAAGAAGATGTGACATAATGAAAAAGTAGAAATAGCCTAGAAATGTTATCCAGGAACCACTTTACCTCCTTACAGTTAAGGATAATCAACCTTGGGTGATTCAAGGAAGAAAAGCCTATTTATAAAAATATCAGAGAGAATGATGGAAGACTATGAATAGTATTGCTTCACAAAACAATATTAAAGAAATTGAGGAAAAAATGAGCAAGCAGATAAAGGGAGGTCAATTCTACCTAAAGCCAAATGATCATTCAGACTAAAACTGAAAAGATGACAAGAAAAAGACATAATGTCCCAGAATTTTAATAATGAAATATGTCATTAACAACAATAATGGAGCCACCATATTTGGGCTTTTCTTCATGTTATGACATTAAATCTGTACCTTTTCACAGGCTGTATCTCAGATATAAAATCCTCTCCCTCCTCACTTTCACCTCCTGGGAAGTCCTAGCTCCATTAAAGCCTTAGCTCAAATGCTACCTCCCACATGAAGCCTTTCCTGATCATCCCATATTCTTAGTCACCCTCCAAATTCCTTTGTATTTCTTTGTAAACATTTTTTATTTATTTACTTGCAAAATATTGCTTCTCCCTAATTGGCTTTAAGCTCTTTGACGGCAGGATGAATTAAATGTCCTTTTTGCCTTTGTATCTGCAGTGCCTAGCAAAGAACCTGGGAACATAGGCACTTGAAAAATGATTGTTGAATTAAATTCAGTACATAATGTCATAGGGCATTGGTATTTATGAAAATGAAGTCTGGAAGAGTGGCTAAGTCACCCAAACATATATAAGAGATCTGTGTGGTAGATGACACAATTTAATGGCATTCAAACATCTATTTTTAAGATATCTTAAAGAGACTGAGAAATAATGGGGAAGATCATAGTATTTTTTTTAAAAAGTGACAGCTTTTTACAAATCCATATGTTCATTTTGTCATTGCTCTTATATCTTTATGAAAATAGTCTCCAATGAAAGTATGAGAAGGTAACAAGCAGGTAATATAGGTCATATCTTTATGATTATATGATTAAAAAAGGTATAGAGAACATAGCAATCATACATTATTTTTTATTTAGTTGAACCTGACCAAACAAAAAAAAATGCAGCTCTGAAAGTACTTTTGCCAAGTATCTTCTGTGTATACCTAAAAGTTATACACATAATTTATATGTACATAAATTATATGTGACATGTGATGTATAATTTGTATACATATAATTTATATATTTATGTATAATTAAAGTTATACACATATGTTGCAGATGTGGCCATGGAAATAATTGCTAAATTCTCTGCAGAGTATTGATACCAAATGAGGAATAAAATAGACATGTTCACCCAAAGCATCTGCCAACATCATGGAAAATGTTCTCTGCAAAGTTAAAAAAAATGATTCTCTATGGATAAAATTATGGCGACAGTCTCCAGCTGCTTCAAAGATAACATTGTGCTAATTGCTTTGTGTTACACTGTTCTATAAAATTTCCTCCAAAACCCCCACAACAACCTGAAAGAAATCAACCTCACCAACCAGGATGGAAAAACAAGAGGTGAGTGGGAAACTCACATTTCTCAGAAATGCAGCTGAAAAAAGCAGAAATCTTAGTTAGTCTTTTAGGATACAGATTATGGACCTATTCTATCGTTAGTAAGTGATCCAATCAGCAAAAACATTTAATAAGTGCTTACTATATGCCAGGCATGGTGCTATGGAGGTGGGACTGGGGGTGGGGACTATAACCTGGGCCCAGAATGGAGTAAGAGTAGATAATTCCTGTAAGTACACTTTGGATAACAAGTGGTGCCTTGACTGACACACTACTTCCTCCTACACAATGTTTAATACAAATCATCTCTGGGTAATTCTGTATGACTACGAATTTTAGTGTGCCATAGCCCTGGAAAAATCAAATGTTGTTGTTGGGTTGCCATTGTGGAGATAGGCCGGTGCAATGGATAGAGGTGCCAGGCCTGGAGTCAGGAAGACTCATCTTCCTGAGTTCAAATTCCGATTCAGATACTTATTAGCTGTGTGACCCTGAGCAAGTCACTCAACCCTGTTTGCCTCAGTTTCCTCATCTGTAAAATGAACTGTAGAAGGAAAAGGTCAACCACTCTAGTATCTTTGCCAAGAAAACCTCAAATGGGGTCATGAAGAGTCAGACATGACTCAAACAACTGAACAACAACAACATATGAATCTTAGTGTGCCACAACCTTGAAAAAAATCAAAATTACAAATAACCAAGGGGTAATGGATCACAGGACTTAATAGTAAACATTACAGCTATTTTTCTATAATAGATTATACCTTTATTATGTGTATTTAATTTGTTAAATTAGGTCATTTATTCAAAGGGTTGAAACGCAGAACTTTTTGTCAGTGTTTTAAAAATTTTTCTCATTTTTTACTCTGCCCAAGGCAACCTGGTGTACCAGGAAGATACATTGGATGGCTAAGACAGAGACATGAATTCAAATCCCTATTCTGTTGCTGTGAATTGAACAAACCACTTCATCTCTTTTCCTCACCTTACCTTAAAATGGGAATATATATATATGCTTGCACTATTTGTCTCTAAGATTCAGGAAGAAAGTGCTGTTTAAAATTAAGGTTTTTACTATTATGATGTTTGGCTTTTTTCTTAGCTTCCGGGGAAATGTTTTGTAGAGATATGCCCTAATATTTCCTTTCGATTTAGGCTACATCAATAAATTTTTATTGGATCCCTTGACTGTGTTTAAGTCATTACTTGCTCTGGTCTTCATAGTGACCTTGGGGTGACCCATGGCTATTGAAGATGATGCCAACGAAATATATGCTCTACCAGGTTCTAACAGACTTAGGATATTGAGTATTAAGAAAGCTGGCTGGCCAATTGATCTGTTGTCTCTGGATTACTCTTCCTAAATTCAAAGGAGTTCATAATGTAGTAGGCTTATAAGAGTATGGAATGTTTGACCAAAACAACTATTAAAACTGCTTCCATGGTATAGAGGGCTTGCATTTTGCATCAATAAAAGCAGTAGGTGTATCAATGAAATTTTAAAAAATGCTTTGAATTTTTAAATTATAGGCAGAGAGGGTTCTTAGAACTTCTAGAGAAATTAAATAAAATGTGGTTTCTATTTGCATGGAGGTTACAACTCCTTCTGGTGATAAAAAATAGGACCTTTCTCCCAGGGTGATTGTGAAGATAAAATGAAATATATATCAAACACTTTGCAAAGTAAACATTTTTATAAATATGAGATATTATTATTAGTTATTATAATAAGCAAATTTGGGGATAAACTTGACTACAAAGCAAAATGGCACAAAGAAGTTACAGAAGAGAAATTCAAGCTAAGTGTTATGAAAGGTATAAAGATTAGAGTGAATCAGGAAATGCTTCATGGAGTAGGGGGCATTTGAGCTGGGCAATCACTTTTATTTTTAAAAAATCCTTTGAAGATGACTAGTTTCGCTTTTCCAGCGGTGAAGATCTCCCCGTTCCAACATGCCTCTTGCGAAAGACCTCCTGCACCCCTCTCCCGAGGAGGAGAAGCAGAAACACAAAAAGAAGCGCCTAGTGCAGAGTCCGAACTCGTATTTCATGGACGTGAAGTGCCCAGGGTGCTATAAAATCACCACTGTCTTCAGCCGTGCACAAACAGTGGTTCTCTGTGTCAGATGCTCCACTGTACTCTATTAGCCTACTGGAGGCAAGGCTAGACTTACAGAAGGATGTTCCTTCCGTTGGAAGCAGCACTAATGACTGAATCAAGATGAATGAGGAATTGTAAAGAATAAAACAAATTTGATACAAAAAAAAAAAGAAAAGAAAATGACTAGTTTCATGATGGACCTTTGAGCTTGTGCCTAGTTACTCAAAATACAAAATTTACAGAGTGAAAGCTGAGCTTCACAGAAGATGGTTGCGTCAAGGATTCAGGCATATGTCATGGTCTGGGATTGGAACTTCCCAGGAGAATGGACTTAGAATGGTTTAGACAGAGGCTTGAGATTGAATATTTAGAAATGGAAGCCTGGGATATGACTTGATCAGGCAAGCAGAAGTCAAGGCCAGCAAATCTGGATATCAGACGGCTTTAGCAGGTAAGACTGAGAGCAAATGATCATTATTATGTAAAGCTAGCCTGGTCATGATTACCTGAGAATATGTCAAAACTGAGTAATGAGTGTGTACAGCTTGGGTTTAAGATCGATTCTGAAAGGCTTCTTGGAGCAGGCAAAATAGGAAAGAGGTACCAGAAAGGGAATAAAGTCAACACAGATAATGACATGGTAGTTAGATTGGTTTAAGATTTGGAAATGAGAAAGGGTAGATGAGATTTCAATTGAAGCGAGAGCTGAGTTTGCTTAGGGTAGAGGAAGTATTTCCCTGAAAGATTCTTGCAAGTTTTCAAATGTGAATTTGTCAGAATGTTGCCTTTTAAGGGTTTGGTGCAGGGTTCCATCTTGGGATAGTCTGTCCCAGTTTTCTTGGGTTTTAGTCTGTCACTGGACTTGGAGGGAGGAGCTAGATCTGTTTAGGATTCATCTCTTGCATTGTAAGAGTCATAAAATCATAGAATCTTGGCCTTAAAGGGGACCTTAGAGTTCATGTCATCCAACCTGTACCTCAAGCATGAATGCTATCGTCCTTTGAATCTTCTATGTCTATTTTGGGAAGCAATCATATATCCTTGGGGCAAGGGAAAGACTGGCAGTAGCTGGGTATGTGTCTGGCTTCTCATTATTTGATTTATCTCACAACACTGAGGTCTTTGGAATGGGGTATTTCATTGTTTAACCTGACTGTGGGCTTCTTTTAATGTTCATAAACAATGAGAACTGGTACAACAAAAATTTACTTTTCAGTCAAGAAAAACCACATTTTCCTTCATTCAGTTAAGATGAAACAAAGGAGGGATTTTTGGAATGTGAGAAGATAATCACAGAAGAGAATTCATGGGGGAAAGGCATTTTTTTCAGAGCTTACCTGCAATGAGTCAAACACATGGGCATCCCTGTCTGTAGAGGCCACATTACTTGCCCTTGGCCTATAGGCTCCAGATTTTCTAGCAAATTGACATCCCAAGTTTTCAAATGTTAAACTTGCCTTTAATTCTTACATCAAGATGCCTGTCTCCATTTCAAATATTAGAAAAGTCTCTGATGTGCAAAGTTTCTTCTATCTGAATATAATTTTAAGTCAATTTTTCTTCTATCCAGTCAATTCCATAGCTACTCATCAGAGGAAGTCAAGAATGAAGATCAAAAGATGTCTTACAGATAATGAGATAAAACCCAATAAATACTCCAGTATGGTTAAAAAATGATTCGGCATTTGTGTTAGAGTGTGTCATGAGTGAATCAGCAGTAGTTTTCATTCTTGAAGTTCTATGAGCTGTTCTACGAAGTACTGATGATAAAAGCTTTACCTATACACAGAGCCTACTAGGGTGCAGATGTGACTTCAAAGGAATACCCTGAAGCCAGAGTCTAATGTTTGATGGTAACAGCCCACATTCAAGAAAGAACAATTCTTAAGGGTTCTCTATGAAGTTGCCAGGAGAGAAGAAGTGTGGTAAGCCCATATGGCAGGATCACAGACTGAGAGCTTAAAGGGAAGGACCTTAGAAGTCACTTAGTCTAACCCTTTCATTTTAAAGATAAAGAAATTGAGGTCCATTGAGATTAAGTGACACCCGAGGTCATACAGATAAGTATCAGAACCAATGTCTTTTGATTCCAAAACTTAGCACTAGTCCCTCTGTACCTAGTCATCCATCTCTGGTTAAAAGAAAATATTTTTCACTCTATCATTCGCCAAATACCAGAGGGCAACAAATAATTCTTAAAATAAAAATGCAAATAGGCGGGGGAGTTTTTAGTTATCTATTATGTTGGGCACTAAGAATTCTAACATACATTACTAAATATGATTCCCTAAATAATTATGAGCATTTGGATGCTAACAATTCAGGGATTTGGCAGCTGTGATAAAAATCTCAACTCACAACAAAGCAATTTCCTAAATCAAACTGCGGGGCAAATATGTAACTTTGGGAAGGATCCCCAAAAGAGAGAGTAAATTCTAGAAAACACAGCCCATATAAAGAACTTTTACATTTATTTCATTGGTACGAGGTTCATACTTAGAGACATGTGCATCCCCTTGTTTATAGCTTAGTGTTCTAAAGCAGTTTCCTCACAGCCAAAGGCAGAATCAGCTTCCAAAAGAAACAAAGATTAGGATTTCAGGGGGTTACAGAATGTACTGAGCCAAAATCAACGATACTGTACAATGAGCTAGGTCGGCCTCCCATTTTCCTCTGTCTTACTCATGGCAGACACCTGAACCTTCTGATCATCCCCGCTCTGATAAGGGGCTTAAAGGCTTACCTAGAAGAGTGTTTCTGAGGCAGATAGAACAACAGGCAGTGAATAAAGCAGAGTAAATTGAACCTCCAAAAGGAGGAAATGGTGTGATGCAACATGATCGTTCTAAAAACTCAACAAAAAAGTTTTTAAAAGACAAAATAATCTAAAAGAACATATTCCTATAGTCTATATATAGAGTATCTCATTTATCCTTATGAAATAACTACTCCTTTGTGTGAACTGTAGGAAAAAAATACACTCAATTTCATTCAACCAACTTGTATTAGGCACCTGCTTTGTGCAAAGTGCTGTGTTGTAGGTGCTGTAGGTGCAAAGATTAAAAACAACATGGCATCTGCCCTCAAGGAATCTACTATCTAGATACATATACAAAAAAAGGTGTGATACAAGGTAGAATATTTTCATTCTACCTTTACAAGGATAAATAAAGAAGTCTAGGCAAGTGTGAGAAGAAATTTTAAGAGGGAAAAGATCATTTTCAGCTGGGCTTCTAGGAGTAAGTGGCAGTGGAGCTGGGGCCATAAAGGAGGGGAAGATTTCAGAGATAGAGATTTAGAGAACGAAATGAGACCGGAAATACAGGTTGAAGGCAAACTTTGAAGATCTCAAAGGAAAGTTAAGGGGTTTATCTTTTACTCAATAAGTAATGGATGGCAACTGAATGAGCATGGGATATATTGAGTGATATATATGGTGATATGGTCAGATATGTTCATTAAAAAGATCATTTTTATGTCCATGTATAATGAGTGGTAAAGAGGAGAGACTAGAAGTAGTAGGAGGCTACTACAATTGTCCAGAGGTAATCATATCCTGAATTATGGTGGTGAAAGTATGAGTAATAGGAGTATGAATTTAAGAAGTATTGTGGCAGTGGGTTATAGAGGATGAGAGAGAAGGAGAACAAGATTACTTCAAGTCTGTAAGACTGGATAATTCTAAGAATGGCAGATCATGCCCTCTAACCATAGGGGCCCTACAGGTCTGTCCCTCTTCTTCAGGGACCTCTTCTTTTCTCCCTGTATACTATTTCATTTAGGGGTCTCATCAACTCTCATGAATTTGATTTCATTGCTTAGCTTGTCACAGTTACTCTGCTGACTTCCAATCTTATGTCTTCAACTGCCTGTCTTAAACTGAACGTCCAGTTATCTTCTTAAATTCAACATGTACAAGTCAGAACTCATCATCTTTCCCCTAAACCTTAACCCTTGTTCCCTATCACTGTGAAGGGAAACTCCATCCTCCCAGTTCCTTAGGCTTGCAAACTAGGAGTCACCCTGGATCCCTTTTTATCTCTCAACACCTTCCTGTCATATCCATTATGTTGACAAGGCCTGCTGATTTCACCTTTGCAACATCTTACAAATATTCCCTCATTCTTTCCTCTGACACTGCCACCACTATACTACAGGCCTTCTTCACATTATGTCTAGACTATTGCAATAATCTGCTGGTGGGGTCTGCCTACCTCAGTTTTCTCCCTCTCCAATCCATCTTCCATTCAACCACCAAAGTGATTTTACTAAAGCACAGGTCTGACCATGTTACTCCCCCTTTATCCCCCACCCCCAATAAACTCCTGTCATTTCCTATTGACTGCAGTATCAAATACAAAATGCTCTGTTTGGAATTCAAAGCCTTTCATAACCTAGCCTTCTTCTACCTTTCTAGTCTTCTTATATCTTACTTCTCACCATGTACTCTTTGGTCCAGTGGCATTGACCTCCTAGCCATTCCACAAATAAGACACATCATCTCTTAGTTACGAGCATTTTCTCTGGCTGTCTCCCATTCCTGGAATGCTTTCCTTCCTCAGTTCCACCTTCTAGTTTCTCTGGCTTCCTTTAAGTCCCAACTAAAATAAATTCCTTCTTTTACTTAGAGACCTTCCCCAAGTGTTCTTAATAAAGCATACAGGTGGCGCAAAAAGAATATCAATGAGTGTAGTTCACATCTAACTGAATGCAATATTTTAACTTCATGCTCAAGAAAAATCTCTCTTATGGAGGCAAATAAAATTCACAACTCCCAAGACTAACTCTGACAGGGTAATTCAGTCGTCTGTAGCAGATATTAAAATTGTACTCAAGTCACTTGAGCTCTTTTTGCCTCAGTTTACTCATTTTTTTTAATTGGGAAAAAGTCGCATTTACCTCCCAGGGTTGTTGTGAAGATAAAATGAGCTAACATTTGTAAGGTGCTTTGCAAACTTTAAAGTCCTATATCATTGCTAAATATCATCAGGAGGAAGAAGAACAGTAGTAGTAGGAAGATACTGATGATTACACTGGTTTCAACCAGGGCTCTTGGCAAAACTGGAGAGTAATCAACATATGACTCCGTTGCCTATCATATGCATTTTCTTCTATCTTTTCCTTGCCCCTAGATATTCACCCCTCTCATTCTATGATCTAATATTTTAAACTCTGTTATCCACATTTGTAGAAACCTAGATATTGCCTATGTATGGGCTGTGTTTGGAGGTTTCCCATAGTCAACTCTGAATAGAAGCAAGAAGCCAAAAGCAGAGATATTGATCTTTTAGCATTACCCCCAAGATTGGAAACACAGAGTACATATTATATATGTATGCATAAACATATATATATATACATGCATATCTGTTTGGATATACATTTTTGCTCTTCATATACAATATACATAAATGTAAAGATATCCCTTTCTCCTCTCTCTCTCATAAATGCATAAGATACACACAATATTTATGAGAGAAAGAGGGAGAGAGAGAAAGACAGAGAGAGAGATACAGAGAGAGAGAGAGAGACAGAGAGAGAGAAAGAGAGAGAGAGAGAGAGAGAGAGAGAGAGAGAGAGAGAGAGAGAGAGAAAGTATCTCTGTATTTCTTGTCCTTTATAGTTGTCCGGGAATAAAATATATGGAATTAGCATTATTGCTATATACCATCTGACCCACTAAGCATAATTCTCTACCCAAGACCTTTGCATTTCTCATGGCTCCATAAAAACAAGAGTCATTGCTTTGAAAGAAAACTAGGTTGGTACTGTGACCTGTAAATATTTGAAGTCTTGAAACTGGATTCTGAAACTGCAGATGACCTCTTGACCCAAAGTGTTACAATAAATCACTGGTCTGAACTGGACAGCCACCTAACTTGTATTCATACAAAACATGCCTAGGCAACATCCAAGACTGACAATGGTGTCTTCTATACTTGAGATCCCTCCATTTGGGGGGCTACATGGAGATCTGCTCCAAAAGTCTAATGCCCTTGGGATATTGTCATGAGCACATATGAGCAAGAAGCAAACCATTCTCAGATTGACAGATAAGAAGAGTGCTGTACGAGTGCGGAATAAAGAAAAGTCAGCTTTATTCTTTCCATAATAACGTATATACACTTTCAGGTTAGATTTTCTTTTTATTTAAACATATGCTGGTTCTTTGTCCTTTATTACAATGATATGCTATTTCACATAAGTGTAGAATTTGAAAATTGGCAGGAATCTCACAGACCATCTATTCAGACTATCTTGAACCAGAATCCCCTCAGTGACATGCGTGGTAAGTGGTCATCTAGCTTTTGTTTCAATACCTCCAATGAGAGAGAACTCACTGCTTCCTAAGGTAGCTCACTCTACTTTAGAACAGTTGTAATTGTTATGAAGGCACAGTTTTTGTCTTTCTTATGTCCTTCCATAAATTTCTTTTTGTCAAAGTTAAATAGTCTCAGTTCCTTCAAAGAATGCTCATGAGATCTGATCCCAGAGTCTCTCACCCTTTTGGTGACTCTATTCTGGATGGTCTTCAGGTTATAAAAGGCTTCCTTAAAATGGTGCCCCTTGTACTGAACTTAATATTAGAGGTGCCTTCTAAAGAGGTCAGAGTTCAGGAGAACTCTGGAATACAATGTATAATCATTCTCAGTTTTATAAATCTTCCCAGAATAGGACTTTACATGATGGAATTTAGCAATATTCCATCATATTTAGTTGAAGTTTAACCTACTTTTGCCAAACCAATTCCAATGGACCTGTGATTTCACTGTGAATATTTCCTCCAATTATGGAAATTGCAATCTATCTGTGCCTGTTTATCCTATGTAACTCTGGTTTGTGTTCTTTCACAGGCTCACAATAGGGGGTTCACCTGATGTTATAGGAACCTTCCTTCAATTCTTACAAATTGCAAGGATACTTAATGGAGAATGTGGGTTATCCATTAGTCGTTCCTAAATCTCACTATAGAACTCCCCCGTCTTTATTACTGGTCATACATTTCTTTGATCACATTCTTTATACCATATTATACCATAACTTTGCATCTATACTTCATAATACCTCCTTTTCCCATTACATTAATCTCTACATAATCATCTGGGTGATCTTCAATTTGTTTTATTTCAGGGTCACATGATTTAGCCATACAACATCATTGGAAGAATACTGATATTAAAAAGATGAGTCTTTGTTTCAAGAAGAATCTTGCAGTCATTAAAATAACTTCTCTGTTTCTCAGAGGCAAGCCAGTCTTACTTCCTCTTCATATTTATATTAAATTCAAAAACATATCCTGTTCATTTTCAGTGTCAACAGGCAGACAGATAAATAGTTTATCTATCTATCTATCTATCTATCTATCTATCTATCTATCTATCTATCTGTCTGTCTGTCTGTCTATCTAACAACTAACAGAGTTTAAGTACTTGAATTGTGAATTACCAAGAATATTATACTTGAATGATATCTCCCTGATGGAAATTTTAATATTTTCCTTAAAATGGCCCTAAAGTTTATCTCTGCCTATTAAATATAATGAATATTCAGCTTAATTTTAACTTAAAAATACTCAAGAACTTCAGATAATGTGATGTAAACAGGCAATGATTTATAGTTTTATTGTCAAACTAAAATCAATAATTTCTTGTTGTCACATTATAATAGCCTTCTAATTAAACTATTCTCCACCCCCTCTCCCTCTCTGTCTCCCAGAGAGCAGATAATACTGTTCACTTCTTAGTTTACTTCTTTTTTCCTCTTCCAAGAAGAATGATCTTTTGACTACCAAAAAATGAAAGGCCAGTAGGGAGCTGATACCTAAGATAAGCAGTGACGTAGTGAGAAAGGTTCTCTTGAAAAATTTAAGACACCAGACCTAGATGTGTCCTATATTCCAGGAAACTGAAAGAACTGGCAGATGATTGCTGAGTTATTCACAATAATCTGTGAAAGATCACAAAGTAATGAATATCCATGCTATGCAAATATACTAAAAAATTGAGAAACAAAACACTTTACCAAACATCTTTTCTCCAAAATATGATACCCATCAAAAATATGATGCCTAAACCAGAGAATAATAAAGCAAAGAACTAAAGACAAATATCACTAATGAATATTAGTGCAAAAAATTAAAATAAAAGGTCATGTATATACAGTTACATGTGTATTAATGTACATATATTGTACAAATGTGTGCAAAGATATGTATACAGAAACATATACACATGTGTATGCATATGCCCATATGTACATATATGCACACATACATTCACTATGACCATATTGAATTTGTATTAGGATACAACATTAAGAAAAAAAATTCCAAACTTAATGTATAGAAAAAAAAAACAACAAGCCTCACAACACATGCTTGTATCAATAAGTGCCAGAAAAAGTCTTTAACCAATATAACCCTCCTTCATGCTAAAATCCCTATAAACCATACGCATAGAATAGTTATTTCAAATTCAAAAAAAAAAATATATGTACATATGGATATGTATGTATATGAGTGTGTGTGTACAATAAAAAGTCACCATTATTTCTAATAGAGAGACATACAACTAAATATGGGAGTAAAATAAACACCTAACATTTATACAGCCCCCATATATTAAATGCTTTACAAATAATAGATCATTTGTTAGAATAATACTGTGACATAGGCTCTGTTATTATTCCCTCTGTTATTATTCTTTAACTGTAATTATTATTACAGTTAAAGAAATTGAGGCAAATAAAGGATTTTAATGGATTTTTGTTCCTTTATTTCCAAAACTCCAAATGGTTTTCCAAAATGTGGGTACTGATTTACTGCTCCACACCAATGAAACCAATATTTTCTATTCTCATATCATTTTTGTTTTATTTTTTTAATTCACCTTGGTTTTATTCTCAGTTCCTCATTCTCTCCTTTCTTCCAACCCTGTACCCACTGAGAAGGGAAACAATATAAAACCCATTACAAAGAGGAAATCCTCCAAAACACATTTCTGCATTAGTCCTGTTCCAGAAAATAACAAGAACAAGAACAAGAAAGAAAAATGTTTCAATCTGCATTCTGAGCCTCTCAGGGAAAGCTTTTTTCAAGATGAGAACTTTGAAATTGTGGTGAATCATTTGTGTTGATCAGAGTTGCTAAGTTTCCCACAGCTGATTATCTTCACAATATTGCCGTTACTGGGTAAATTGTTCTCCTCATTCTGCTCACTTGCATCAGTTCATATGAGTCTTCCCAGAACTTTCTTAAACCATCCCCTTTCTAAAACCATCATTCCTTATAGTATAACTAGTTTTCTATCACATTCACATACCATAACTTCGTTCAGCCACTTCTCAGTTGATAAGCATTCTGAGGCTAGATTTGTGCTCAGGTTTTCCTTACTCCAGCCTAGTTGTTTATGTGGCTTTTAGAAATTCAAGTGATTGTAGTAAAACAAGAGAAAGAAATTAAGGGCAGAAATATTGTCAAAGAGGCAACAAAATTATTCCTGTTTCCAGATGATCTTGTGGTTTATTTCAAAACTCCAGTCATCCTAATCTATTTTCAGTTGCTCACAGGCACAATTTCAATTTTCCATCTCCATGTCTTTGCACTGGTTTGCCCCAGGCCTAGAATTCTGTGCCCTCTCACTTCTGCCTCTTGGCATAAGCCCAAGCCCAAGCCCAAAGACCACTTTCTGCAGGAGATTGTTGTTTCTTACCCCTCTCACCTTGGTCATCTGCTAAAGCCTTCCCCTCTAAAGTCATCTTCCATCTATTTCATATGTTATCTTATATGGAGCTATTTGCTTACATACTCTTTTATCCATTAGAATGTATAAGGACACTGAGGGAAGGGACTGCTTTGGCTTTCCTTTGTATCCTCAGCATATAGTATTGTACCTGGAACACAGTAAAAGCCTAATGAATACTTGATGATTGATTGCTTGGAGACGCCTCACCCTCACCCCCTGCAGAGAGTGGTGTGGAGAAAGATGGGGCTGAAACTGCAATGGAAACCACGTGTTCCTGGACAACTTGCTGTTCCTGAGGCTTCTTGCACCAAGGGTACTCCAACTGAACCATCTCCCTCCTCTGAGGGAGAGA
This sequence comes from Pseudochirops corinnae, assembly GCA_028646515.1. NCBI lineage: Eukaryota > Metazoa > Chordata > Mammalia > Diprotodontia > Pseudocheiridae > Pseudochirops > Pseudochirops corinnae. The sequence continues at coordinate 83,923,331 of CM053588.1, read as the reverse complement.
GAGGGAATTAGCATTTATTTAGTAAGTGTCCCTGATTTACAAATATCTCATTGGATTTCATTATGACCTTGCTCCTAGGGAGAAGTTATCAGCAGTTACCCTAACTCTCCCAGGTTCTCATAAACCTGTTAGATTAGTAATTAGGTGAAGCTTCAGCAGATTCCTGCCCCCATGACCCCTCTCAGGTCTTACAATAGCAACAACCATTATCTTCTATTGCTTTCAAATACATGACCTACATTATGGCCAGATTTGGCCTGCTGGGTTTCTTGAGCATGGTTTTGTGCTTTTCTGCCATCATGGAAGTATGAAATATGCTAAACTTAAAGGCTGATGATCTGTATTCAAATTCTGGCTCTGACATTTACTATCTTTAGGAACTTGGGCAAGATGCTTAACCTCTTGGAGCCTGTTGAAATACAGTTGTATTTCAACAACTGTAAAATAAATAAGGAAGAGGGCCTCTAAGGTCCTATGAATGCCTTGCCTACCATCTGTGCCTGTCCTTTAACACTATTCCCCAAATGCTACTTCTTCCCTAGATCCTTTCCTGATCCCACAACAGAGTAGCATTGGTTTCTCTTCTGAACCCCCAAAGAGAAGCTTGTATACTGTTTAAAGCATTTTTCTAACTTCACCTTGTTTTCTATTTGTTTTATCCTCCATTAAAATGTAAGTTCCACTTGCAACTAAAAGCCTTTCATTATCATCAATATGTATTGACGCCTACTGAGTTCGTGGCATTCTATTTTGTACATGTTTTGAGATTCAATTCATCAGCTTGACATGAGTCCTAATATAATCAACATGGAGAATATAGAATAGTTCTTTTGTTTCCTTGTGGAAAATAAGACTTGGTCTTATTTAGTTATAGCTAGCATTTATAGAACACTTTAAGGTTTGCACAGGGTATTTTATCTTTATAGAAACACTGGGAGGTAGATCTTACTATTTTCCCCATTTTCAGAATTGTATATTTACTTGTCTTGTATTCTCCACGGTTCACTGTCCACAGTAATTATACACTAAATATTTATTTATATGAAGTGAAGCAAATGAAGGGAAAAACACCAGGGTAGTCAGCAAATGCCGGCCCTTTTGAAATATGGCCACTGTGATAAGATAAAGGCATTAGTCATTTTAAGAGCTTAAAGGCTTTATGCTCTGTGGAACAGCCTAGTATAATAGTTTAGCCATTATCAACCACTTTTCTCCAACTTGTCCTATCATGTGCCATCTCAGGGTGGGATAGCTTGGACGTATCTACTGGGCATCATCGTGGTACATGTCCCTTTCACGTGAGAGGGAATTGACCTAGCCCATATTCTGGGAGGAAAAATGCAATCATGGCAAATCAAAACTATATTCCTTCCTCCTTCAAAAGCAAAGATTGTTACCATACACTCTTCCCAGGGTGGGTGTGTCAAGGTTATGAATTAAAGGTTCTTGGCCTCTATATTGGAATATCCATTAAGGAAAAACAAATGACTTATTTTTAAAGTGAATGCTCATAATTGGGTTTTCACTTGCAACTAAAAGCCTTTCATTATCATCAATATGTATTGACGCCTACTGAGTTCATGGCATTCTATTTTGTACATGTTTTGAGATTCAATTCATCAGCTTGACATGAGTCCTAATATAATCAACATGGAGAATATAGAATAGTTCTTTTGTTTCCTTGTGGAAAATAATGACTCCAAATAGGATAATGTAATTCCCTTTGTCACTTTTGTTCTAGCAATAATAAATACAGAAGCAAAAAGCAACTCAATTATTAGGTTTACCTATTGGCTCCAATTAAACTACACTAGCAATTCATGTTTGTTCAAGTTCATTTCAAGCAATGCAGTGTTCTAATAGCACGTGACAGTGAAAGTATTGTTGAAGTCACAATTTCTTACTGAAATATACCAGAGTATATTTCAAATGAGCTTTTATTTTACTTCTCATTTTCCTGGTCTTCCATTCTTTGCTTACTTAAAATACTGAAGTACATAGCTCAGGGGTATAAAAATAAAAATGAAATAAAACAGGAATATATAATTTTATTAACTACTTGTTCTTTAATAAAAGAGGCAGTGTGGAGTGATGGAGAGAGAACTAACCTTAGAAACAGAAGACCTGGGTTCAAGTGTTGCTTCTAATACATAATTGGTGTGGGAACACAGATAAGTCACTGAACTTCTCAATGCTCTAGACAACTCTCTGAGACTAAGTTGCAGATGAGGAGCTCATTGTATCGAAAGGGAAAATTTCCTAATCTGGTAGTTTCCTATTTAATCAATGAAATCACAGATTTTGTCCTTATTCCAATTAGTTTCTAGTAAACAGACACTTATCTAACCATCCTCCTCTATAAATCACAATTAAAATCATGCTGTGGTGGTAGAATCAGTAGCCACAGTATGGAAAGAGGACAGAATGACCTCAGCCAACAAATGTGATCAACTCGCTAAATAAAGAGATTTGGAAGCCAAAGGCAACATTGGTTCAGAATATAAACTTATTTGAAAACTCTAAACAAGAAGGAATAGTAGAAAAATGTGAGTAGTAGATAGTAAGAAGAAATAGAGGAAAAAAGTTATTGGAAGTCTGGAAAGAGAATTAAGCCAAATCATCCTAAGAATATATAAGAATGAAATGGAAAAAAAAAAATCAACAAATAGATAAAAAATGGGGACAATTCATTCAAATTTGTGTGTCCAACTATTTTTTCTACCAGTGACAGTGGAGTCACCAAATTTGAACTCTTATTACCTGATATTTTGCATGAGGAAGAAAAAAATGGTACTAATGAAAATGAAGATAGTTATAGCAGCTGGAATATAATGATATACATAGGAGATCTGTGCAGGAAACAACACCATCTTGTTTTTTTGTTTGCCTTAAACAAAAGAATAATTGGAAGCTCTAAATTTTATATAGTCCATCAGCTTTCCAAATATGAAATAATAAATGACATAATTTACAAACTTATATTCATCCAACTTTTCAAAAGCAGAGATTATTCTTTGATAACAAAGAACAGTGATAGAACTAGAACCACTATTTAAACCAAGACATTTTCCTATAAATTCCCTTCACTCATCAGAAGCCTCATAAAACTAGTCTTGGGCCATTTTTCCTTCTTATCTGTGCTTTAGGCACTTATCTGACACAGATCTGAAGCACATGGTATATAGGGGCCTAAAACCAGGACATGCAAGCTAATTAATATCATTTATAAAAATATCCTGCCTATTCTTTAAAATTGTCTTTTGTGGTTTGATAACTGACCTTCTCCAAAAGAAAATCAGAGCTCTGATGGAGAAATTAATGCTTTAAATATGTAATAAATCAATATACAACTGAAGGTTTCAAATATGTTGAGGTATAATGGAATAGTAGTTTACTATGGTTAGTGGTAGGACGAATCCCAGCTTTATCTGCTTCTGAATGTGTTGTTTTTCCTCAACCCATAACTTCCCCATTTGACCATTTATGGCTGCTGAGTCCGAAGAGGAGATTCTGGTGGTGATGGTCAGTGATGACCCCTTGATTCTGTACTCTCTGACATCCACAGATAGGATTATGGAAGTCTCAAAGACATGGAGAAAGGAGAGAAGGGAATGCAATATAAAATAATATAATATGATACTATAACAAATAGTGCATTACCTTCATCAACACCTAATTACTTCCCTAACCTTCTGTCTCCTGAACACACAGTAACACCCCATGGATGATAGTTCTAGAGCTGGAAAAGATCTCATAGATCATCTAGTACAAATGCTTAATTTGGCAGATTAGGAAAGTGAGAACCAAGAAGGTCAAATTATTTATTCAAGGTCCAACAGATGGTAAGTTTCAGGTACAATGTCTGAATGCCTCCTAGACTGGTCATTGTACACGATGAGAAAATTGTGCAGCCAATCAGTTTCCCCACAGCTATTACCATACCCACGAGATACCTGTTTTTGATGCTGAATAAAGCAAAACATTTTAGGAATCTCCACTATCCTATTTTAAACGTTAGGAATCAGCTCCATATGGTATTCTATGTATCTCCTGAACAAAAAAGGATTTTTAAAGTGCTCACTGTAATTTCTTCCTGTGATGTTACACCTAATTACTATTTTGATGGATAGACTTTTCGGCTAAGAATGTAAACTGCATGCAACTAACAAAGGAGTGCTCATCTCTTTAACAGGTATAATCAGAAACAACCATCAAAGAAAGCAGGTAATACCTTCCTTTTAATGAGCCATGTTCAAAAACATACACATTACCAGAGAAATGTAGCTTCATCATAGAGCTCCAGGTAGGCAAAATTCAACCTGGTCTTTTCTAGACTGAGAAGCACATTCTGAATTAAGAATGGGAAGGCAGTTAAGAAATATTAAAACCTTACAATTTCTGATATGTAGAAGAAAGTTTCATATTCTTACCAGTTGCATGCAGGAGTGTAACAATAACAATACTGCACAGGAGGGCAAGTTTTCCCCTTTTAAAGAATAGATGAGATCATAGTTCTGGAAGAAATCCAGAGTTTCTAAGTAGTACGTTCATGTTTGAAAGCATGTGGTATCATTAGAATAATCCATTACTGCTGGGGGTACTGGGAACTCCTTTTGCCCTCTGGGTGTTCTTAAAGAAGCATTATAAAAGGCACAAGAAAATTGTGAAAGAAGGAAGAGAGAAAAGGGGGACAGAAAAGGGGAAGTGTAAAAGGAAACCACTTAATTGATTAAGGACTGGAAATATTAATAGGAATACCACAAAAATAACAGAGAAGAGCTAATTGCTTAAACAATTGTACAAAGAAACAATAAAAACTTATAGGAAAGGATGTTGGGTGGTGGGAGGAGGGGACAGGGAAAGCAGTGGGATAGAATGGAAGGGTCTGGGTTTGAGTGCTACTTCTACTACTTATTTCTTGTCTGACATTGGGCTCTTATGATCATGTCACCTTTTCATTCTCCACCCCCTGCCCCCCAAAAAGTGTGAAATAGGATAAAACTGACAATACTCTTCAATCTGTCAACAAGTTTTTATTATATGCCAGGGACTAGCTAAATTCTGAGGATACAAAGAAAGACAAAAACAATTCCTGCCCTGAAGGAACTCACATTCTATGGGGGAGACAACATGCAAATATCTATCTCTCCATCTATCTGTCTGTCTCTCTATCTAGCCATATATCCATATATCCATCTATCTATCTTTCTATCTATTTTACATACACACACGTACATATCTCTCTCTCTCTCTCTATATATATATATATATATACACAATACATATATGTGTAATACATAAATACACACACTCACATATATGATATAGACAGAGTGGATAGAAGATAATCTCAGAGGAAAAGACACCAGCAACTGGGAGGTCTGGGGAAGATTTCCTGTGGAAGGTGGCATTTGTCCTGAGTTTGAAAGGAAGCTAGGGAAAACACAAAGTAGGGGTGGAAAGGGGAGAACGTTCTAAGCAAGAGGAATAGCCTTATTATACCTTAATTAAATGGGGAAGGAAAGCTGGTAATAGGTGATATCAAAAAAGCAAAGTGAGTCTATTCAATTGTTTTTATTCTGTGGTTGAATCCACCTGGCTTAATGGACTCCTGCCCTCCACCAAACAATCACCTTAAACAAATGAAAGAACGTAGAATGCGTCAGAACTTGGGAACAATGAAAAAGCAAGTGGACTAGAGAGCTTAAGTTCAGAAAAGGGTGAATCTGACGTCCAGTCAAAATAACCTAACCTATTTCTGTGACTTCCTTCTAATGTTTTCTGGAACTTAAGAAAAATGCAGGCCTGCAGCTGTTGTTTTTAGGGTGTATCTGCAGGCTATTCTGACCCTTTCAGAGCTGTCATTTGTGGCTGGAAAAAGCATGCCCAAACAAATTGCTGCAGTGTGTCTCTTAACAAAGCATCTCTGAAACCTACCTTGTCTATAGGTTTTAGGTTTTCAACAGTTCTAAACGATTCCTCAGGTTGAGAGGTGTGTGCATCCCTAAATCTGAGTAGGATCTTTCTCTCTACACTTGTCCAAACCCACACCCCTATGATAGACAAGCTACAGAATTACAGTTACAGGAGTGTCAGGAATATACAGTCAGGTAGTGACCAATGACTATTATGTATCCAGAATGTTTCTGTTGTCCAAGAGGCTCTACCATCTCCTTCAGCTGACCCCAAAGTATAGGTCATGGGTAGTCAACTTACCTGGGAAATCACAACAAAGAAAGATTCCTTCAAATCCACATCCTTCCCTTACACATAATTTGCCTAAGGACTCCCCTCCCCCTTCGTGTTTTATTTCTTCTCTCCATTTTAATGTACATATAGATAAAATTTTATTCCAAGAATACCAAGAGAATAGTAAGATCATTATTGGAAATCTTATGTCTATAATCACAAGTACTTTATGGATAGGAAAAATAATCTTCCAAGAGAACAGTAGGAAAAAAATTACAAACTACCAGGATAGCTTTGAAAGTTACATGCTTCATTTATTACATACCTAAAAAAGAAAATCAAACTCTACATAACAGAAGTTTACAGTCTCTCATACGATCCTCTCTTTTGGTTCCACATTGCATATGGAAGTTCTCTTTTGTTAAGTTCAGAATAAAAAAGAAAGAAAAGAAAAACAATCATGTTCAACAGCACATTGAACAATCTTTTTTCAGGGGTGCATATAAAAGATTTTATAGGGGAAAAGAGAAATGAATACTTTTCTAACAATTTTGAGGATCCACTTTCACCCACCAGAATAATGAAGGCTTAAATATGGACAAAGTATATCATTCTATAAATATTGGAGGTAAAACAACATCATAAACTTCTAAAAGTAGATTCTTAATCAAACACAAAAAGGCTTCAATATATGTAATGTGAGGGAAATGAGAGAGCAGTGTGATAAGTATTTCTGGCACTTATAAGATCCTCTATGGAGCTGGCAACCTTTTGCCTAATCTATCTTCTTGAAAACTGATACACACATTATAACACACAGCATTAAACCAAAGGTGATGCAGTGCATTAACTAGACCATTGTTATAACTAGCTTCAATTTATGCAACCAATTTATTGGGCTTTCTCAAATGTTTGTTTAGGCTTCTGGACCCACCCCTTCCTTCTCTTCCCACTTGTTCTTCAGTCAGGAAATAGAAGAGTCATTTCTCTCCTTAATTAGTCATTAAATACAATTTCAGAAAGACATTTCACAAGCTGTAGGGAACATATATGCTTGGAACAAAATACGAACTTGGAACAAAGAACTAAAATTTTACTCAATAACTTCTCAGAATTATTAACATTTTTTTAAGTAAGACTAATAGATGGAGTCTGGACTGGAAAGCATGACAACATATGTGATTTAAAGTACCTTTGACTTTAATCACAAGGATTAGTTGCCTTTATTAAACAAAACACCACCTGCTATTCTATAGCTTCTAGTTACATCAGTTGCTGAAAATAAACATGGATTACAGCTTCTTAGAATCCTCTATTTTTATTAGCACAAGTAATACTATATAATGCAGAGGTCTACTACTACTACTACTATCATTCTCCCCATCTCCCACACTTCCCCCTATCTCCCATCCCTCTTCTGGAAGCTCTGAGGATTTGGATGTCTTCTGGGGAGTCAATTTCAGACTGTTGCTGTGAATCAAGTACAGGTGGGACACATCCTATTTTAAGGATCAAAGAGGAAGCAGTATGAAGGAGAAGCAGTCGATACACTCCTGGGACTACAGGAACTTGAAAGTTCCAAAGTCCATACTCTGGCTCTCTCCTTTACCATGAAAGGTGCTGACCTAGACTGAAAATTTCTTGTTCTATCTGTCCCCTTTAACCTTGATATGCTGGAGCCCTGCTGCCATCTTAGCACTGCCCTATTATGAAAGTCTTCTCTGGCTATGGCAAGAAATGCCCCAATGTTGCCACTAAGAATCAATGACAAGGAGTTGCTTTGGGTATCTCTCTGATTACTGTTAAAAATCCTTGGCTTCTTGCTTAGTGCCCATTCACCCATACAGTCTGAGTTTCCTCAGAACCTAGGTGGTATGGGGGAACACATTTTCAAAGGAGCTACCTGACCCAGAATCTACTTGGAAACACAGGGGCTGATCAACCTTCTAAATTTGTCCAATAAAAGTCTTCCTACTTAGCATTTCTCCTTTAAAACCATCTCCTCCCTTTCTCTTCACTCTCATTCATATCCAGGCAAGATTTCCTTCTTCACATTCAGTTCACCTTGTCTAATCCAGGTCTAGGTCCTTCCACTGCATCCTGTGAAACTTCTATTGTATAAGTAGAAAACTACCCTATAGCTTACCTTTATGATGAGTACTTCCTTCATATTATCTCCTTAAGTGAAACATGGATTTACCCATCGGACATTATTTACCCTATAATTCATTTGAGCAGAGGCAACTACTTCTCCTGCCCTTGATCCTCTAAATTCCTACTCACTGAATGAATGAATAAATGAAAGAGTGAGTGAGTGGGTGAGTTAATTAAGTGAAATAGTACTGGGTACAGAAATAGTGAAGCATGATAATTCCTATTCTTGTTGAGCTCATATTTAAATGCAGGAGAAAACATTTAAAGGGGACCTTAACTGCAAAGCAAGTGACAATGCCCAATGATTGTGTGTGTGTGTGTGTGTGTGTGTGTGCGTGTGTGTAGTCTTGCCCTTCTCATCGGGAGAAGAGAAAGAATGGACAGATGTTGTGCTCCCTAATGCCTTTCAGACCTTGTTTTATGTCTCTTTGTATCTCTGTCACACACATAGTGATTGCTTGATATATGTGTTTTGAATGACTTGCTTCTGCCACCATGACAACAAAACTTTCTGTTTTGAGGTCCACTTATAACACACTGTCGCTATCAACAGTCTTTATTGTGATAATAAAGAACATCAGTCCTCTACTGCCTTGAGTTGCCTTCCTAACTTGTCCTGTGGTATATATAATGGAAAGAGCACTGGATTTTGAGACTGAAAGCTTGAGTTTAGATTCTGGTTGTGTTGCCTTGTGTTTGTGAGACTTCTTGGTAAATTGTTTGATATACCTGAATCCCAGTTATCTCCACTGTAAAATGAAGGGTTAAACCAGGTAGTCTCCAAGGTCACTTTCAGCTCTAAATCTATAATCTTACATTCTTCTAGCTCTCTGTGATCTTGTCTAATTTTGATTCTACTCCCAACTCTGTTATTCCAAGATTACTCTTGTATAACATCTTCAATTCTCCCCTATCCTTACAACCTTTTATGACACCATTACCCACTCCTAATACATCTACAGAGTTTTATTGCTGTTTTGGTAGAGGTGGTGGTTGCAGTTGTGGTTATGATTATATTTTTCTATTTCTATTTCCTGGTTTCTCAGTGTCACTGAAAATAGTTCTAGGCCACTATATTTCACTATATCTGACTTTATATGGACTATTTGTGACTGACCTGTGATAGAGCCTTCCAAGTTTATATTGATCTGATCAATCACAGTTAGATACACTGTACCTTGACCCTGATACAGTGATGTGATTTTGGACCTCTTTGAACATGAAGGAAAATAACCAACCCACCATATGTAACTACAATGTTAGATATGTTCAATGTTTCTGGGCAATCCTTTCATTAATATCTTCTTGATTCCTCCTAAGACCCTTCAAAACAATGTTCCCAGCTTTTTCAAAATACTGAGTCATTTCTCTACTTCACCCTCTTCCCCTTATCTACCATTTCTTTGCCCCTGTCCCATTTCTTCTCAGAAGATGAAGTCATTTCTTACTTACTGAGAAGACTGAGGCTATGTGTGACATGAACATCCTAAACTTCCTTTCCAAAAATATTTCTGTTCCCTTACCTTCTGTCCCAACCTCAATGTTTCTCTAAATCCTCACCAATCTCCATCTTCATCTCTGCCTCATCAAACATCCCAACACTCCCCCGTCTTAGTGTATCCTGACATACTTTACTGACATATTAGTCTGAATAAAACTTTGATCATGTTACCACAACATGGCTCAAAAATGTTCAGTAGCTCTCCATTGCTTAGCCAACAAAATCTAACCTCTTTAGTCTAGAAGTCAAAAATTCTTCACAATCTGGCCCCAACCTATTTTCCCCACCTTATCTCTTGTAGCTTCCCCTACAAATATCATGTGCTCTGGCTAACCTCTCAGCATTCCTCAAATAGGCTTCGGGTCTTTTCATCTTTTGTACTGATCCCTCTAATTAGAGCAGGGGTTTTTAACCTAAAGTACTTGAACTTTAAAAATAAATTTTGATAACTGTATGATGGGCCTCCTTTGTAATCTTATATATTTAATAATAATGAAATAATAATTAATAATAACAACTAGCATTTATATCTCCATTTCACATCTGAAGAAACTGAGGAAAATAGAGGTTGTAACTTGCCCAGGTCACAAAGCTAATAATTGTCTAAGGCCAGATTTAAACCCAGGTCTTTCTGACTCCAGGCCCAGTACTCTATCCACTGCACCATCCAGCGGCCTATAAAAACCCTTATTCCTAAGAAAGTCTACCAGATTGGCAAAGGAATCTACAGCATAAAAAAGGCCATTAACTAATGGATTCAAACTCCTGTCTGCTTGTTGAAATCTTGCCTTTGTTTCAATAACCAACTGAAAGAAAATCTCCATGAAGGTTCTTATGAATCTTGCCAGAAATGGTTTTGACTTCTCCTCAACTCATATTGTAGTCTGTACTGCCACTGTGACCTTTACCATGTAACACTCTGTTGTAGATTGAATATATGTCTTAGCTCTGCTCATAGACTATAAGCTCCTAATGAATGTGGACTGGGCACAATTCACAGTCATATAGAAACTCAAAATTGGAAGATACTTCTTTGATCAAGTCACTCAACCCGTACCTGAATAGAAATACACACTCTAATGTACCCTGCAAGTGGTCATTCAGTCTTTGTTTGAAGACTTCGAGTAAAAGGTAATCTACTATTTTGCTACTTCTAGAAGCAGATCATTTGTCCATGTCATGGTTCAATGTCTAGTGTAATAGATAACTCACAGCCAGAAAATTCAAATAATCACTTCCTCCAATAAAAATGTATACATGTATATATGTATATATACCCCAAGGGAAAAGCAATTCCCAAGGTAGTTAGAGAGCAATTCACAAAAGTGAAAACTATCCCAGTTTTGTACCATAGATTCCTTTGTTCTACTAGGGTAGAACAGGGCAGGAGTTATCATCATCATCATCACCATTAGTATATGTTACTTTAAAATTTACAAACTGTTTTATATGTATTATTTCAGGTGAGACTTACAACAAAATCATCTAGTTATATGATTCCTATTTTAAGTGCCTTTGAAGCTAAGCTAACAGACCCAGAAAAAAGAATGTTCCATTTTTTTTCATTCATGTATAGGCACTCTCCACAATTCCCTGGAATCCACAAGCTTGTGAAAATGTGGAACAGGTGGCACAAAAACATGTCGACCTTCTCAAGGCTGAGGTGGCAAATGCCGCATCGCGAGGGGAAAATGCCGTACCGCTAAGAACCAGCATCAAGTGTGGCTTGTTCATAGAAGCAGTGTCCTTAGCTTGACTTTCTTCCATGGTCAATTTTTAAGCCTAGTTAATCTTGTGCAATGGCCATTCTGTTTATTGTTTAAATTTAACATGGAAGGCAGCTGCATGCCTTGGATGAGCTGGAGAGATCATGCACTCTAGCCTTATTCTGTGTTCATTTGCATTTAAAATAATTAAGATAAGACATTGTTCTCTGTGAAAAATATCGAGTCAGTTTGTCACATTATTGTGCATAGGTAGTTTGACTGATCCGTTAATCCCTTATAAATTATTGAAATTCTCATGTTAATGTTTTTCAATGAACTTTTCCAGAACAGTTTTTACAAAAAACACTGATTTTAGTGTTCTTGTCATAATTTTAAAAAAATTTCTAACATTCAGAGAAAAAAAAATGTCTTTCCAACTTTATTTCTATGGGAAATAAACACACTAAAAGTTTCAAGGGATATCATCCTAATAATTCCTCTAGCTATATTGTTCGCACGCTGTAATAAAATGTTGCAAAGTTGGTTTTTGAATCCAGAAATCAGCTAGGTGGTCAGTGGCTGTAGTACTAGGCCTGGGATCAGAAAGACCTCAGTTCAAATCCAACCTCAGACACTTTCCAGCTGTGGAACCCTGGCCAAATCTCTTGACCTCTGTTTGCTGCAGTTTCCTCAACTATGACATGGGGATGATAACCACGTGCATCTACTTCTTAAAGTTGTTGTGAGGATCAAATGAAATAACATTTGTGAAGCATTTGGCACGTAATTGATATTAGAGAAAAGTATATTCCCTTCACTCCCTCCAGAAATGAAAGAGACTAAAGGAGTTTCATTACTCAGAAGCCTCAGGTCTATATACCATGAGTACTTATTTTTTTTGGTCTTTTTGGAGGGCAATGGGGGTTAAGTAACTTGATCAAGGTCACGCTGCTAGTACAAATCAAGTTTCTGAGGCCGTGAACTCAGGTCCTCCTGACTCCGGGGCTGGTGCTCTATTCATTGGGCCACTTAGCTGTCCCCCTCATGAATATTTTCTAAAATAAGGGTGGAAAAGTTCTGGACGAAGTGCACAAAACATCATAAAGAATAAAATGAACTCCCTTCACATACAAGAATCAGCTAATTAATGTTGGCGCAAAATCCTAAGAGAAGAGAAGTATTTCTTATAAGTATTGTGAGATTCTCCAGATTTAGCTATTCAGAAATAAGTAAGTTAATTACATTATACTGAGCTCTGGCATGCTATAGGGCTTTCTCACTGAGATTACAGAATACAAAACAATAAAACAAAACAAACTCAGCTGTCTAAAGTGGATGCAAAATGCATATTGCCTGATTTTATGTCTATGTTATGTCTATGCCTACATATTAGACATACTATTATGTCTAATTATGTCTATGCCTACATCTGTCTATATTTATATTTGTACCTATCTCTATGCCTATATTTATGTTTATATCTATCTATATTGATCATCTATCTACATCCATATCTTTATCTGCCTATACCTTTGTCTATGTCTATATATGTATGTCTGTAGCTATCTATGTATATAGTCATATACATTTATGTCAACATATTTATGTCACTATCTATGGCTATGTCTATGTCTCTGTCTAAATCCATACTTCTCTCTATCTACATCTATGTGATACTATGTGTATCAAATGTATTTGATACCTATGTATATTTGTGTATGTCCTAGGCTCTGCAGATGGGTGATTCTGAGCTGGTCCCTGAACTGAATAGTAGTGGTTAATTAGGGTACACTGTGTTTAGGAAATGTATAGCACTTTCTTTAATGCTTCTTATTTGCATTCTTAACTGCTCATTGTCACAAAAGCTCATCTTTTCAATGCCAGTATTCTCATATTAATAGCATATAGTTTTAAAGACATGGGACACTGAAGTCTCAGAAGAATAAAAATTGCAGGTGACCCAAAGGACAATGGAAAAACACATTACTTTTTCTATTTTTTTTAAAGGTCCCTTCTGAAATTAACTTCTGACAAAAGATGTGGTTTCAGGAAATAAGGACAAAGGTAAGAGCAAAGCTTTAAGGCAGAGGTTCTTAACATGTTTTGTATGATCAACTCCTTTGACTGTTGGATGAAATTCATGGTATTCTTCTTAAAATAATGTTTTAAAATGCACAAAATGAAATCCAAACTATTAGTCAACCAATGATATTGAAAGATATTGAAAGTTATCAAAATGTGTATTTTTTTTAAAAAAGGGGACCCAATATTACAAACTCCTGCTTTAAGGGAAGAACCTAACGGTAGGGGAATTTCACCAGGTTAAATGCAATTATTTGTTTAAGTTGTATCTTGGAACAATTTCTAAGGAAATGCTGTAAAATATTTGAGAACTTACAGCACACATTGCTCCTTTTATTGAGAGGAGAGTATGAATTTAGACTGCCTCAGAAGACAATTATCTTTTGGTGGAGGACCAGAGTGCCATGGCTTATTATTATTGGGTACATGACTTAAGATTTCATCTTAAAATATTTCTACTTACAAGCCTTTCAGTATAAGAATATTCCACCAAACATGATCAGTCACTTCCCTGGAAAGACATTGGTCCAAATATTGCAGTGGACGTATTCTTATCAAATATGATGCCTCCCTGAATATGAATACCCTTGAAGTAAGACCTTTCTGAAAGAAATGTGTATTCATATATATGTATGTATGTATGCATATTTATGTGTATATGTATACATATCTACGCCTGTGTGTATATATACACATGCGCACGCACACACACACGTACACACACACACATATTGAGAGACAGAGACAGAGAGAGAGACAGAAAAAGAACACCAATTATTACTCTGTATCCAGATTTTGTACAATCCAGATCTAGGAAGGTGGAAGAATTTTGTAGAGAGCTTCGAACCAAAGAAATTGTGAGTTCTGTTCTTGGGTGATCAAAATTTAAATAGAGCTTAAATTAGATCTTCATAGAGACCTGAAGTTATGCAATCTTTATTATACTAATATTATCTTTCCTCTCCCCTCCCTTCTCCTTCCCTTCCCTTCTCTATTCTTCCCCACTCTTCCTCTCCCTTTCATTTCTCCAACTTCTCCTTTTCCTCATCTAAAGAGACCTAGGATTGCTCAACCTTTGGATGGGGCAAGGGCAATGGGGAGCTGCCCTCATGTTTCTCTGCATTCATGATGATCCTAGGTGGCATGACAAGAGAGGGCCCATAATGCTGTAACTATTCCCTGTAGAACTCTTTTGCCTCTTTCCTGTGTCTTACTGCGTGCCCTAAGAGGAGAAACCGGCAGCATTTGGGAGCAGGGTGCCTGTGTAGGTTGGTGCTCCCTGGGATTTGCTGGCACTGCCACAAGTCTACCTAGAAATTATTTTCTGACTAACTCAAGTATTAGAGGCTCTGGGGTGGGTTAGTCTCCATTGTATACTTGTCAGAGTTCTGAGGGTATTTGCATTCCTGGAAATCAGCCACCAGGATAAAGTGGTTTTGATGTAACAACAATGTTAATGTGAAACAACGTTGGTAGGATAGACCTTATTTAAGGATTACCCTCTACTGTGCAGTTGTGAACAGAGACATTAATTGAGCTCATTTACTATTGGAGATGAGAGGCAGTGTGGTGTAGTAGGTAGAGGGAAGTCAGGGAATCAAAAAGATGTAGGTTTAAGTCTTGTCTCTAACATGTACTGGCTGTGTGACCCAGGACATATTAAATTTTCTATGCCCCCAAACAACTCTCTGAAGACTAAATTGTTTTTATGTGGATGGGGGTTGGGTTAAGTGACTTGTCCAGGATCACACAGCTAGTAAGTGTCTGAGGTTGAATTTGAGCTCAGGTTTTCCAGACGCCAGAGTCAGTGCTCTATCTCTACTGTGCCACCTAACTGCCCCTTATTTTTTTTTTTTTTATTTTTTTTATTTTTTGTTTTGTTTTGTTTTTGTTTTTGTAGAGAAGGGGTTGATCTGCATTGGTACAGAAAGTTCCTCACAGCTAGTTTCTTGTACTTTAGAAATCATAGGTCTGACCCAAATATAACATAGTTAAGAAATTTGTTGTAAACAAGTGAAATTATGTTAGCTGCTCTTTCCTTTGGGACAAGATACATTTCAACATAAACTAAGATAAATTTCCCGGGAAATTCCTGTAGAAATGTAATTAAATCATTTTTCAACCAGACCCAGAATTAGTGTGAGGTATCAGTGACCCTAGGCTGTTTATTTATTTAGGAAGGCCCATGTTTTTTCACACTTTTTTGCTTGCCTTTGCATTCTCGAACCATTAGTTTTTTACTCCCTTTTCCCCTTTCTAATCAACTTGGCCTAAGGAAGAACTTTTACAAAAAAAGAAAAGACAAATGGTTCTCCATCCTTCATTTCTTCACTGTGTGTTCTCTAAAGTGTTTTGTTCTCACAGTTGTTTCTCCATTAGTCTTCATTGATTAAAGCCAAGACTGGTACACAGAAAGTTGCTTTATTTTCATGTATAAACCAAAGAATGCCATCATCATCTCCCTACAAGGGACTAAACTTTGAATATTCTAAGCTTGGAAAGAAATAAATGATTGAAATTAAAACTATTGCTGACTGCAAAATCTTAATTTGAAACTTGGCATAGGATAGGGTTTTAACATTTATAGTTATCACATACATGTATTCTTGGTCATATATGGTAGATCTAAATAAAGTCACTGGGTATGTAGAACACCTGTCACATCCATCTTACTTACAAAAAACACAGTGGTCCCAAAGTGCAACCTTACTTGAAGAAAGTACACTAATCCCAAGGGAATATTCCTCAGTACTGACACTCAATAAAAATATGTTCTGAATGAAAAATCTACTTTCTTTTTTATTTCAGACTCCATGAGGTTAAGGTCCATCTGTGTCTTATGACTCATTAAATCTCCCTTAGTGGAAAGGAGAGTGTTTTACAAACAATAAGCATTGAATACATTGAATTAAACTTATATTAAATTAAATACATTAAATTAAAAATTAATACATTAAAATTTAATTTAAACACATTAAATTAAAAATTAATATATTAAATTAAATGAAAAATGTCTTTCATTTCATTAAAATGATGTAAAAGTTTTAATAAGATTCAAAACAACTCCCAGAAGACTGTATTGACTATTTAAGAACAATTTCCTACTTTAAATCAATGATTAGTGAAAGGAGATTATGCCTGTTTATAGACCTGTTGGATACAATCTCAATTAGATACATAGAGTATACTTTAGAATATGATAGGAGGCAGGGGGGGGATGGGGTGATGGAAATGACTTTATACTAAATACTGATTACAACAGAAAATTAATAATAATTTCCATGAGAGGCAACATTGTGTAATGGACAGAGAGTTAGTCTCTTAGTCAAGAAGATAGTTTTCAAATCCTGTCTGGACACACAATGCCTTTGTGACCCTTTTCAGTACTTCCAAATTGTAAGTTGCAGACAGGTATAGATTTGCATTGGTGGCTGGAATTTACTCATTGGGATGTTCCCTACACCATATGTTTGTACCAAAAACCAAACAAACAAAAAACCAAATCTTCCACATAAATAAAATAATTTTCAAGTTACTTACAGCCAAAAATTACATACATGATTACATTTTGTCCTCACAAAAAACTTATTTAATGCTGTGTAATATATTATTTATTCTACAAATGGAGAAATAAACTCACAGAAGGAAAATAAGAGTGAAGTGAATTGCTTAAAGTCACACAAGAGTAAGTGGCACATCTGGGATCTAAATCCAGAACTGCTGGCCACAAATCCAGTGTTCTTTCTGGTCTACCATATGTGGCTGTCTCTATCCTTTGAATAGTTAAAAAGCATTTGTAACTCTTGCATAGACTCAGCTATACAATTATGTAATGCAATATAGTCACACCCCACATATTCTGCATACAATCAAGACAATACAACCAAGAGACACAAAATTAGTAGGGATAAAAAAAAAAAAAAGATCTCTGATCAGCCAAAATAGGTATCACTGGGTAGTAGAGTACAAGAAGGCAAGAAGAAAATGCATAGTGAGATTAACAAGGTAGGTTTGTGAAGGATTTTAAATGGCAGAGGAATTTGTATTTGATCCTAGAGTCAATAAAGAGACACTAGAGTTAATTGAGCCGAGTGGTGACATGATCAGACTTGCCTTAGGTGGCTCTAGGGCAGATGCATTAGAGAAGGAAGCTCTTGAAGAAGAGTGACCAATTAGGGGCCCCTGCTATGATCCAGGCAAGAAATGATGTATACCAGGACAAGTATGCTGGCTGTGTGAGTAAACAGGAGAGATATAATGTAGAAACGAGAGGATCTGGCAAATGCCTGCATATGTGGAGTGAGTAAGACTAAGGAACTAAGGATGGTATGGAGCTTGCAACCTGAGTGGGATGGTGAGAAAGAGGGAAGTATGCAAGCAGGGTGGGTTAGGAGGTGGGGTGGGGCTGGGAGGCAGAGATAATGTAATGAATTCTGCAGTGCAAATTGCAACCTATCCATGGCTGCTCACCCAGTGTAACACATTCTTTCCCATCCAAAATAAAATAGGGAGACAGCAGAGATCTTATTCACTAGTCACAGTCTCAAAGGTACAGCTCCCCCAGGGGATCTTTTTCACAGCACTGAGATTATCTGGGGGTTGGAGTGTGTGGACTTGGTAGGGATGTGCAGATGCTGCTGTGGTCGTACAGGTGGTAATTACTGCCTTAAGGGGCCAACCCTGAGCAGAAGTGGGAAGGTCAGGACCTTGCACAGCAATAAGAGAGGGCTGAGGAGGGGAGTGTCAGGTAGACAATGGGTGAAGGGTTAGTGAGGATGTGTTGGAGACAAGCCTCACCAGTGACTGGTGTAGGATGTAATCTATCTTCCCATAGTCCAGTTGGTTGATCATACCATCCTTGGGGTCACTACAACTCTATTGGGGTCATTCTCTGGCCCTTCAGAGGAGGAGTGGAGACCACTGGCCTAGAGACAGAATTGCCTTAAAGAGTAATATCTAGATTTTAGCATTTTGGTACCTCTTACAAATCTCTCTTTCTTTCTCTCTGGATAAACACACACACACATCTATACATACATACATACATACATACATACATACATACATACATATGTGTGTGTGTGTGTGTGTGTGTGTACAAACAGATATATATGACTTGGGCAGAATGTGTCACAGTCAGTCTATGTCAGAGACAGGACCTGAATATTGATCTTGACTCAAAGACTTTCTCCATCCACTACACCATACTGTTCATATATTAAGGACTAGCATATGGATTTATTTTGTTTGATTATGCACAATTGAGACAAGTTTTTTTTTCAATTTTCCATTTGAGGGGTGGACTGAAAGGATAAGAGGTATTACAAATAGTGATGGATGCAAAAAAGAAGCCATTTATCATTTTTTAAAATGCACAGAAGGTACCAGAAGGAAGTTTGAAGGAAGTACAGACAAGCAAAGCAGTTTTGAAAGTAGCATGCTTGTAATATTGTATTACATCCTTTTTTAAAAAAGCAAGCAGTATGAAAGGGAGATTCACAGTTTCATATATAATCTTCTTTTTCATTCTGTTGTATATAGGGAAGGGCACCTTATTGACACAGTGGATAGAGTGTCCCATCTAGAGTTAGGACGACATCTTCATGAGTTTAAATTTGGCCTCAGACACTATATGATGCTGGGCAAGTCACTTAACCCTGTTTGACTCAGTTTTCTCATCTGTAAAATGAGCTGGAGAAGGAAATAGCAAACCCCTCTAGTCTCTCTGCCAAGAAAACCCAAATAATGTCATGAAGAGTCAGACATAACTGAAATGACTGAACAACAACACTATATTCTCTTTTTTATGATGTTTAAGTTGGGGGGGGGGGGTCATGACCAAATGGATTAGCTGCTCAAGAAATGGACTTAATATTCTGCAAGATTAACAAATACAGAAGCCTCCTCTCCATGTCATAAAGCTTAAGAGGCCAATCATCACCCTTCCCTCAAACATGACATCTTTTGAAATAAATATAATAACACTAATCCATACTGTAAGATATGGATATGTACTCATACTCTTACTATTCAGTGAGTCAAGAGATACGAGTTCCTAGTGCCAGCTAGCTAAAGTGACCTTAGATAAGTCACTTAATGAATGAATAAAACACTTACTGTTCTAAGGGCTAAAGTTCTAAAAACAATGGTAAGATAGTTCCTCCCTTCAAAGGAATTCTAGGGGAAACACATTTTAAAAAAATAATAGTCAAGGAAGGATGATTTGACTTGAGAGATCATAGAGAGAGTGATTTATATATCCTTTCCAAAAGTGATGGTAGGATTGATTTCATTACCATCCCAGAGCAAAGGGATATGGACTATGACCTGTAGCAGGCTAGATTTCAAGGAACTGGTTGGGGGTCAACATTTGAGAAGCATTTCCTAGGGCCTGAGGATGACTAGACAAAGCAAGTTATATGTTCTTTGTTGACTCATCAGTAAGAAGAGTACAACCTCAGGTCAGGGCTTCTAAAACTTTGAAGGGTCTCAGGAGGTCTAGTGGTCCAGAGAAAACAAAGACAGGGAAGAAAGCAAAGACATGGATAAAACATACAGTTGAATGGAATGTGAAGCACAGTCCATAGTCTGAGATCATCAAGATCCTAGAATCATGGATTTAGAGCTGAAATGGAATTTATGAGTCATCTAGTCCAATCCCGTTGTTTTATGTACAAAAAAAAAAACCCGGGGGTCTCAAGAGCTCCTTGCCCAAGAGATTGCTTATTAAAGGCACCATGTGACCTTCTACTTTATAAAAATAAAGATATGATTATGCCCTGCATGTAAGTTTTTGATAAATGAATGAACAAAGGAATGAAAGAATAATTTAATGAAGAAATTCTTGAGCACATTTTCAGAAAACTACTTTACACTCTATTTCTCTACCTCCCAGGATTGTTATGAGGATCAAATAAGATAATATTTGTAAAGTACTTAGCACAGTGCCTTGAAATGCTTAATGAATGCTTATTTTCTTCCTTCCTTCCTTTTTTCCATTCTTCCTTCCTTTCTTCCATGCTTTCTTTCCTTTCTCCCATTGCCTCCCTTTCTCCCTTTTTTCTTTTCTCTTCCTTTTGTCTTCCCTCCACATTCTCTCTCTCTCCCTTACCTTTTCCTTCCCTCCCTTAATTACCTTTTCCTTCTTTCATACCCCTTTCTTTCCTTCCATCACCCTTGCTTTCTTTCTACCTCAGCATCTATGATGCAGTCAATATTATCATGGCTGAACACAGTAATTTAAGAGCTGAAATACCCATGATTTATAGGATAGTTTTGGCACTCCAGTTGAAAGTTTCTCTTAAAGTACAGAGAAACTTGGATCAAGAATACTAAAAACTACCCTATGCAAATTTTGGAAGGGTTAAAACAATACCTTCCTTTGCAAATTAATTAAAATCAGCAATGGAGCCATACTTAGTTTTGCCAGGCTTCACAATCACCACCTTTCATTTCCACTCTTTTAATTAAACTCTCTGGCAAGTTGGCAGAAGGTTCACTGGTTAACTGAAACACCATTTAACTCCTTTAGTAAAATCCATCAGATTCCAAATTAGGGTGAGGTCACAGTTGTGGGTTCATCAGATAGATAATGGATAAATATTTTTCTTTCCTCTACCCACTATTGCACGATTTGGTTAGGAGATCATGCAGGAGATGATTTAGGTCTAGAATATGAAAAAAGTTGGTGAAATCTCCCTGTAGACGCTCACAAAGTTTCCACAAGTAGGGCTTGTGGAGAGCATTAGCAAAACACATGAAGGGATTTTTGTCTCCTTATTGGAATCAAGCCTTGAGCACCTTAGCAGAAATGAGTATACCAACCTCAGGAGTTACTTTCTTTCTGGAGACTCAGATTCAGTGAAAATCTTCTTAGAATCCTCTCCTTCCTCATTTCCATATCCTGAATTCTCTTGAAGTCTCAGCTAAAATCCCACCTTTTCTGCAAGAAGCCTTTCCCAATTCCCCTTAATGCTATTGCCTTCCTTGTACCTCCAATTTATCCTGTGTGTTTCTTGTTTGTATATAATTGTATTCCCATTGTCTATTACATTAAACTGTGAAGGCAGGGATTATTTTTGTCTTTCTTTGTATCCCCCAGCACTTAGTGCAATGCCTGGCTTATAGTAGACACTTAATAAACACTTATTGAGTTGACTTGGTTTCAGATACAGATGATGAGAAACAGAGAGCTAAATAGGCATCTATAATCAGAAGGGATCCTGAAATTTCCTTTTTTACAAAGGGTCATGATAGCAGCTTGATTTTTAGTCACTTGCTCCTTCTCTGTCATAGTGGTAGGAAATGTTGCCCCAAAACACGGCTGGATGAAATTGACTTTTTAAAAGCTAGCATCCTCCTAGCAAGTCAAGAATTTAAAAGAACATTATAGATAATCCCTTATTGCATGAGCATAGAGCTTTAATCACAATCATCCATGAGATAGGCAAAGCAAATATTAATAATTTTCATTTCATAAGGCTTTCCCAAAAGTCTTGATTCAATTTTAAGCTTCAACTGCTTAAAATTGCACTAAGACTTTTAGGACCTTCTGTATAGGAAGACATTGAGGTTAAGAGAAATTAAGCAGCTCATCCAGTCACATAAATTATGAGTTGATGGTGGAGTTGGGGATCAAATCTAATCTCTTTTACTACTGCAATGTGAAAATCACAGCTTCTCTATTACAAAAATAAAGGAGGAAAGGATGACAAATATGATTAGTTTGGGGCTTTTTGGATGATACATACAATCTCATTGATATTGAGCATTCCTGGTGAAGAGATTCCCTCTAGCAATGCAGATATTTAATTTCTCTTAAATTAGTCATCCGAAACAATCAATATCATTCAATATAATAGTCTCTCTGGTATGCAAAATTATATTGGTATACAAGTTACCAAATGGGATAACTCTGTGAGAAAAATATTTGACCCTCTATGAAGGTAACAGATAGATCCACTTTCAACCAATCAGTAAATATTTACTAAGCACCTACTATATACCAGGCACTGGTAAGCACTGGGGATACAAAAAGAGACCAAAGAGAGCCCAGGTCCTCAAGTTCCTACATATAGGATAAATAGGAGACAATTTATAGAGAGAAGGCATTAGAATTAAGAGGTGTGAGGGAAGATTTCCTGTAAAAGGTGGAATTGTAGTTGGTATAGGAAAAGGATATCCTGAAAAATGGATATGAGTATTTGGGATATTAGAGAAACAAGTGCTGGCATAAACTGATATATTCCCCAATTGATAAATGGTCAAAGGACATGAACAGATAATTTTCAGAAGAAATCAAAACTATCAATATCTATATGAAAAGCATTTTAAGTTACTATTGATTAGGGAATTGCAAATTAAAACAACTCTGAAGTACAATGTCACACCTATCAGATTGGCTAACATGACCAAAAAGAGAAATGATAAATGTTGGAGTGGATGTGGAAAAATAGGTACACATGGAAAAATGTTTATAACAGCTCTTTTTATGATGGCAAAGAATTGGAAATTGAGGGGATGTCCATGAATTGAGGAATGGTTGAATAAATGATGGTATATGATTGTGATGGAATACTATTGTGTTATAGGAAATAGTGAGCAGGATGGTTTCAAAAACTGAGAAGAGTTATATGAACTTCACAAAGTGAAGTGAGTAAAACCAGGAAAACGCTGTACACCAGTGGTTCTCAACCTTTCTAATGCCATGACACTTTAATAACCCTCATGTTGTGGTGACTCCCAATCATAAGATTATTTTCGTTGCTACTTCATAACTGTCATTTTGCTACTGTTATGACTCATAATGTAAATACCTGATATGCAGGATGTATTTTCATTGTTACAAATTGAACATAACCCATAGGTTGAGAACCGCTGTTGTACACAGTAACAGTAATATTGTAATGATGATCAACTGTGAAAGACTTAGCTACTCTGATCGATATAATAATCCAAGGCAATTCCAAAGGACCCATGATGAAAAATGCTATCCAATTCCAGAAAGAGAACTGATGAACTATGAATGCAGACTGCATATTTTTTCACTTATTTTTTGCAACATGGCTAATATGGAAGTATGTTTTGTATGACTTCACATGCATAATTGATATTATATTGCTTGCCTTCTCACATTCTAGGGGAGGGTAAGAGGAAGGGAGAGAATTTGGAACTCAAATTTTCTAAAAAATGAATGTTAAAAATAAAATAAAATGATAAGCTGGCATTCTTGTTGATAAACGAGCATCCCTCAAATTTGCTTAGCATGAATCATTTCCCTACTTCCTGATCATTCAGTGGCCAGCTGATAGTATGAAATTTCACAACTGGTAAAACTGAATCAACCAATCAGTGTGTGCCTTGTATATTCCAGACATTGTACAGAGTACTGGGGATACATGGATAAACTAGAAAACAGTCCCATCCCTGAAGACCCGACCCTGCATGTGTGGTGGCTTATGTTGTAATTAATCCATGAAGCATATGCCCAGTGCATGAGGGCAAAAACAACAATATGAAACTAGGTTGGAGATTTTTAGTGCTTCTGCTTTCTGCTTAAGATAACTGGGGAAATGTATATCCAGCATTTATGCACTATTTTAAACCACATAGCATTTCTGGAAAAACTGGAGACAAATGGCTTCCCATTCCATAATTCAGCATTCTAGGTACAATAATAATAAAAGCAACTCAAATTTTAGAAGCACTTTAACATTTATGAACTATTAAACTATTATTTCAAGTCTAAAACATTCAGTAATAAGAACTTTCTCTGTACTTTTGATCATCAAAAATCATCCAGTGCCCTTCCTTCCCTAATTCTTTACTTCACCTTTCACTTGTTTCCTTGATGAAGTCTGGAAACCTACGGATTAGTTAGCAGAGACTTCACATATCCTTCCTGTTCTTTGTTATATTATGTTGTATGCTTATACTCTTTCTAGATAAAGACTCTAGTTTTCTTTTGATTTGGCAGTGACAAAAGAAATCCCCCTTCTTGGACCATTTCCCTTAGGGTTTAATCAGCAAATCTTTTAAAGTAATGTAAAAAAAAGTGGTTTGAGTTTCTTTGGAAACAGATTTTGTGAACTAGTAATTAATACTGGTTTCCTTCCTCTCTCTCATAAATGCACTTTTGTGAAATAATATGAAACAATACTTGAAATCTTTCAAGATAAGGCATTAAAATAGTACCTAACGATATATGTATACACACATGTATGTCAGACCTTTTCAAGAAGCTTCACTGATTTTACATTTTGTAATTATGAAATTTAAATTGACATACTAAATATATTTCATCACTAGCTTAGAACTTTACCTGCAAAAGTATTTTATGTTTGTTTATAGCAATTTTACCAGAGATACGTCACCAAATCTTTCATGCGCTATGACATTGTCACTGATTTCTGGACCAGAAGTCAGAACTTTATCCTGTCTTCTATGGTAACAGTGGTTTTGTTCAAGACACTTTAAATCAGCTCTGAATAAATGGATTAGAAGAAGTACTTATTATGTACAGGAACATAGTAGGAACTATGAGGAATTCAAAGATGAGTAACATATGGTAATACCATGCAAGGAGTTTATAGTATATGGAAGAGATAAGACATAATAATGGTAACTCATAATTATAAAGTATGTTATAGTTTATAAAGTACTTGGCTCATAACAACCATGTCTGAAAAAGTCAAAGTGTAATACAGTAGCATGCTGCCTGACCCCCACTTTTCTCTTTCTTCTCTAGCCTGGATTGTTCACCCAATCTTCACCAATATTGCAGGTTGGGGAATCCCAGAGGAAGCACATTACTACAACTCACTTTCTCAGGGACCAAAGCATAAATTGATAAGGGAATGTATTCTAATTACCATACATTATCACCCTGGAGCCCCTACAACTGTTTTCCCCTTGAACAAATCAGCCAAAATGATACAATATCTCTTAATGAGAAATATTCATTAATGTGATACAACAAAGATAAACAGGTAAGTCAGGTGAATGGGAGGTGGCCATTTCATCTACCTCACTGCCATGAAAATAAATAAAATGCTAACTAGGTTTGCATAAAATAAAAACATCTCTATAGGAATAATCTTGAATTTAATGAAATTATCCCAATCACTTGATAACATTTTGGAAATGGTTACTCCTGTGTCATTTTTTTCCTTCTAGTGACCTGAAGGTTTTCTTAACTTCTAAAAATGTCTCACTTATTTAGGAATTTTTCATGCCCCGGAAAAGCTTAGAGAAAGTCTATGCATTTGTCTGTGTGAAAATGCATATGCATCTCTTTCCCACACACAGGAGAATCCTTTCCCTCTACCAGCAGTCTTAGTGAGTTAATCTCTGGCTTTCAGTGGAATTAAAAATTCCTCCCAAATTGTAGAAATAACTCTCTTAATCTTAATCAATATAAAATGAAAAATTTTTGTAAGTATACTGGATAAGGAATCTATGTGGATCTAATCAAGTAGGATTGTAGAAATCACCCGTGATGAATTAAATATAATATCAGATACTTATCAAATGTAGTAGGAATGATGTAATTGGTAGACTATTGGTAGAATTAAAGAAGTAATTTAACCATGCGATCACTTCTCAGTACTACTATGTTATAGTAGTCCAAAACATCCAACATCTTGGACCAAGTAATACAAGCTTCAATTGATTAAGTAATTATATAACAAACTAGAAAATGCTCTTTTAGTAGTTTTTTTCCCCAGTTGGTACACAAAACATATACCACTTTAGTCTACTCTTCTTAGATAGAATTCTTAGATGTTTCATTTCTGTTGTCTGAATGATGTACTGTTTTGCTTAAAGTGATAAATATGAAGAAAGTTGGGTGGCACAGTGAATAAAATACTAGGTCTAGAGGCAGAGAGATTTGAATTCAAACCTGACCTCAGACACTTACTAGCTGTGTGTTCCTGGGCAAGTCACTTACCTTTGGTTTGCCTCAGTTTCTCCATCTGTAAAATGGGGATAATAGCGCTTATATCCCAGGGTTGTTATGAGGCTAAAATGAGAAATTTTTAAAGTATTTTGCAAATCTCAAAATATTGTATAAGCAATATATGCATATACATTTATATGGGTGTGTGCAAACATATTTGCACATATGTGTATGTGTATGTGTATATATGTGTGTGTACATACATACACACAAATATACATATGCCAGGAGAAGGGGCTGAAGCCTTCATGGGTCCAGACACTGCATAGCTCTTTGAGAGATGAAACATTTTTCTCCCTTAAGCTTGAATGTGGTGGAAGAAACATCACACAACATTTGAAGACTTGATTGTATGAGATCTTGTAGCACAAAGAGTTGGAGGGGAGAGAGAGAGACTGAAATGAGATTATTCAAAATGGTAATTATCTACACCATTCCTGCCCCATCTCCACACCCAGTTATGATCTGACTCTATAATTAGGTCAAAGGCTCTTAACCTTGTTTATGTTATGGACTCCTTAGGTCATCTGCTGAAGCCTATGGACACTTTTGCAACATAATATTTTAAATGTGTTAAATTAACCACATAGGATTACAAAGAAAAAAACCCCAATTATCTTAAAATACAACTATCAAAAACTTTTAAAGTTCCTGTAGCCCACATTATGAATTCCTGACCAGATCCACAGGATTAAAGAAACTAAACAGAGGCATTTTATTTTTTGGGTTTTTTAGTCATTCAGTTGTATCTGACCCTTTTTTTCCCCCATGGACCATAGCATGCCAGGCCCCTTTATCTTCCACTATCTCCTAAAATCTGTCCAAGACCATGTTCTTGATTTCATGACACTATCCATCCATCTCAGGCTCTGCTGTCCCCTTCTCTTTTTAAAAGCCTTCAAAATTATATTGGACAACATCTAACATGAACAGATTGCTTTGAGTAGCATTGTGTGACAGATTACAAAAGGTAGGTTCTTTGGTGGTTGTTACGGGAATCTAAAGATCTTCCCTGCCCCTAGGCCCTTTGCTAATGTGGCTATGTGACTCTGAGGACCCTTGGATATTTGAAAGTATACTCTGTTCCCTAATAGGCTGAATGTGGTCACATGGAGCCTGTGGCGCCAGG
>CM053588.1:83867845-83895112 GCA_028646515.1 Pseudochirops corinnae | reverse complement strand
AATGTTGCAAGAAAATCATGAATAGAGAGTCAACAACCTGACTGAAGAAAATAACACCTTAAAAAACAGATTAACTCAAATGGCAAAAGAGGCCCAAAAAGTCAATGAAGAGAAGAATATCTTAAAAAGCCAAATTTGCCAGATGGGAAAAGAATCTCAAAAGCTCACTGAAGAGAATAATTCCTTCAGAATTAGAGTGGAACAATTGGAAGCTAATGACTTTATGAGAAATCAAGATACTATAAAATAGATCCAAACAAATGAAAAAAAAATAGAAGGCAATGTGAAATATCTCATTGAAAAAACCACTCACCTGGAAAATAAATGCAGGAGAGACAATTTAAAAATTATTGGACTATCTGAAAGCCATGATTGAAAAAAGAATCTTGAAATCATCCTTCAAGAAATTCTCAAGGAAAATTGCCCTGATATTTTAGAACCAGAGGGCAAAATAGAACTTTAAAGAATTCACCAATCACCTCTTGAAAAAGATCCCCAAAAGAAAACTCCTAGGAATGTTATAGCCAGTTTCCAGAGTTTCCAGATCAAGGCAAAAATATTACAAACTGTCAAGAAGAAACAATTTGTGGAAACACAATGAGGATGACACAGTATCTAGCAGCTTCTACATTAAGGGATTGGAAGGCATGGAATATGATATTCCGGAGATCAAAGGAGGTAGGATTAAAACCAAGAATCACCTACCTAGCAAAACTGAGTATAATTTTTCAGGGGAAAATATGGTCATTCAATGAGGTGGATGACTTTCAAGCATTCTTGATGAAAAAAACTAGAACTGACTAGAAAATTTGACATTCAAATACAAGCAGCATGAGAAGGTAAAGAGGGAAAAGAAATCATAAGGAACTTATCAAAGTTAAACTATTTACATGCCTACATGGAAAAACAATAATTGGAACTTATGGAACTTTTCTCAGTATGATTATAGTTGAAAGGAATATAAATGTGTATGTATACATATATATATATGTATACATACACATATATCTATATAGGAGGGTATATATGCTTATGAATACATATATCAGTGTGTGTATATACGTGTACAGGTATACATAGACAGAGGGCACAGGATCAATTGAACAGGAAGGGGTGATATTTTAAAAGGTGAAACTGAGAGGTGGGAGAGGAATATAATGAGACAAGACAGAGGGAGACAGAATGAGGTTAATCATCTCATATAGAAGAGGCAAGGGATAACTGTTACAGTGGAGGGGAAGAACAGTAAGGCAAAAGAGAATGGGTCAACCTTACTCTCATTCAATTTGGCTTAGTGAAAGAATGACATACACTCTAAATTGGATATCTTACCCTGCAGGAAAGTAGGGGGGGCAGGGGATGAGAAGGTGGATGATGGAGGGGAGGGCAGTTTGGTGGGGGAGGGTTGTTAGAAGCACACACTTTTGTAAAGGGACAGAGACAAAGTAGAGAATAGAACAAGTGGGGGGGGGCAGGATAGGATGGAGGGAAATATAGTCAGTCTTTTGCAATATGACCATTGTAGAGATGTTCTTCATAACTACACCATGTATGACCTGTATTGAATTGCTTTTCTTTCCAGTGGGGTGGGTAACAAAGGAGGAAGGGAAAGAATCTAGAATTTAAAGTTTTAAAATCAAATATTTAAAATATATACATAAATATATATTTATATATATAATAATTATTATTTACATGCAATTGGGAAATAAGATATAGAGGCACTGGGGTAGGAAGATCCATCTTGCCCTACTGGAAAGTCAGAAGGGTGATGGGGGGGGGGATATAGGAGAGAGCATATTGGGGGAGGGTGTATACAGTGGGATCACTGTTTTGAGGTGGTGGGTAGGGGAAAGACGGGGAGAAAATTTGTAACTCAAAATCTTGAACAAACTCAAAAAATGAATTATGTAAACTAAAAATAAACAAAAGTTAATTTTAAAAAAATCATGGGGTTGTCAGAGAGTTGACATCACACTATCCAAATAAGTTATTGGCTTTGCTTTCCAAATAAGATGTTTCACAATAACTATGTGAGTGATCTTTCTGCAGAGATCACATTGCATCAGTGAAACCCCATCTTTCTCTGGAAAGCCCAATCCCTGTAACTCTCAAACTCAGCAATTCTTGAATTTAAGAATTCTTAAATTGTGCATCACTTCTGAGTCAACCTCCAAGCTTAGGACTCCACCTTGGCCAGAGTAGGCATTCACATGTTCTTATATCATGTACTTCTTTAGGAAATCTTTAATATCCTGGCTGTTACCATATTTTGACCTTAGAAAATCTACTTGTGAGCCTTCTCCTATTGCAAACAAATGTCCCAAAACAGCCATTTGTTTTTCCCCAGAGGAGAGAAAGATAGGTACAACTCTCCTATTGATTTGTCTTCTGAAGGTAAAAAGGAAATCTGAATTTGTATATTATCAGCTTGCTTTTATATACCATGGAGAAAGGAAGCATCTCTCAGAAGAGCCTCTCTTACTGGATCCCAATGGGTCAACAACCTCCAAGCAACGGTACTATAACCAATCCCTGAAACCCAAACAGTAGCTCTCTGTGTAAGGCAGCAGTAAACATGCCAATATGCCAAAGAAAAGTGCCTCTCAAATGCAAATCATCAAAAGCTCGTATTCTATGGTTTCATCAAACTAGTTAAACTCATCAGTTTGATAAGAGGCCCCCTGTTTCACCTCACTTATACTCATAAATGTGGGTAGCAAAGTCTGTTGAACTATGATCAAGAAGAAAATACTTATTCTTGTGGTTTTATCTAGAAACTTATTCATCTTTCAGGTAGAAAGCATAAGAGTATAAAGTTTGCTTTTCTTTGAGCAGAGGTCGAGGGTGCTCATTTGTTTTGTTGCATATTATGTAGCCCTCAGAGTGTGTATGTATGTATGTATCCTCAAAGTGTTCTATGTGGGACCAGATGAGAGTCTTCATGAAGCCAGGCACATTTTTCTACTTTTGAATACTACAACGAAAGTGTCAGAACTGGAGACCTTGGAGCCATTAATTTTGAAGGTGACTGTAGAGATTTGTCTTTCTTAAGAAATGCAAAGCTGAGGAGCAGCAAGGTGGCACAGTGAATAGAGCGCTGGCCCTGGAGTCAGGAGGACCTGAGTTCAAATCCAGCTTCAGACACTTAACACAAAACTAACCATGTGACCTTGGGCAAGTCACTCAACCCCAATTGCCCTACCTTCCCCCCTCCAAATGAAAAAAAAAAGAAAGAAAGAAAGAAAAAAGAATTGCAAAGCTGAAAGCTGACCACTTGGAAAAGAGAATCAAACAGAATAATGCATTAATGATTTTTTGTCCCTTAGGTCTTATGTGTTACCTCATCAGAAATTAATAGGTGATCTAATTCATAATCAAGTCATGGACATCATGTGACAAGCTTACAAATGAGAATGGGCATTACACTATCCAAATAATGATCTACTAAATTTTTTGAAGTTTTCATCAAGGAATATGTAAGACTACCCTAATATAGAAAGGACACTACTGCTACTATTCTGTGTGTTTGTGTGTTACTGAAAATAGAGTTGTGTTAGAACTATAAATATCATAATATTTCACAAATGTTCTGGATTATTTTAGCCACAGGGGAAAACCATGCTATTAAAAGAATTAGTGAATGCCTCCAACTTAACAGGAATTCTAAATGTAGCTTCTTTATTAATATATATTTCATGATAGGTGGGGATGAACTGAATTAAAAAGCAAACAAACAAACCCATCACCTTGGAATGTATCACATCACATGATATATAGCTATGTGATAGATAGATATGCACATATAATACTTTTTATGTCAGTAAAATATGAAAACATTCATAAAAATTCATAAAATATTTATCTCTAGTTCCCAAATACTTAAATGTATCTCATTGATTCAAAGGTTTCCTTCCAATGAGACGGAATGCAACCCATTCATGCCTGCCTACTCTATAGAAGTTGTGTCCATATTATCCTCCAAGTTCACCACAGGAGGTTTGGTCAAAATGCTCGAGGTCTTCCTCATCTTCCTCTGATATTTTGAGAATACTAATGAAATACTTTGGCTATGCCACATGATTAGCCTATCTTTATCTTCCTATCTTTAGTTATATAAGGAAAAAGAACTCTCAGAAATTTTTTGAATGTTTAATATAGTATAGTGAACTCTCTATTTATTCAGCAATAAACTAAAGCATAACATTCACAATAACATAACATAACAACTTTTTACTAAGGTGGGCACATAATCTTAAACATCCCCCCCAGGTCACAGTAAATCACAATCTCCTCAGTCAATACAGAGTGTCCAAGTAAAATCCTATTTCATCTTGACTCAAGACTGGCTTTCAATCATCCTTAAGCTAATCATCCTTAAGGAGTCCCAGAAAGTACAAACACTATCCATCCTTAGATCACAGTAAGTCACAATCTCATCAGTCATTGAGTACCCAAGTAAAGTTTGCTTTAACCTTAACTGCAGTCTGACTTCCAAATCTTTGGCTTCTTTTCCATGGTCTGACTGTTCCCAGCTCTTGCCTGGATTCACACATAGGCAGCTCTCCACTCCTGTTCTACATCTCAGGTCACAGGTACTGCTCCACTCTAAGCCCTTCACAATTTCTGTTCCTAGGAAGACAAAGTTTAACAGATATTTGCAACAATATTTGCACCCATTAAGCTTAACGGAGCTGCCACAATATTTATAAACTTTACCAGCATTATCATCTCAATTCACTTCCTGTCTGACAAAGCAACGCAAATCAACAGACAAGGCTTTTGTCTGAGAAATCAAACACAAATCAACAGTAAAGTACTCTTTCTGGACTTCTGTAATAGCAGTAAAGTGTTCTTTCTGGACTTCTGTAATAGCAGTAAAGTGCTCTTTCAACAGACAGAATGCTTCTGTCTGACAAAGTAACATCAACACAGACAGAACAACAAAGTGCCTACATCACAAACATTCTCTCTTTTAGCTCGGCTTGCTTCCAGTTCTACTAGAGCTTTTCTCTGCTCTGCTCCTTTCTATTCTACCCTTCCTATTCCACTCTTTTGGCAAGCTCATCCCACCATGGACTCCTCATAATTCCCTTAGGCCTATTAAGGGCAAGGAACATTTTCAAACTCCCCTAGGCTTATTAAGGGCAACACAACGTATAAAGTTTCTGACAGAGACTCTTGAAACAATCAAAAGTGAGGCTCAAAAGCACCTTGAATAGGTGATACAAACAATAATAGTGTCATATAACGTAGGGGATAACTTCTCAACCTCACTTTCCACATATGTAAAACAGGGATAAAAGCTGCTACTTTAGAGAGGAGATGTGATACTTTGGTTAGTGTATAATGTATCTAAAATATGTTGCAAACCGTAAAGCACTACAGAAAGTGAATTGAAATTAATATTATTATTTTTAGGGTTGGGACTTAGGTTCTAATGCCACTTAAATCAGTTCTAGCCACATGATCATTGACTAACTATAAGTTCTTTAAGTCTCAGTTTCCCCATTTGTAAAATGGGAGTGATTATACCTATGGAGGGTTATTGTGATGTTTAAATCAAATAAGGCATGTAAATTGTTTTGAAATCATTTTATTTCCATTATGTTTTGAAGTCATTCTTTGAGCTTAGTTTACCTCCTTGCTACCAAATACTAGGTACACAAAAGACCATTATAAATAGTGAATAGAGAATAAATCTGTTTATCCAAGCAAATAAAGAACAGACATCAGATAAGTTTTACAGATTATAATATACCAGAAAAATAAATGAATGAATTAGTTTTTTAGATAGGGACAAGATGAAATCATAAGTCAACCTAGAAAAATACATAAATTGTACCCATGGTAAGATTACCCAGAATCTTTACAG
The DNA here is from genome assembly GCA_028646515.1 of Pseudochirops corinnae. Classification (NCBI taxonomy): domain Eukaryota; kingdom Metazoa; phylum Chordata; class Mammalia; order Diprotodontia; family Pseudocheiridae; genus Pseudochirops; species Pseudochirops corinnae. The sequence goes on along the minus strand of CM053588.1, from coordinate 83,889,237 downwards.
AGATAATCAGGAAATCAGGGATGTTGAGAACAGCAATTTCCCTTATACGTCTACTGCTTCCAAAGTCAATCTTTCTCTTTTCACTTGCCTAGATTTGGTACCAAATTGAATCTGGCACCACACATGTTCTCCTGAAAACATCACAAAAATATCTTTCTCCAAAATTCTTTCATCTATTCTGTTATTCATCAAAGACAGTGCAGTGTGTGAGCAGTTTTCCCAGCATTTTTTAAAGCATTTCATGCAAAATACCCCAGGTTTCACTAGAGACCCTGTCTATACACACAGACACAGACACAGACACAGATATAGACACAGACACAGGCACATACCCAAAACTTAGGTTGATCTTTTTACATAGTATCAGAAGAATAATTTATCCATTGTTGATGATCAAATGAAAATAATGAATGAAATGACTCTCAAAACTGTATTTCCAGTGACTTCTCTTTTGACTTCCATTTCCAATTGCTCCCTAGGTATCTTCACCTGGATATCTTATTAGTCCTTTAAACTCAACAATTACACTGAGAAATTATCTCAAATCTTGCTATTTCATCTATCGTTATCTCCCAGCTACCTATTTTAATTATCACTTCAGTGATTGCTGTGTTTCTAGGCTTGTTCTTCATCAGTTTCTCCTGTATATCTCTACTGTCCAATTAAATGTCTTCAGGCACAGATAAGAACATCATCCCAGTGATAGTATATTTATATAAAAATAGAGGGGAAACCACTGTATTTGGAGTCAAAGGACCTACATTTAAGTTCTAGCTTTGCCCCTTCCTATTTAGGTGATTTTGGGCAAGTCACTGAACCATTCTTAGCCCCAGACCCCTAATCTTCAAAATTCAGGGTTTAGTCTATTAGGTCTGTTCTAACTCTCGATCTATAATCCTGTGACAAGATGTCTTCTCAGTATACTAAGTATACTAAGATTCTATGTTTTGTTTTTTTTTAAGTTTGTCAATAAATCTATTAAAATAAGGCTTTAACGACTTGACTTGTTCAGTGCATCATAAACCTCACCAAGGCAGGCTCATATATACACATCATTTTATTCTTATTTTCAGTCCCAAATTCTCTCTCTCCTCTTACCCCTCCCCCACCCATAAGGCAAGAAATACCATAGAAATATCAACTCATATGCACATGAAGTCATGTAAAACATATTTCCACATTAGCCATGTTATAGGCAAAAAAAATTATGCTTCAATATGCACTTAGTCCACAAATTCTCTATCTGGAGGTGGCTAACATTTTTCATCCTCAGTTCTTTATAGTTGTAGCATATATATCACTGTGGAAATATTTTTTTTTTCTTGGATTGACTTTCAACTAACAAACCCCATTTAAGCACAACTTATGCAATTGGTCTTCAAATATTCCCACAAGCTAATGGCAGTTTGGTGGGAATAGTTGGTGGGACTTAAACTTACAAAGATTTGAGTTTTAGTCTTTCCTTGGGCACTTACTAGCTGGATGACCCCAGGCAACTCACTTAATCTTTATCAGCCTCAGTTTACTCATCTGTAAGATAGGGATAATAACAGAGACTACCTCACAGGGGTTGTCATGTTGAGTGAGATAAAATATGTTAAGTGTTTTAAAAACCTTAAATTGCTATATAAATGTTAGTCATTGTTATTGAGTAAGAGTAAGTCTTACTGTCATGCCTCAGCTATTTTCTTTAAGAAATAGCTTGAGGTTGGGGGAGGGGTGTGTGTATGGAATTCGGTGTTGAACAGAAAAAAATTTCCACAAATATAATGCTAAACTTAATACTTTCTGGTGCCCTAGTCTAAATGTTTGAAAGTTTAAGGAACGTTGGCAATCTTCCAGAAAACAGAATATACAAATGGGAAGCTGTGTTCTTTTCTCTTGGTTGGTTTCTGAGCAGACCTTCTGTTTGGTGTTGGAGCACGAATTCGTACATTTCTGAATAAGACTAAGATTTAATTTTATTAAAAGGCAGATTCAAAACTTGAATATTTTTGAGAATTTTTCTTACATTTTATTAATGCAATGATAAGACACATATGAACACTCACACAATCAATAGCAAATATTAAATAATCTGCACCTTCTATGTTGCTGTCCAGTTTCCCAGAGGTCATGGGGGTGTTGTTCTCACTATGTTTTGATAAGGAGGTTTTTTTTCATCAATTCACAAAATCTGACTGATCTGTCATACACATATCTGGCCTTCACATTTCCTGAACCCGAACTGGCAATTTTTAATACCTAGAGGATGGTGGGAGAAGAGCAAGGTTGACTAAGAAGGCCTTATTGTGTGGGTGAAAAGAGCCACCCTATAGATTCCTGTATTAACTAATTATTCTTGTTAATTAGTTGCTGAGATCAGCTGTTTCCATGCTACTGGATGAGAAGTGGTATTAGAAAAGCCTACTTTGCTCTACTTAATAATAATGATAATTAATGAATAACTGACATTTATAGAGTGCTTTGAGGTTTTTAAACTGCTTTACCTATAATTAATTTATTTTGATCCTCAGAACAACCCAAGGAGGTAGGGCTGGGCATTGATCATATTGGCTAAACCTCATTAAATTCAATTTAAAAAATTGAAAAAAATTCTAGTGATTTTGAATGCTATGGTTTATATTGAAAAGTAATATGCACGCATACACCTTTATATTTAATTATGATTGATATTGTATGTTGAAATTGTCCAAACAATTCCACAAAATAATAATCATACCTAACTAAATAATAAAATATATGACTGTTTTTGTATGCTCTTTTCCTCAAATACATAGCATCTCAGCCAATCCCTTTTGAGTTGGATTTGAACTTGGTTGTCTCTAAGGTCTCTTCTAACTTTTGATCCATTATCCTACGATATAGATTGGGCATTAGACACATCTGAATTTTGAAGGCTTGTATTGCTTGGATTCAGGGAAATCTGAGGGACTGAAATTTTGTTGTTCATTTATTTCAGTTGTGTTTGACTTTGCATGACTTTGGGGTTTTCTTGGCTAAGATCCTTCAGTGGCTTGCCATTGACTTCTTCAGCTTATTTTACAGATGAGAAAACTGAGACAAAGAGGTTTAATTGACTTGCCGAGAGTCACAAACTTGCCCAGTATCTGAGGTCAGATTTGAACTCAGGAAGATCAGTCCTCTTGGCTTCAGACCCAGCAGTCTAACTACTGCATTTTCTTCTATGGGGAAGAAACAATGGCAAATTTTCCAGCTTGGTTATGTTCGTGGCAGAGGATTTAGGAGAACCAATGTAGTCTCAACCAGAGGAGGAGAAACCAACTAACATAATTAAAGGAATGAGGAATGGTATGAATACTGGACAGGGCTTTCATGGCAACTTTTTGTCTAATATGTTGTCCTCATTTAAGAACTTTCTTCTGAGGAGCTCAAAGTTGCCCAGAGGTTTTTTTTCTCCCCCACCCCCTTTATCCTAAGGTATACATAAATACTGGTATGTGGAGATAAGGCAATGACACAGAGATATCTCTATACTCAGGTCATGAAGAGTAGGATGCATCTGGAAAATGACTTAACAACAACAAGAATCTGATCAACCCTGGTCTACAGAATCCTTGAATATTCTTTGAACCTTGTAAAGCTCAACATGTACTCTTTCCATCTCTACTGTATCCTTCCTTGATGCTAAGAACCTGTGTTAGAAATAGGAAAGAAGAATTATAAATGAAGGGTAGAGGAATTGAACATTGTAAATATCCAATTTGTACTAAACCTAGATATAATTATTCCTTCCATATTGCAGGGATTAGGGGTACCATGCCGCCATGATCTAGAAAATCAATGTAAAATTTTTTGGCCCTTTCTTAGTACCAGAGAATAAGTCAAATCTTCATGGATTTCCAAGATCCTTTCTCCCCAAAACCATATGTAACAATGACTCTGTTGCTCACTGCTTAGCCTTTCCAGAGCCTCTTATAGTTGTCAATTTGAATGATCATTGTTTGACTAAAGCTTAAAAGTCAGAGTCCTCAGACACTATATTATTAAAAGCTGGAGTTCAGAAAGTTTGTACATTAACATCCTTTTTCAAAGGGGGTATTGTATGACATTTTAAGTAAGCATATCATCTAGCCTTAATAATTTCTCTTTCAGAATGCAAACAGAAACTTGATAATACGTATTTGTCTTATTGCTACCTCTTTCTTTGTTCCTTTTGAATGGTCTTAATCAGAGTTCATTTACTTTTAAAGAGCATTTATTCATTCACCAAATATTTGTTGGACACTACCTACAATGTGCAAAGCACTGGGCAAAGTTCTACAAGGGTTAAGAAATTAATTTTCTTTTGCCTGTTGCTTAATTGATACATAGAAAACTTAAGAGACTAGCCAGAGATTATAACAGATACGCCTGTTAGAAATTCTGGTCCCTTGGTTATACAGTTATCCCTTCCACATTACGACTTTTCCCATTAATATGTTGTTTATGGATTTGTGAACTTATTCAACCATTATATAGAGCAGTTTGAAACTATGCCCTATATAAGGGCTATAAAATCGTGCATATTCTTTGACCCAGTAATACCATAACTGGGTCTGTATCCCAAAGAGATAAAAAGCAAAAAAAGAAAAGATGTGTATATACAAAAATATTTTTATTAGCTCTTTTAGTGATGGCAAAGAATTGGAAATTTAGAGGATGCCTGTCAATTGGGGAATGGTTGAACAAGTTGTGGTATATTATTGTGTTATAAGAAATGAGCAAGATGATCTCAGAAAAACATAGAAAGACTTACATTAAATGATGCAGAGTGAAGTGAGCAGAACCAGAAGAACATTGTACACAGTAACAGCAATATTGTATGATGATCAACTGTGAATGACTTAGCTATTCTAAACAATACAAATAATCTGAAACAACTCTGAAAGACTTATGATGAAAAATGCTATCCATCCCCAGAGAGAGAACTAATGGAATCTGAATGCAGATGAAAGCATACTTTAAAAAAATTTTTTTCTTTATTTTTCTTGGAGATTTTTTTTTTGGTCTATAAAGTTTAGTTTTAATGCATTGAATTTAAGATGTCTTCTGAACATCCAATGTAAATTGTCTAATAGACAACTGGTGATAAAGAAGCTTGGGCTGGACACACACACACACACACACACACACACACACACACTCACACACATTATCCGCATAACCAATGAGGTTACCAAGAGTAAATCAACAAGTATTTATTAAGTACTTACTATTGCCAGTCACTGAGCTAAGTGTTGAGGATACGAAGGTTAAAACAACAACAACAAACAAGGAAAAGCAACAACAAACTCTAGTTCCAGCTCTCAAGGAATTCCTATAGTCTAATAGGAGGGATATCATGCAAGCACCTATGTATACACAAGACATGTACAAGATGAATGGGAGAAATCTTAAGAGTGAAGACACTGGCATTAAGAAAGATTGGAAAGTTTCTTGTGGAAGGTGAGCTTTTAAATGAGGCTTGAAGGAAACCAAGAGGTAGATCTGAGGAGGAAGAAATTTCCAATCATAGATATCTAATGAAAATGTGTGGAATAAAGAGATGAAGTAACATGTTCAAGGAATAACAAGGTGGTCACTGTCAGTGTATAATAATAATTATAATGATAACTGGCATTGATATAGTGTTTTACTATGTGCCAAGCTAAAATGTGTTAAGCATTTTATAGTCATCTCATTTGGTCTTCACAACTACCCTGGAAAGTAGGTACTATTATTATCCCCATTTTACTGTTGAGGAAACTGAGACAAACAGGAGTTAAGTGACTTGCCTAGGGTCACACAGGGAGTAAATATCTGAGATCAGATTTGAACTCAGGTCTTCTTGACTCCAGACCTTCAATTCTATCCACTGTGCCATCTAGCTGCCTCACGTACTCTAGATCACAGAGTATATGGAGAATGTAAGGTGTGAGAAAATATGAAAAGACTGGAAAGGTAGGAAGGTGCCAGTCAATGAGTCAGTCAGACAATGAGCATTTATTAAGTGCCTACTATAAGCCAGGTACTATGCTAAGAGCTGGGGATACAAGGAAAAGCCCAAAAGAGTCCTTACCTTCAGAGAGCTCTGAATTCAGTGGGGGTAGATAAGAAGCAAACAGATAAGTTCAAACAAGCTACATGCAGGATAAATATGAAATAGTTAACAGAGGGCAGGCACTAGAATTAAGAGGTATTGAGCCAGGTTCTGAACAGTTTTAAAAGTCATAGAATTTCACATTTGATTCTGGAGATAATAGGAATTAATGCTCACTATTACTGACTAGTGGGATGACGTAATCAGTCCTTGTATTTAAAAAAATAAATATCAGTTTGACAGCTAAATGAAGGATGAACTGGAATAGGGGGATATTTGAAGTGGGAAGAAGAGATGAGGCCCTAGGGCACAACTTTAGTGAACACCCACAATCAAATAATGATCCAGAAAAGGAGAAAGGGAAGGAGCAATCAACTGGTAGGAAAACTAGAAGACTGTAGGTTACAAAAATCCCAAAGAGGAGAGAATATTCAAAAGGAGAGGGTGGCCAATAGTGTCAAATGTAGCAGATAGATGAGTTCTCAATATAGGGTCCGCAGACTTCTCAAGAAGTCCATGAATAGCTTTATATCATTATTTCAACATAATTAATTTTCTTTATAATCCTCTGTATCTTATTTTCTTCATTTAAAAATATTATTCTGAGCAGGGATACATAGTGCTCACTAGATTGCCAGACAGGTTAAGAACTTTTGGTCTAAGGGTGAAGACAAGGTAAAGACCATCAGATTTGATGATCAAGAAATTATTGGCTTTGTGGGGGGAGGGAGACGTCAACATTTAAAATTATTGATCTAAAACTGCCTAGCAAAAGAGTTTGCCTGTTATATATTTTAAAAATATATTTTTAGAATTAAAGAATGTTAGAACTGATAGGAAACCATTTTTTTGTACGGAAAGGAGGACACTTTTTAAAAAATTTCATCAGTGTAGCTAACTCTAGATTAGGAAACATCCTCTGCCAATGTAGATTAGCTCCTTCCCTGAAATTTATAGTCTTAGAGAGTTACCTGAGGCACTGAGAGGTCAAAAAAACTGTCCTGGGGATGCACAGCTAGTATGTCAGAGGCAGGCCTTGAATTCAGGTCAAATAGACTGCTGCCTCTCATAACAGTAATATTAGAGAAGTTTTAATTCAAACCTTTCCTTATATAGATGAGGAAAAGGAGCCCAGGAAATCTGAATGATTTTTCCCAGGTCATTTGGTTTCTGAGTATATTGGTGGAATTGGGCTAGAAACCAGTGTCTTAACTCCAAGTTTATTATGGTTCTTTTTTTCTAATTCATTACATTTCCTTTCCAAATAGAACCAATAGAAGATATTTCTGTACTAATCCTTCATTTCACTGTAGATCCAAAAGATACTCAAATTGAAAAATTATTGCAGGACAATTATCATTCTATAAGTTCAATAAAGTATATTTTTATTTAGCTGATTTAGCCAGAGTTATGATTAGCTGTGACACCCAAGGTATGTCATTTAACTTTTATATGTTTCCTTCTTTGAGAAATGGGAACATTACAAATCCAAGGCACCTGGTTGTGCATGTCTGTTGATATTTTTCAAAGGTTTTGAAGATTACAAAGCTTTCTCTCAGCATTAAAAGCAAAATACCTTCCATACATATTTGAAATATTTTACTCTAAGATAGATTTTACCATGCAAACAGAAACAGGACACATCATCGAGTTTAAACATGTTGCATCGTTCTTCGCTTTTGCATGTCTCTTCAAGGAAGTGTCTACATTGTTAGGCTGAAGAAGAACAATGCACATGGTTTGGAAACTCTACATATGTTTCCAGCAGCAGATACAGTACAGATATGCCATACACCCTGTGGGCACTCAGCTAATACTTGTTGACTGATTCTTGGTACAGTGCCAATAAATAAAGTTGCAAATTAAGCATATTATTCTAGATGCCAGCAGTGGGATTAGTTAGAGTCCCCTTAGTATTATAATATTTTCACTACATGACTTAAGATGCTTCCAGTTGCTGGGTAGACATTACCCAACTTGTAGAAATCAGACAATTTCAAAGACGGCTCTTTTGGTAGCACAGAGTATAAAAAGGGGCTGTTAGTTTAAATTGAATGCCCACTGTGCTTGTTTTGTCACTTTTAAATATCAAGCAGGATTGCTTTTGTTGCAATTGTTGTAATGCTAATTATAGCAGAAAGGCTAGTTGAAGAGCACAACTTTGGAAGGGATGATAAGGAAAGAATGAAAGATTCAGTGATGAAAATTGGGGATGCCTGTGAGAATATTTCAGTTGCCAGGGTAAAAGATGATTGGTGCTTGTATTAAAGAAATGGTTATGGAGAGGGAGAGGAAAGGACAAATCCTGTTGTAGTGAAAGAAGCAAGATTCTTATCACTGAGTTATCCAGTATAAAGATTAGAAAGTCAAGGCTACTTGAAGGTGCTTGCCTTGAACCATTGGACAGGTTGTCAGTGGCATTTAAAGTAATAAGGGAGAAATATGGTGTAAAGCCAAGCATGAGTAGTCTTCCAGAGGAATGCTACTGTAAACAGCTTTCAAGGTTCTGATTACATAGTATAGTGAACACTCTATTTATTCAATAATCAATCAAAGCAAACCATTCACAGAAATCAAAGTACAACATTTACAATGTTACCAACTTATCACAGAAAATCAAAATACAGCATTCACAACAACTTATTGCAGAAAGTGGCCACATAGTTTCCCCCACAGTGGTCACAAAGTTTTGAATAAAGAACAATCATTTAGTAACTCAATCATTCAATCGTACTTAAGGAGGTTTGACTCCTCAAGGGACACCAAGTACAATAATCAAAGTTTTCCACTCATGGGGCACACTAAGCTAACTCAATCAGTTACTAATTCAGTCATCAATCACTAAGTACAATCATTTAGTCAATCAATCATTCAATCAACTCAATCATTCATTCATGCTTCATCATTCACCATTCAATTATCAGAAAATACACAAGCCCTCCACCCCTAGGTCACTAGTAAATTACAATTTCTCAATCAGTACAGAGTATCCAAGTAAAGTCTTCTTTCAGCTTGACTCAGGGTGGTCTCTTAGAATCTCTGGATCCCCTTGCATGGTCCCAGATCCTACCTGGATTCACCAAACTGTCACCTGGATTCAAAGGTAGACAGCTCCCAGGTCCTTGTCTAGCTCTCCATGCAGTTCCTGCTCCACGTTGGAGTTCACAGAGTCCAGTCCATCTCAAATCCTTCACAGTCTCTGTTCCTGGGAAGACAAAGCTTAACAAAGCCATTAACAGGTTCATGCAAAGTACCAGCATCATAGTCATGCTTCCTCATTCTTTTGGCAGCTATGACTGGCCCTCTAAAATCCTTAACAGCTTCAGCAGTTCCAGCTGGCCCTCAGCTCTGACTGGCTCTCAGAAATCCTCAGCAGCTCTGACTGGCCCTCAGACTCAGCAGAAGTTTCAGCTGGTTCCTAGAATCAGAATCACTTCATCCAGATTCTCCAAATCAAATCATTCTCTCCATTCCGAGGAGCCTTTCCTCTTCAGCCTTCCCATCAGCAGCAGCTTCTGCCTCCATGAAGCCTGCTCCAAGAAGGTCTATTTGACCCAGCAGGGGCTTCTCCTTATATACACACAGCATTAGCTTCCTGTTTCAGCCAACTCCTTCCTGTTATGTCAGCAATAGGGATTCATACCTTCTGTTTCTTTAACAGAGGCTTGATTAATCACTAAGTGCTAAGTATCTGTTACCTTGGCCAATACAAAGGGGTCTTCAAATTCAAATTACATTACCATTACATATGGGAAGCAACTTGGTACGTTGTTCAGAGTTAGAAGGACCTATAGGCTCTGATGTTTTCTACTTAAGTGACCTTGAGTAGGTCACTTTACTGCTATCTAACTCTTTCCTCATTTGTAAAATAAGGAGTTGCACTAGATGCTTTTTAAGGTTCATTTTAGCTCTAGATCTCTGACCTTTACCAAATTTATCTTCAGTTAACATTCAAACACTTAGTCCAGTATTAAAATACTTCACAAGACTAAACAAGTCCAAAAGTAGGCAAGCAAAAGTTATACATTGAGGGATTATTGAATGACAATTTTAATCCTGTGACAATGGATGGCATCACTCAGTGTCCTGACATGGAAAAAGAAGAAATCAAGAATAAACCTATTCTTGGTTTTCTTCTTTTGATTCAATGTCAAACTTGATCTATCAGTGACCTACATTATTGATAATAAAACTACTTAGCTATATTATGAAATTGGCACAGAAAAAAATCTTACGTTGGGTAGAAAATCTGGTTGTTATGCTTTAGATAACACCTATGCTTTTTTTCTCTTCCCTGGACATGTTCTGAGCTATGTCTCTCTTTTTTGTTTGTTTATTTTTCTTTCTTGTGATTTTCCCCTTTTGTTGTGCTACTCTCTTTTTAAGGATGCAAAATACCATATTTTGTGCTCTGCACAGAAAACCATAAGCAATGAGCCCACCTCCCCTGGTGTCTCCATTTTACACAGGGATATAAGGACATGGCTTGTGAACATGTATTTTTTGTGAAAGTGTCTGCATTTCAGATTTTAAAAAATGGGGAAAGACAGTCTTACACAAAGAGCCAGCTGAAAAAGGAGTTTAAGACACTGAGGGGATGAAATCCTTGTGATCACAAAGCAAAATCCTGTATGAGCATCATAGCTATATGGGATCACACAGAGTGACCAGTTTATGATTACTTTTTCTATTAAATTGAGAGAAAAGGCTGTTTCTGCTCAGCCCAGTGGAAAAGAAATGGAACTGAACTTAGCTTGAGAAGACCTGGTTTTGAGCATCAGATCTACATCTCATTTGCTTCATGACCTTGAGCACCTCGGGACTACTGTTTTCTGTTTTGTAAAATAGAGTGGTGTGGATTAGGAGATCTCTGAGATCTCTACCCATTCTCACAGCCTATGAATCTGTGAAGTTTACTATTAGATATTTCCATAATTGAGAGATGTGGTCCTTAAGGCAGATGTGACAGCTGATAAAAATCATGACTACAGCTAGATCATTTGCCAGACAACTTGCAGTTTGCAGCACTGGGTACTTGATTCCCCTGAGCCATTCAGATCATGCCTATCCAGTTCTGTTGATGATAGGTAACTGCTAGACTTAGTCTCAGTCAAGTTATTTCAGGGCTGATTAGATACTGTCAGGGGTTCTTGCTTCTGTTGCCCCAGGACCTCTTCCTCTTGGCAGTGGCAAGAGACTCTGCTTCTACAGCACATAGCTGTGCACAAAGCATGAAGTGATTCCCTTTTCCCCCTTCACCATGAATAAATGAACAAGAGTTTAACCAACACATGTTTACACTAACCAGTCTTACTCTAAAGTGGGACTACCCCAGAGGGCATTCAGCCATTATTTCGCAGCCTTTCAGGTAACTTAGGTGCTTTGCATTTTTCCAAAGAGGGAAAGGGAACAATAATGACCTGCTGCAATCTAAAATTATGCCACTCAATTAAAAACAGACAAATGAACAAAAAAACACCATCATCACACTTACTATATACTTTTTTCCAGGTGTTATGGGAATTCATCTGACATTGTTTGGAGGGAACCTGAGGAACCATGTTTGAAACTCACATCTCACATCTGTCAGCTGAATGGCCTTGGATGTCATTTAACTTTTTCAGTTCTCATTTTCCTCCTTTGTAAAATGGGAATAGGGTAGATTTACTGGTTTATGTGACTACATGTGTAGAAACATGTATATGTCTGTTGAACTTGATTTATTTATCTTTTAACATGACTGATTCCATCCCTCTAACTTCCCGCTCTGTTACTTCTAATGAAAAAATGACATAGTACAGTGGATAGAGTGCTGGATTTGGAGTTGGGAAGATGGCAGTTCAAATCCCATATCAGATACTAGCTTTGGGACCCTGAGCAGGTCGCTAAGCCTTTTTAGCCTCAATTTCCTTATTTGTAAAATAAGGAATGCTAATGTCCTTTCCAGTTCTAGAGCTATGGTCTATGTTTCTCTATTCCTCATACTCATCATTTTTACATGATCTCAACATATTAATATGAAACACCATCATTTAATATTAAAGGCCACGGTGCAGAAAAATTCAATAGCATAGTCATATGTAAAATATTACAGCTTTTTAATTGAAATTTAATATTTAAATATTAAAATATTTCCATATGGTTTATTGGGAAAGGAAGTAGTAATCTTCCCTCCACACTATAGTTGTTATATGTTTTCTCCTAGGGGATACAGGTTAACTATCGTTTAGTCTGAATTGGTCTATGTCAAGCTTCATTATATCTCAACCACATGAGTTCCTTTATATAAACTGTGAACTTTCTTTTTAGGTCTTTAGTACAAGGTTGTATGTGGGAAATATGTAATAAGTCAGACTTCAGGAGATGATTTTATAATGTCTCCTTCCTTTCCTGGGAATGGTTGGTAAACACAACAGAGAGCACAGATAGTGGAAAATTCTGCCCTCATTCATTTTCCCTGATGCAAACAGAAAGAAATAAAAAAGCACTACATCGATTATTTTTTTAAAAGTGCACTGTCAGAGTACTTTAAAAAGGTCAAAACTTTAGAAGTTATTTTTTCCTTCTAGTCTGCCTACTGAATCAAAAGAGAGTCATGATAAATCACTAAGAGGTCCTGGGTTTGTAATTCAGATGACATGGATTAAAAGTACCAATCAGTTTGAATTTTGTGAAAATATCAACCTCCATCCCTACTTCCCATTAATGTAATTAAATATATTTAAAATGCCCTTCTTGCTATCATTTCAAGTTTCATTAAAGTTCATGGTAGTGTCAAGCACAGAGTCTTGTGCTTAATAGAAGATTTTGAAAGATGTACCTCACAAGATATTTGATGCATCAATTTACTCACGATAATTCACACCCAGTGATGAATAATATTTAGCTATGCCTATCAGTAGTCAGCAAACTGAACCTGACAAGTGAGTCTTAGCTTGAACCTGTAAGTTTGCATTTGGTTCCTGATCAGTTTGTAGCTGGTTTGTTTATAGTGGCTACCAGAGAAATATCCTTATTAAACCAATGACTTAAGGTGCAAATACATTATATTGTAAGCCTAGTAAGTACATATGTATTCACATACATGTTTCTACACACACAATCACATAAACCCACAAAACATAATGAGACAACTTCTGAAAAATATGCTATCTTATAATCATCTGTAATAATAATATAATCTTATAAAATACTCTAAGACAAAGACTTCCTTCCTCCTTCCTCACACTCCCTGAATATCTTTGACCCAAGTTCAACACTCCTCTCTAGGACTTTTGTAAATTTCTGAAACGTTTGGACAGTCAAAATCAAATGAAAATTAGTACCAATCAAAAGGTACAATGATTATCTTAGATGCTAACCACAGATCTAACGTTCTGGGTGGTGGGATATTCCTTCCTTCTTCCATGAGAAAAGAAGAGGGAGAGATCTTACTCATTGGATCATAAATTTAGAGTTGGAAGAGGACCTTAGAAGCTATTGAATACAACTTTGTTATTTTACAAATAAGGAAATTGAGGCTAAAAAGGTGTAGTGACCTGCTTAGGTTCCCAAAGCTAGTATCTGATATGGGATTTGAACTGTCATCTTCCCAACTCCAAATCCAGCACTCTATCCACTGTACCATGTCATTTTTTGATTAGAGGGAGTGGAGTGGGAAATTAGAGGGATGGGATCAGTCACATTTAAAGACAAATGAATTAAATTAAAAGTGAAATATGGGATAATTATACTTGTAGCTAAATCTTCACCATCTGTGGTCAATAAGAAGCCAGAAGTGAACCAGACATGACTTAACCACCTGGAAATCATATGTACATCATTAAAATATAAATGCTTCCAACTTCAGCTCTGAATGCTACTCTTATGATCTCAAAGAATCATATTATCATTACAAATACAAACCTGAATAAAGAACGAAAGAAAATGAGTTTGTCTATTTTTATTTAGATGGTTGCTAAAGCAATAAATACGTGTATATTAACCAGTGATTCCATTGCATTTCATAGTTATCAATTCCAGGAAATTTAAAAGGAAAGCCTACCAAGTGCAATTCACTGTTGATGGGAAAAGCACTGCAATAATTGCTGAAATAATTCTGCAATGATGGAAAGGGAAGTTGAGGGACAGCATGCTCACAACATTTTGCAATCTATTCCAAGATAAACAGTCATAGAGAAGAACAAAAACTTTGATGAGAAACTTGCAGAGACAATTTTATTGCGTCCTGTCACCATGTACACATCATTACAATGATAGAATTAGGGAAATTTTTCTTTTATTACAATTTCTGAAATCATCTACAAAATAATTTTAAATTTTGTTCCCTTTCTAATTTCAAAGCAAAAGAGATTTGAGGCATAAATATTTGGAATTAATATTTATCCGAAGTAAAAAGAACAATTCACTTACATAAACCATATAGTTGAAAGGAGCCTTAGATGTCATGTAATATAACCCATTATTTGACATTAAATCCAATAAGAACTTATTTAGCACCTACTACATGCCAATTCTGTTTGAGTTCAAAGTCCTCAATAAATCACCATTCTGTCTTAGTCTGAACATCTTCAGTGAAAGACAATTTCTTCTGGACATTCAGTTGGAGTCAACAAACATTTTTAATAAGAATCTCCCTATGTATGAAGTACAGTACTACGTTTGTGCTAAGGATAAAAAAAATCTAGTTTCAAAGTTTATGTAGGCAAATAAAAATGTGTACATAAATAAGCAAACACAAATTAATTTGAGGAGGGAGAGATGACTAAAAGCTCTGGAATGCTAAAACTCTTTTCTTAAGGACAAATACCTGAGTTGGACCTTGAAGGAAGCTAGTCATTCTAAAAACCTAAAGTCAGAAAGAGTGCATTCAAAGCATGTAGGACAGTCTCTGCAAAACTGTGAAGGTGGAGTGCCCAGTTTGGATAAGAGCTAATAGTCAAGGTGATAGAAACGTACAATGCATGAAAGGAGTGACGTGAAGTATCTGGAAAAGTAGTTGTAGCACCAATGCAGTATTTACAGCACTTACAATCACAATAGAGACTGTGACTATAAGTATTGCATGACGTTTGATCACAAAATATACCAAACTCTCCAGATAGAGGATAGAAGTGAAGCATTTATTTAGACACCAGAAAACCCAATCCCCAAAGCAGTAAGCTGATTCCAAGGATATTCAGAAGCCATAATAACACGGAGAGCCACAGAATCCTTCAGCCTTCCCACAAGCGAATACAAGATCAACATTTACTCACAGACCTCTCTATCTCCTTGCCTGAGTGTCCTCTCTCCCCCACCATCTTACTAGCTCTGACCAGCTTCCTGTGAGCTCTGCTTCCTCTCAGCAAACTACTCCCACCACAGGCTCCATGTGACTACATTCAGGCTATTAGGGGGCAAAGTTTATCTTTACTGCAGGGAAGCTTCCTGTGGGCTCTGCTCCTCCCTTTAGCAAATTTGCTCCATCACAGGCTCCATGTGATTACATTCAGCCTATTAGGGGGCAGAGTTTACTTTCAAAGCAGAGGAGATCTTCAAACCATTATTTATAATTAATAAATAATAATAATAATAAATTTATTTATTAATAATAATTTATTAAACTAAATTATTAAGGGGCAGGAAAGATCTTCAAATTCCCATTCTCATTACATTTTAGAAGACTTTTGGTTAGATAGAAAAGAAATAAGAAACTTGTCTACTGGGATATGTATGAGAATCCCTAAAAATCATTTTGGATGGATATTACCTAATTCAGGTCTAGCAGATTGAGGTATACATGTATTGGCTGGAGTAATAGATTCTCATTATCAAGGAGAAATTATTGTAAATTGCAAAATTTGTGTGTAGAACCCATAGAGTTTTATAAAATCATAGAATAGTTCAAGTGATTATTTTTCCTTATGAAACAGTACCACTTGTGAAAACTGACCCTCCCTCTGAAATAACTATTAGAGGAACTAAAGAATTTGGTTCTACTAATAGAATAAAATTGGGAGCCAAAGAATGGGTAAAGCGGAAACCAGATGATATTCCAAAGGCTGCAGAGATTATAGCACATGGGAAAGACAATACTGTAGCTGTTGTTTATTCAGGAGAAGATGTTTGTCAAATTGTACCCTTAACTCATGTATTTTACCATGAATGAGGTTATGATAGTGAGTTCATGGACTCCAGAGGCACAGCTGGTCCTATATTTGTTTCTTTTTGACTTTCTGTCTGTTAAACTTGTTTGCAAGATATGTTTTCTGCAGGATTGGTACCCTCCACCTGCAGATGACTGATTGCTTAATCTGGATGTCACCTCCTGTCCATGACTGTGATGTGCCACCTCTGGACCTGGCATCAACTGAGCTCTGGATGTCAGCTAAAGAACTGAACTCTTGAATGGGACCTCTTGGGACAGGGACAGCTCTATGTCCAATTTCAGCTTGAAATAGCTTTGGAGAAGAGACCTTTGCCACTTACCACAAGATTTTGAGCCCCATTCATTCAAAGGGGGAAGGATGGGGCACTTGTGCCCAAGCCCCTACCCTAAGCTGTTGTTTTGTGCGCAGAGTTTTTCTATTATCCCTGTTATATTGTTGCAAAGTTCTGTTGACAACAGTTTTTCCACCAGTTATCCCTAAACTCTCATCTATCGTTAATGTACTTTTGCTGTGTAAGGGACATGAAAGATCTTAGGGCTGAATATAATGAGAATGGGAATTTGAAGATCTTCCCTGCCCCTTAATAGACCTAGGGGGGAGTTTGAAGACCTCCCCTGCTTTAAAAGTAAACTCTGCCCCCTAATAACCTAAATGTGGTCACATGGAGCCTGTGGTGGGAGGAGTTTGCTGAAGGGAAGCAGAGCCCACAGGAAGCTGGTCAGAGCTAGCAAGATGGTGGGGGAGAGAGGACACTCAGGCAAAGAGATAGAGAGGTCTGTGAGTAAATATTGATCTTGTATTGGCTTGTGGGAAGGCTGAAGGTGTTATTATAGCTTCTGAATATCTTTGGTATTACGATGGAATCAGCTTACTGGTTTTGGGATTGGGTTTTCTGGTGTCTAAATAAATGCTTCAGTTCTATCCTCTATCTGGAGACTTTGGTATATTTTGTGATCAAACATCATGCAATACTTATAATCATAGTCTTTATTGTGATTGTGGGTGTTGTAAATATAGCATTGGCACTACAGTAGTTGAGAGCTAGATTGTAGATGCAAGGTTTTGTTTTTTTTTCCTACTGGCAAGAGGAAGTCATTGATGTTTTTGAGTAGGGGAGTGATATGATAAGACCTGCGTTTTAGGAGCCTTTAATTGAAAATTGTGTAGAGGATGAATTGAAGTAGTAAAAGAATGAAAACATGAAGATCAAGTAGATTATTGCAATAGTTCAGTTGAGAGGTGATGAAACCATAAATTAGGTGCTGATCATGTGAATGGAGAAATTGGGAGGGATGCAAAAGATCTTGTGGATACAGAATAAACAAGTTTTGGAAACTGATTGAACGTGGGATGTGAGGAATAAAAAGAAATAAGAGGCCTATGAAGTTGAGAACCTTTATGACTGGAAGAATAGTGTATTCTTCAGCAGAAATAAGGAAAGTTGGAGGGGGATTAGTGCAGAGAAGATGGCAAATTCTAATGCGACTCTAATGGAACATCCAGGTAATGTCCAACAGCACAGTGGCAATGTAAGCCCAGAGTTTGGAAGAGAAATTATGACTGGGTAAAGAGATTTCACAATGATCTGCAAAAAGATAATTGAACGCAGGATATCTGATGGGATCACCAAGGAAGAATATTATAAAGAATAGAGTTCAAGGAAAAGGCTAAGGCAGTAGTCATAGTTAGTGAAAGGTGATCCAACAAAGGAGAATGAGAAGGATAAGTAAGAAAGGCAGAAGGCAGCAAGTTATGGGATTCCAAGCTTGAGAAAGTATACATGAGGAGGAGCTGATTGTAACAAGACTAAAGAAAGGTCAATTAGGGTGAGAATTGTAAAACAATTTTCAGATTTAGCTGTTAAGAGCTTGTTGATAACAACGTATAGATAGCAATTTAGTCAAGTGGTTGGATCAGAAGGTAGACAGAGGCTTAAGAAGAGAGAGATGGCAAGGAAATGGACAAAACTCATCTAATTCTTTCTAGAAGTTTAACTGGGAAAAGGAGAAAACTATAGTATGGTATCTTGAAGTGATGCCAGATGAAGTGAAGATTTGTAAAAGTTGGGAAGATGACATGTATGTAGGCAAAAGGAAAGGAGTCAATTAATGAGAAGAGATAGAAAATAAAAAACAATGAAGGGCTGTCTGAGGATCCAACTTCACTAGAAGACTATGAGACCAAGGGCACAAGTTCAGGTTTGGCCTTGGGGTAGAGAAGACCCATCTTTTCCTTAGAAACTAAATCAAAGGAAGCAGAATGAGAGATGATGCAAAGTGGTTGTGAGAAGTGAAGTAAGAAGTAAAATAGATTTAATAGAAGATGGTCTGGTTTTCTCAGTAAGATCTTGTTCCAAAGAGGAGGGAATAGAATACTCCTTTTGGCAACATTGGGGGGAAGGCAGAAAAGAAAAAAATATATGGTTTAGAAAAGATGACTATTGTAGGAAAATGGGATAAAGTCCATGAAGGATGAATAAAGGATGGCCATGAGGTTGTGGGATTACATGATATAAATTTACAAGGGATACAGCCAGTATGATTGCCAATGCTGTGAACAACAAGTGGATAAGTAGAAATGGATAAAACAGTTGATGGGGGAGGGGAAAAATAAAGAAACAGGTTTGATAAGACATGAGTGGTGATATGATAATGGAGCAAGAGATTCAAGAGTAAAAAAGTGTATAGTTAAAAAGATTAAAATTGTGAAAAGATGAATGTGAAGACAAAATAAGAAGGATGACTATGGGAGAACAGGAAGGGGTGAAAGAACTAGAGGTCATGATTTGGAAGAATAGGTTTAGGAAGAATGTGGCAGAAGAGATGAACAGCTATGATTATGATGATAATTATGAGATTATGATGAGACAAAAATTTCAGAGCTGAAGATCACAGAATTAGCATAGTTATGGATGATAGTGTCACCATCCCTCTATTTGGCTGAGATGGAATGAAGGTCATGGGAATTTATGAACTGAATGTCCAAGTTTTTCAGCTTGTATATTGAAGTCACTAAGTAGGAAAGAGGAAGTCTGTGAGACAAGTACATATTCCTTAAAGAGGGAGAGTGAACTGAAAGCTGGTGTAAAATTATGACAAGGATATTGACTGAGAGATATAGAGGAACAGAGTGAAACTTCAAGGGAGACAAGATGTTAAGTGATAGTGCCTAAAGGAGAACCTGGAAGTAGCAACTAGGAGCAAGGATTGAAGTGAGCAGCAGGATAGAGCGCTGAATTTGGAGTCAAGAAGACCTGAGTTCAAATCCGGTTTTAGACACTTACTAGCTATGTGGCCCTGGGCAAACGATTTAACCTCTGTATGCCTCAGTTTCCTCAACTGTAAAATGAGACTAATAATAGCACCTACCTCAGCATTATTGTGAGGATCAAATGAGACAATATTCATTAAAAGTGTTTAGCACAATGTCCAGCAGAGAGTAAGTGCTTAATAAATATTTATTCCCTTCCCTTACCCTTTCATGCCCTATGTGTTGGGGAGAAAAGGAGAACCCGATACTGTAGAGTTGGTCAAGGATATGGTGTCTACTGGAGAAGGCTAGTTTTCTATGTGTGCCAGGTGATACAAAGTGAGATGAAGAGGTTGAGGATGAAAAGGAATTTATTGACAGTAGACACGGTCCTTTTTCTCAGTTTTCCATAAAATGTAGAGCCTAGAACTGAGCAATCTGACTTGAACACTATAGTTT
The DNA here is from genome assembly GCA_028646515.1 of Pseudochirops corinnae. Classification (NCBI taxonomy): domain Eukaryota; kingdom Metazoa; phylum Chordata; class Mammalia; order Diprotodontia; family Pseudocheiridae; genus Pseudochirops; species Pseudochirops corinnae. The sequence continues at coordinate 83,869,296 of CM053588.1, read as the reverse complement.
TCTGTACTCTTTAACAATCTGTTGGATTGCCAGATCACAATGTTGACTCGTGTTGAATTTAAAGTCACCTAAACTTCTGGAACTTTTCCCCTTGAACTTCTGTCTAGCTACTTCTTCATCCTGAAATTTGTAATTGGTTTTCTTTTTTAGCTTAAGTTTAAGACTTTATGTGTATTCATATTAAGTATATTCTTGTTAGAAGTGATCCATTGTTACCGCATATTGAGAGCTGTTAAAATTAAAATTTTATCACATAATGAATTAGTTAGACTTCCCAGCTTTCTATCATCAGTTTACATGATATGTTTCTGTAAATATCATTATTCTAGTCACTAAAAAGTCATTATTCAAGTCGGCTAACATTGAGTTGCTAGTTTTTTCTAGAATTTGTCACTTTTTGATAAGACCCTATTAAGTTGGTGTTCATCCATCGATTCCACAAGCAATTATCAAGTGACTATTCTGTGTCAAGAAGTGTACTAGACATTGGTGCTGCAAATTCAGAAATGAAATAAAAACATAGATGATATTAATTTGTGATTTTCTAAGTCAATATGCCATAACAGAGATTCATTTCTATTTGAGATTGAAACCACTGGTCTAGGATAGGTTCACACTCATGTATCCTACCCAAGGTTTTGATCTCTCCCCTTCTCTCATGGAATAACCAGGGAACCAGCCCTCCCTTCACAGTTTTGTACCCCATGGCCTAGTTGAGACAACCTCAGAGAAAGAAATCCTTGGTTACCTGGTCAATCAGATCAGAAGTGGGTCATGGAAAAGTACCAGGTTTCCACTCCCTGACAGTATCACAGAATCTCAACTTCATAAGAGATCTGAGAGGTCCATTGGTTCCAAATATATATGAGTAGGGTATTTCCAAGTCATAATTACACAACCTCCTCCTGTAACCTCCAATGAGAGCTGTTCCTTATTTCATGATAACATTTGACCCTGAACATTCTCTCTCTCTCCCACCCCATAAACCCACCTAGACTTTGGGCTTGCATTGATTGAGTTGGATTCCAGGGGTTTGACATTAAGAGTGTCCTGTTGCTCTATTTGGTTCATTGCCTTCATCTGTTTTTACTCTAGGACAAGGTTAAAAGTAGTTAGGAGGTCCCATTCTATTTATGTATAATCTTCATTTATGTTGAGAAGTACTAAAATGTTTAAAAAGTGACTAGTTTTCTGCTTTTTTCTTTTTAATAAGAGAAGCTGACCAACACAGCTAGCGTGATATGTAAAAATGGACCAAAATGATTTATGAAATGCTGAGAAAGACAGGTTTATTGTTAATATCCTGAGAAATTGATTGAGACCTAGAAATTTTCTTTCTTTATGAGTGAAATATTGGTAAGGAACACTAGGAGACCACTAGACTCATGAGAAAAATCTTCTTTTATTCAAGCGTCTTTAAAAATAAATCAGGCATGGAATGGAATAAGACA